>JANFOE010000634.1:0-600000 GCA_025667525.1 Glebionis coronaria | reverse complement strand
CATTGAGTTCCTCCTGCATAGCTTCGATCCAAGATGATTGGGTCATAGCCTGCTGCCAATTTTTGGGTTCAACTTCAGAGAGAAATGCATCAAAGTAGCAATAAAGTGCACTCTCTTGTAATTGATGGCGAGTAGAGACTGGTCGATCTAGATCTCCAATAACATTCCTAATTGGGTGATCTTTTGTCCATTTAGTACTATGTTTTTCAATCCTTGGTGGTCTGGAGTGAACAATAGATGGAGCTTCTTCTGAGGTAGAGGCGGCTGAAGGGTTTTCAGGGATCGCAACACCAAAGAAAGGAAGCTCTTGCAAGTGAGCATATTCCAGGTCGTGATCAGTAGTATCCTCTTCTACATCATTAGGCACAAGTAGGGGTGATGATTCAGGTGTAGTTTGTGAATCACTTGGTGAAGGTGCATCAGGTTCAACTTGAATTGTAGATGCATTAGATAAAGGTTCATTAACTTGAGCAACCACTTCAGGTATTGGAGCAATTACTACAGGTACTGGAACTTCATCAGTTGGGGGATCGAAGAATTCATCAAACAACGGTTGAAACAATTTATCCCACTCAGGCCTAGTTGGTGGTAAAAATGATGTAGAAGTAGGATTGTTGGGAACTAATCCGGAACTTATAGCACCGGGTCCCATCTCATGAAGCGCGGGTTCAGAGCTGTGTTGCTCAGAAGCCATCGCTGTCAGCTCGTCGAAATCAGCGTCCATAGTTTCTACAATCTTGCCAAGACGACGGTTATAGATTCGGTATGCTCTTTTGGACGGTGAGTAACCAATGAAAATACCTATGTCGGCTTTTGGTTGAAGCTTACCCAAGTTCTCACTATTGATGTTTGGATAACACAGAGCACCAAACACATGGAAAAATGAAACATCGGGTTTGCGGTCATGTAGAAGCTCATAAGGTGTTTTTCCATGGCGTTTCCGAATGATTGAACGGTTTTGGGTGAAACATGCAGTAGAAATAGCCTCTGCCCACAAGAACAATGGAGCGTTCGCATAAATAAGCATGGTCCTAGCAGCTTCCATAAGTGTGCGATTTCGTCTTTCAACGACACCGTTTTGTTGTGGAGTGCGTGCAGCGGATGTTTCATGTGATATACCAACTCCTTCATAATAATCACGAAGAGTCTGGTTGACGAACTCTGTACCATTGTCTGTACGGATACGGCGGACAGTGGTATTCAAACGTACCTGGATGAACTTCAGAAAAGTAATGATAGCTTTCGGTGCTTCATCCTTTGTACGGAAAAATCTAACCCATGTAAACCTTGAAAAATCATCCACAATGACGAGAATGAATTTTTTACCGCTCACACTTTCAGTTCTCATCGGTCCACAAAGATCCATATGCAGAAGATGAAGTTTTTCTTGATTAGTGTCTTCAGCTTTGGGTTTGTAAGATTTCTTGGTGCTTTTCCCCCTTGAACACGCGGAACATAAATGGTCCTTGTGAAATTTAAGCTTAGGAAGACCACGAACTAACTCGTTTTTAGCCAGATGATTAATAGCATCAAAATTAAGATGAGATAATCTGCGATGCCATAACCAAGACTTGGTCTTAGAAGCTTTAGAGAGAAGACATACTGGAGAAGCGGCCATCATGTCTTGTAAGGACAAAGTGTAAAGATTTGCACCACGAGATCCCTTCAACAAATCTTTTCCTTCCAAGTTGCGGATGAAACAAGTATGTTGTCGAAAAGCAACCTCAAGGTTGGAATCACAAAACTGTCCTACTGAGAATAAGTTATGACCAAGACCTTCAACATAGTATACCCTAGAAATCGTCACGTTTCCAATCTGATATTCACCATACCCCATAATCTTTGCTATATGATCATTCCCAAATTTAACCGTACCAAGAAACTTGCTGACGAAATTTCGGAGCATCGAGCGATTTCCGGTCATATGTTTTGAACAACCGGAGTCCAAATACCACAGGATGATTTGGACCACCTGAAAATATCACCACACAAAGACAATGTAGAGGTATCGGAATCTGAGTGTTCCTTGTTATTAGCAGGTACAGATTTATTAATCTTAGATTTGCTAACTCTAGGTTTCTTAGATTTCCTAGCCTTCTTCTTCTTAATTGGTGGTGTAGATTCTAATTGGCTCAAATCCTGAGGTATTTCTACACTGATAGGCACTAAAGTGGGGGCTGACCTAATTAAAGGGCGCTGTTTCCTTACTTGAGTGCGAGTGTTCCTAACTAAAGGACGCTCAGACCTAACCTCAATGGATGCATTCCTAGTTAAAGGGCACATTTTACCATCGAGAGTAAAGGTCCTACCAGTGGTACGCCATTGCCAGCCAACTTGGGCACGAGTTCTACCCGTTGGCTTCCATTCAAGACCATTCTTAATTGCATTCATTTCATTAACGTGATCAATCAGACACAAATCATGACGCTGTGAAAACATACATTCATTACAATTCCAGCAATTTAAATCAGAATTCACGAATGGTTTAGGCTGCTGCACAGGCGCAGAGCTTTTAGTCTTAACATGATTCGTCTTATTTAAAACTGAACTAGCATTCCTAGTGTGGACTTCTACTTTCTTCTTTGTGGCACTACTAGTGGCGGGCTTGATCTTATCTTTCTTGAGTGGCGATCCTTTAGCCTTAGTAGTTGCTTTTAATCCTGTAGAAGGCAAATTGGGAACATTAGCAGCAGATTTTAAAGATGTCTTACTTGATTGTGCCAATGATGGTTTCGCTCCTGGAGTCTTATTAAATGGAGTGACAGCAATGGGCCTATTATTAAGTAGTGCAGAACCTGGTGTACCTATGTATTGCAAATAAGCCAAGCAATATTGAACTCGCTTAACATATTCATTAGCCGAATAATAGTCGCTACTTGAGGGATCTAAGGCATAAAGATCGTCTAAAATATCCCTAAGAAGATCGACATGCTTAATGGCATTCCTCATATAATCATCGTATACAGCCGGGTTTCTCTTATGAAGCGGATTCTTATAAAGCACTACTTTCTTGGTTGTTGGAGCACTAGTGGACGGTGCAGAGTCGGTAGCTAAGTTATCAACAACTTCTTGTCGGGTGAGAAGAAGTGTCTCCTTTAACTCAGCCAAAACCATATTTTTGTCTATGAGCAGGATGTTCAAGTCAGAGATTTCTTCGCACTTTTGGTTCAGTTGTTCAATATAATATTGTTGCTGTGTCGCATTAAAAGCGAATCGATCTTCTAGTGAACCATAAAGAGCGGATAGTCCCTGCCTTGTCCGATCCATCTCCCCTAGAACAGTTGATAGTCTAATTTCTAAGACTTGGTTTTTAGACTCTACGGCCTCTAGTTCCATTCTTAATGTTTCCTTTGATGATATCTCTCTCTTCAATCTCATGATTTCTTCCTCTAATGTCTTAACAATTGCAATCATCTTGTCACTTGTCTCAACACCGTTTTCACAAACATTTGATATCAAAAGATTTTCATTTTGAGCTTGTTGTTTTAATTCTAAAGATATACAATGTTGTTCTAGTTGATTAAAGCGTTGAGAAAGTAAATTATAAGAATCTTGTAGCTTTAAAAACTCAGCGTTAGATTCGTGACAAGAATGACTATCTACCTCATTTACAGTTTCAGCAACATTTACAGAAATATCACAAACATCATCACAAATATTCACAGCATCACAATTAATCATAGTGGATGTAAGCTCATTCGAATAATTAACATTTACAGTGGTAAGCACATCACACGAGATTACTTCAGACAAGAATCGGTCATATTCGGTTGAAATCTTTTCTTTTTCAATTAGTTGCAGTTCGTAAGCGGTGTCCATTTCATAAAATACTTTTTGAACTTCACCAATTTCAAATTGAAGATTTTCCTTAAGAGATGCAAAACTTCCTTTTAGACTTTCGACAAACGGATTGATCTTAGTTTTAAACACCTCGTTCATGTGTTCGAAAGCCCATTCTCCGGCGTTTAAGCCATTTGAAGTCGTACATTCCAAAATGACCTTGTCAAAGTTAGTAAAGTATCGGTTAATCTCTTTCAAGTTTAACCATACAGTACTAACAGGTGGAAGATTCTTTGGAATTTCCTTAGGACCTTCCATGTTGACAAGTGTAGGAAATGTACTAGGGCGTTCTTCCTCTAACATGTAGGTTGGTGCTGTAATGAGATCTTTATCCATATGGAAGCGAACTCTAAAATCAGTTTTAGCAAGCTCCTTATTCATTTTAAAATAATCACACTCGGGATATTTTTCTGAATTGTATGACCGATCCTCATCAACTAGAACCTTACTTGTTCGATCATTGGGAAAAACAATCGGGTCTAAAGCCAATCCTAATTGAGTTGCATTATAAAGTCTAGGACTATGTCTTAAAGCTTGTTTTGCATATCGTGGATTAGGGGGAAGGCCTTTTAGACGTGATAAGTTAAACTCTTTAAATGAAGCATCAAATAAGTGAACTAGTTGTGAAGCAGCGTATTGTCTTAACAGCAAGTAGTCTAGACTTCTAATCTTATTAGTAGCATTAATCTCCATTTCAGTCTTCTTAGATTCGAGTAATTCAAAATCAGTTTGAAGTTTTTGAAAATTAGTGACCACTAACTCCTTTTCTCTAAGTTCACTAGACAAATTTGCTCTTAAGTTTTCGATTTCTTGCAAGTGACCCATTTGTTTGTTTCTAAAGTGATCATATTCAAGATTTGTGAGAACACTAGACGAAGGCACTAGTTCCAAGGTTTGTACTTTCTCATTGCTTAAAGCAAGCTCTTCAGACAAATTCTTATTCTTAGCTAAGGTTTCTAAGAGTGCAGCATTCATTTGGCTAAGTAGTGTAGCAGGAACCATGACCAAATCTTGTTGAGCAGGAGTAGGCATATGCGAACTGGTTCCCGGTTGTGATTCACTCAAAGTCTGGGGACTCACATTGATATTGCTATCATTGTTTGTCTCCTCGTTTGAAAGACTCACCACCGAAGATTCATTCGAATTAGCACTCTCTTGCCCAACTTGATGTGGTTGAATACTAGCATCAGTGGCATTATCAGTGTTATTAATAAGTACCTCAGATTTCTTATCTGGCCCTAAGCTGGAGAAAGTTGCCATGAAAGCAGCCTTTGCAGTCTGAAAGTCATCACAATCGGAATCATACGCATCAAGATCATCGGCTTGGTAAGCTGCATTTTGTGTAGTGACAACGTCTTGTTCAGCAATCCCTGGGTCAGCAAGAAATGCAAGCTCCTCTTCATCAAGTTCCCTTCCTTGCGCCTGAGCATTTACCAGATAGATCTTTTCTGCAAACCACTGTCCATCCCTTCTCCTCTTGGGTTTCTTACAATCCCTGGACATATGACCCTCTTCCTTGCAGTTGTAGCATGTAATCATTCTCAACTTGCCTGTATTAGCCCGTGGAGGGTTGTTGACCATTGGAGCAGGAGCAGGATTGGCGGTGCGAACATTGGTTGATGTGGAAGTTCTCCCCTGATATGGCTGAATTGGCTGAACCATTACTCTGCCATTCTCAATTGTAGCTTGTTGGCGAGAATTGGATGAATTCCTCAACTGATTGTTGGTAGGAGCTGATCCTCTGAATCCTCGTTTGCTTAAAGTTCTTGTGAGGTAAGCAGACATAGTAGTTAGCACTTCAACTGGGTCAGCTCCTTGTTGGAAGACAGGAACTGGGACTTCCTCATCATCACAATATAATGCTTGATCTGGATGAGCTGCATAATCAGTATAAGGAAGACTCATTTGATCAGGGTAGCTTGTTGGATATGCTGCATTCGCTTGATAAGAAGAATATGATGGCTGAGCATAATGTGCAACATTTGCTGGATGAGGTTGTGAAGCATACTGTGGTGAGGGTGCATTGAACCGATATTGTTGCTGATGTGAGGTGGGTGGTTGTGGTAGAATCGAGTATTGGGGAAAGGCTGGTGTCATGTAAGGTGATTGATGATAAGCTTGATGTCCCAAGATATAGGGTGTGTTGTTGTGAGACAAGCTTGGTTGATTCGCCATCAATGCTAAAGAATCTGGGTGCATACCACGAGGAGAACGGTGCATAATCACATGCTTCTCATGCTGCTGAAGGAAGGCATAGATTTGATCTAAGTTGCACTTATGCAAATCCCGGGTTAACTTCACATCAGTAATGTACTCACCCCATTCAGCTTGAGGTAGAGTATTCAAGAATTTGGTGTTAACCTGGAATGGTGCGATCACAAGATTGTATACATTCAGATCATTCATAAGTGTGGTGAATCTGAAGTAATAATCGTGGAGCGTTTCCCCTGGGTTGTAGGTGAATCTATCAAACAAATCATACAGCTGACACTCCCTTTCTTGTTTGGTGAGAGACGTGCCTTGTAGCAACACCTTAAGACGTTCCCATAGATCCTTTGCCACCGTATACTGACTCACCATCCTATAGATGTCATGGGGAAGTGCTTGGAGAATTGTTTGAAGAGCTTTTTCATCTGCATCTGCAACGAGTTGTTGGGCTGGAGTGAGTTCTTCAAACTCTCGTGGTCTAGTCACGTTGTCAACCGTAATGGTACCATAGTCGAGTGGACCATTCAAAATCGATTTGACCATAAGCCTTCCGTATGTCGGTTTCCCCTTTAGATATTGCATCATTCGACCTTGCCATGCCTCAAACACCTCTTTAATAAGCATCGGTGGACGACTATCAGTCCCCGTTATGATCGAGATATCCGTAAGAGATGTCATCTGAGGCATTAATGAACTTGGATTCATTGTGATCACTTAACAGACTCAAAGATTATCGTTTGATCGAGCAGTGAAGAAAGGTTGAGAATTTGTGTTGTGTTGGTTAAACTCAAGATTAAATCCACTAAAGATCGTCGAAAAAAAAACCTCAAATACCCCTTGAACTTGCTTATACGGAATAACCCAAACTCAGAATAAACCCTTATTCGGAATAATGCCTATTCGGAATAATCCTATGTTGAAAAATACTCTATTCGGAATAAACTCTATGCGGAATAACCCTTATGCGGAAAAACCCCTATGCGGAATATTTTCTTCTATTCGGAATATCTTGGCAATTTGGTTTATTCGGAAAAGACCTCCTATTCGGAAAATTTTGGCTATTCGGAAAACTTGGCTATTCGGAAAAATTGGTGTCTATTCGGAAAGATTGGCTATTCGGAAAAGTTGTTTCTATTCGGAAAAGTTGGTTATTCGGAAAGTTTTTTGCTATTCGGAAAAAATCTTCTATTCGGAAAGATGTGGCTATTCGGAAAGTTTCTTCTAAACAGAAAGTCTATTCGGAAAAAACCCTCTATTCGGAATACTATCCTATTCGGAACTTCTATTCGGAAAACCCTCCTATTCGGAAAATTCTATTCGGAATAAACTGGTGAAATATTTCCGAGACTAAAAAAGAAGCTTTTTACCCCGATTTTTGATCCAAAACCACAAAAAGTTTTATGATTTTTACCAAAATAAGCTAAACCCAATCCTTATCAATCAATCCCAATAACAAAAACACCAAAAATAACAAGATTCAAGATAGATTTTTCCTAAAGATCACTAATAGATTCAAAAACTAAAAAATAACACAATCCTTACCTTAAATCACCCCATAGCTCTTGATACCAAATGTAGAAATTGATAACCTATGAATCTATGAAGTGGGTTGATGTTTTCTAGTGAGAGAAACTAGAGAGAGAAAGTGAGAGAATAAATGGAAGGTTTTATTAATATGAAATGTTTAGAATGACAACCACCAACCCCTTTCCTTAGTGGAAAGGGGTATTTATACTCCAAGTCATAAGTGGACTTGGGCCGGTCCATGACAAGCCCATGGACCGGTTCTTACTTAAGTTAATAAGCAAATGATACCTAATATCTAACTACGAGCTATTACAACATGAATATTATTGTGGAGTGACCGATACTTTTAATATACGTAAAAACGTATTTCTAACATCCCAAAATCCAATTTTTCTCACAAGAAACCGTTGATCCTTACGAAAAGAGCCGGCAGCGGCGCCATTTTAATAACTGATTTTTAGTTAGTTAATAAAAAGGTTTGTTGCAAGATCTTTCTTTGTGTTGCAAGTACCCAATTATATTTGTCGTTGTTTCGTTCTCGGTATCTTCTCGAATCGACCACGGTTCAAAGTGGAATTGTTGTAATTGGTGGCTAAAAATGGGGAGCTTTTGATCTATATCTACTTAAGAGGTAAATGCAAGAAGTAATAAAATTAAACTAAAAGCAATACTGAAAATAAAACTTGAATTTAAAATTAAACAATAAAATACCTTAACTCAGAAAAATCATTGATTCGGAATGTAACCTTTATTCAGAATATATTAGACAAAAAACTTCATTCGGAACTTTTAAGAAAACTGACTTGGAATATTTTGACAAAACTTTGATTCGGAACTTACCTACTCATCCGGAATATTGATTATTCCGGATGAACTGCTGGTTCGGAATAATATGTTCAAATCCTTGATTCAGAACAATTAATTCATTCGGAATCTGGGGATGTGAAACAGTAACGAGAAACGAAGAACAGGGGAATAACAAACACCACAAATTTAACCAAAACTCACCAAGTTTTTCACCAAAACTTAAACCAATTTAACCACGAATCATTTACTAATGACAAACATCAATCCAAAACAACAAAAACATAAAACCCACTTACTTTTGAAGATCAAACTCAATAAAATAAAAGCTAAGAATCTTGAGAATCAATAAGAATCAAGAAGAACAAGATTGGATGAAAGATTATATTGAAAGATTAAGGTTTTAACAATGAAAAGGAAAGATTAAACTTACAAGATTATGGAGGAATCAATGAAAAATAAAAACCACCAATCTCCTTAAGGGAGTTGGTGTTCCTACGAAACAGGGAATGAAATAACAGAAAAAATGAACTAGTCTAATATTTGTGAATGGGAGGTCTATTTATAGGCCTTGTCTTTGGTTGGTGAGTGGGCTTTCTCCCTTTCTTTTTGTCTTCTCGTCATTTCAGAAAAGTTGACGATTTCGATTTCGATTCGGGATTTGTCGACGAATAAATTCATCTCGTCTTTTAATTTCTTCATTTAATAGACTTGAGTTCTTCGACATATGTAAATCTTCCATCTTTGGTCCTTTTCTTCGATAAATCTTCGAATAGGTCCATTGACTTCAAATCTTTTGCATCTCTTGGACTATAGACTTCGTCTTTTCGTCTTTTTCTTTGATAAAACTCGAGCAATCCCATGTTTTCTTCAATATTTATCCGGTTGGCTCTTTAAACACAACAAAAACACAAAGCACGCATAATTCCAAACAAATGACATTAAATACGCGTTTTGGTCTCGTTTTAGCAAGAAATAAGTGGTAAAAGGATGGGTGTTTTCACACCTATCAATCAATATTATTAGATGTGGTTGGTACCTCACTGACGACATCAGAACCGTAGTGAGAGAGATTAGCAACGAGAGCAGCTTGGGCAGAGTGAATGTCATCACAATCCGAATCATATGCGTCAAGATCATCTGCTTGATAAGCTGCATTAGAAGTGGAAACGACTGCAATGCCTTCATTATCTGCTGCCCCTGGGTCTGCAAGAAATGCTAACTCTTCTAAATCCAAAATCTTTCCCTTAGACTGAGCATCGACTAAATACATCTTCTCACGAAACCACGTTGCATCCCTTCTCCTTTTTGGCTGAGTGCATTCCCTAGCCATATGACCTTGTCCTCTACAATTGTAGCAAGTCACAACCTTTTGTGGACCAATAGGGCTTCCATTCCCATTAGCTTGAGAATTCACAGCTTGAGCATTCACAGTCCTTGTAGGAGGTCCATATGAAGTTTGCCTTCCCTGAATAGGTTGCACCGTCACTTGACCATCTTGAACAGTGGTTTGTTGTCGAGGATTTGAAGAGGTGCGGAGCTGATTGTTTGTTGGTGGAAATCCTCGAGTTGCAACAAGTTTTGACAAGTAGGCAGTGAGATGGTTTAGAACATCAGCTGGCGTATCATTTGGAGTAAAGACCGGTGCTTGGATTGGTGGAAGTTCATTGGAGTAGAAGGCTTTTGCTGGTTGTGCTTCAATTAGAAAATATCCTTGCTGAGGAGTATAACCCATTGGAGAAGTGTTGGCTTGTGTTGGTGATGTCTGATGTGGTGGTTGCTGTGGAAAAGATTGTTGATGAACACTTTGTTGAAATGCTTGCTGTGGCATCATTAGTGGTTGATAAGATGGTTGTTGTGGTTGTTGATAGGTGTGTGGTGGTGGCTGCTGCAAGTATGATGGTTGTTGATAAGTATAAGCCATGTTTTGTTGAGAAGCATACATGGCAAGTGGATCATGAACTTGAGATATAGACAACCGATCCTCGATCACATGGCATTCGTGTTGTTGAAGAAAAGCTTGAAGTTGATCCACATTGGTGTTATGCAAGTCCTTAGCCAATTTAACATCCGTCACGTACTTTTTCCATTCTGAAGGAAGAGTGTTCAAATACTTGGTGTTCAATTGAAAGGTAGGAATTGCCATGCCATAGATATTGAGCTCATTCAACAATAGGGTGAATCTCAGATAGTAATCGTTGAGAGTCTCCCCTGGCACATAGGCAAACTTATCAAAAATATCATAAAGCTTACACTCTCGTTCTTGTTTAGTTAACGAGGTGCCTTGCATTAGAACACGAATTCTATCCCATAACTCTCTGGCAACTTTATATTTACTGACGAGTTTGTAGGCATCTAGAGGAAGGGCTTGGAGAATGATATTTGTAGCTTGTTTATCACACTTGTCTTGTCTCTTAGCATCTCCCGTTAATTCACCCGTAGTTCGAGGACGAGTAACAACACCTTCCGTCACAGTACCATATACCAATGGTCCATTGAGCACCGATGCCCAAATTAGATGTCCATTTTCTTTGTTCAACATATAAAGTTCTATTCGGGAAGCCCATTCCTTATACATAGTCTTCACCAACATTGGTAGACGATTATCTGTACCCGAGAGGATGGACTTATCCGTAAGAGATGTGTACTCCATTTCTATAAGTTAAGATTTACAAACGTTGATCGAACAATGAGAGAAAGTTAATGTGTTTGTTGTTGTGTGTTAAAGCCGAGAAATAATGTTGAAATCCCCTAAATTATGTTCTCGATAAACCAAAAGTTCCAAGACAAAATTACACTTAAAAATTTTCAAAAACACGTTTTTGAAAAATCTTGGAAATCTTGTCACTCTATCGGAATGCACAAAACAAGTTCTGTCGGAATATCTATCGCAATGCTTGATCGCAATACCTGTCGCAATGCTTGATCGCAATACCTATCGCAATGCTTGATCGCAATACCTGTCGCAATGCTTGATCGCAATACCAATCGCAATACTTGATCGCAATACTTATCGCAATATTGACGAAATTTAGACAGAGTAACGTCGCAATATTGCCTTAATTCCTTCGCAATCCACGATCGCAATGAACGATCGCAATCCTCGAACGGAAAAAGGGGTATCGGAATACTCTTCGATCGCAATGTAGAAACCCTAGGGTTTTTGCGATCGCAATGTAGAACCCTGCTTACTTTGCGATGGATACCAACTTTGCGATGGAGACAAAGGTACCAATTTTCTCGGATAGTACACAACAAATTCGGAATTTTAAGCCTAAAAACGAATCAAACACCCAAAATTTTTGTGTTTTTAACCAAAGTAACAATACCAAATCAATACCACAAGTATGTAGATGATTTGTATCAAGATTAAACCATAAAAACACAATTTTTTTTTGTACGAATGAATAAGGATCAAAATAGGCGTATTAATCAAGAACACAAACACAAAAACCAAACAATCATCCCATGGCTCTTGATACCATTTGTAAGATATGTAAATCTTGCTTATGTTTTAGAGAGATAAAGAGATAGAAAGATAGATGATTTCACATACACACTTGAGAGAGAAAAATAAGAAAACACACTTTACTATGTGTATTGTATGAGAAAATCACACCCTCTCCAACTAAGGAGAGGGTTTATATACCCAAGCCTTGTGATAGGCTTTGGCTTACATGTTTGGGCCGTCCATACAAACCATGGACTAGGCCTTTCCTTGTTTACTTAATGTAGAATAACTAAATTACGATCCACTACTTAATATATTTTTGGAGTGACCGAATCTTCCTGAATACGAAAAACGTATTTCCAACACTTTTTAATGATTTGCGGTCAGTTTGAAACCGAAGATTTGGCAATCATTTTATTAATCACTAAGAAAATTCACACAAGAAATATATAAGCCTCTTTTTTTCTTAAAACCCTAATGATCATGTGTCCCTAACATCTCTTTATTCTTGTTTTACAGGTTGGTAAAGTTTCTATGATTGAATCCTAGAAAAAAGGTACGCCTCTTTTTCTCAAAACCCTAGCTATGAAACTATGTTATATTCATAAGATCGTGTATGCAATTATTTACAGCCTTTTGCATGCCGGTTCATTGTTCGAATGTGAATTATAATTGTTTGTAGTTAAACGTGGTTTAAATGTTTGATATAGTTATTGTATTTTCCTTAGACAATTATAAGTTATAGATAAGAGGGCGATTTTTATAGTCCTCGTAGGCGTTATGTATAGGTCTACAATACTGATGTACTTCGATTTAATCGAGCCAGGCAAGCTATTAAGATGATAAAAATATATTGAACCAAATTTTCTTATGCTAAATAGTTTGATGAGATTGATAGTCAACATGTTACCATAGAAACAAAGTGAAATGAATCTTAGTCCACGATATTATATTTTGGCATGTTTGATTCCTGAAAAACTTGTCCTTAAATATCTGGTACAACCTGCAGTCAAGAGTACTTACTGATATAGTAATGAGATGATCAAGTAAGTAAATTTAATCATTTGATTTGGTAATATGTTCGATATGACCCCTTTTACTTGCTTTTCAGAGATATTTCAACATAATACTGGTTAGTTACAAAACTCTCATGTAACCTACGAATCTCTACATAAACTTGGCGTTACAAATCCAAGTCAGTTTCTACAGGTATTATTTTCTTTCTTGTACTTAAATATGCTCGACAAATCTATTTAGAGGAACAACTTCATGTAATTTAGTTTTGTAAGGATTATATGAGAGCTTCTTTTAGTATTTATCTAATATCGATTGTGGTAATGTGTGAATTTAGTCCAGGTATTACCTGAAGGTGTTCCTTTGGTTACTTTATTTTTTCACCCTTTGACTATTGAGATGATCGGTGCTGCTGCAGTGGAGGTCATTGAACGTGATAGTTGGTAAAATTTTGCTACAACAAATTTTCATTTTTTTAATTCTCTGTATACATAACTAGCAAAACTAAATGGCTAAGCTAATACACTGTTACCAACACTGACTACAAATATTCTATCAAAAGTTTACATATTTAATGGCCACACCTCTGCAACATGGTTCTCGTATTTTACTATACATGCTTTTGCCCTGTGAACACACTTTCATTGTTCCCTTTAATGGGATATTGCATTGCGTTGCTCAATAGACTAGAACTTAACTATATCTTTCGAATATCATCTAGGAACAAGTAGGTTATTGTTGAATTAATATCTTTACCCAGGTTCTTCACGGTCTCTACAAGATTGATTCACTTCACAGTTCACTACATATTGATGACATGTAAAATATATTTTTTCTTCATAAAAAAGTTAGATATATAATCCTATATAATTAGTTCAAGGAGGATATGTTTTGAGGATGCTTGTTATCTTAGTGGTAGTAGGAGTTTGGAGGCACGTTTCGAACTTAAGTTGCTTCATTAGAGGCATGATCATATACATAAGTAGTTCAAAAAAGAGGCATGATATTGTGGGCATGGTGATTGAGGTGGGCAGGAGACATTGTTAGGGGTGGTTGTTTGGTTGTATCTTGTCGTTTATGCGATCAATGTGCTATTGATCAAGAGCAATTATACCCAAAATGGTGATGACCTACAATGCCACTAACGAGTAACCTATGGCGGCTACTCTGACCAAATGGTTGCCAATCAAAACTTCATAGTAGCATGGCCTAAAGACCTTCACCTTATATACTCGTGCGCCTTTACTGCAAAAACTTTGTAATTAAGAGTTTAACCACTTTTGACCCATTCTTGATTAATGTAATTCATTTCTATAAATTCTTTATAGGTAATTGGGCCGAGTGGAAGTCTTTATATTGGATAGATGGGTAAAATAGAAAGTAGATGATATAAATAAGAGATTGTGAATTTGATTGCTAAATATTAGGTAAATTTAGAAATTTTATTTAATGTTGGCTATGATTGCGTATGGAAATCTTTGAGTCATGAGAAGTATATTGGGAAGCTATCATTGGGTTGTTAGATACATATATACAAACAAAGCTTAAAGGGAACATGCTTTATTTGGAAACTTCTAATCATGTGAGTAAAATATGCTTAGATGAAAATCTTGTTGTGTCCTTGTACAAATAGAGTTCACTTTCTATGACAGTCTGATCATTAGATAGTTTCTTTAGAGAGAAATGCATTTGTTAAGGAACCTTTTTTAACAGGAACCATCTGCGAAGAATATAATTTATTATTTCTACATGTATACAACAATAAGTATCTACACAACAGCTTATGCCGAATAATTTTTCAAGGCTGCCTGTGTCATTAAAATATCCTAATATCCTGAAGTGAACTGTTCAATAATCCAACACGATATTTGTTTTCAGTTTTTCTACAAAAAAAGTTAAATATACTAATCCTGACATATTCTTTTAATGGAAAAACCATATTAGACAATTTATTCAATGTGGTATTTAGCCTATTAAGAAGAAAAAATAAGTCTCCATTTACTTTACTTAATTAGAACCCTAATAACCTTAAAATATTAACACTTGCAGGTTAATGTTTAAAGGTGCCCCTTCATTTATGTTACTTCATATCCTTTATCAAACTGCCAGTTTGCGAGATGCAACTACATTAAAGGTTTCGAAGAATCAACAGGCGTGTTATTGAGGCATATATATAATCGAACACAGATCGGACGTTGGAATTTGTTCCCCTAAACTCATATCCACAAACTTGATGTTCCAGTTTCTTCCATTAAAAGTCACAAAGGATTGAAAATCGAACACATATCGAGTTGTTGGAATTTGGTCCCCTAAACTTGTATCCACAAACTTGACGTTCCAGTTTCTTCCATTAAGCGCTACAACTTTTTTTATTATAGGGTTCTTCAAATAATATGGTGTTCCAAAGGTTTACTAAATGGTGCATGAACCGAATTTGGTTATTCTTGATTTTTGTGTGCTATTAACTGTCATAACTGGGGTGCTACCATTTTAAGTTGTCTGTGCATTCGATTTTTCGACGTTGAAAATGTAACCGGATAATGAGTGAAAGTAGACCCGTGTTTTGGCGGGGCAGACCTTATTGAAACCCACCATAAGTTCCTATCATTAAACACTATTAAAAAGGATTTTATAATGGCATAAACAATTTGCCAAAACACTCGTCGGTGAAATTTTGTCGAAACTAGAAACCCGCCTCTATGCGCGGGTACTCGTCTAGTTAAAACTAATTAATACATAATTTAATACTGATATTAAAACTAATTAATACATAATAATTACTGTAACACACACTTAAAAAATTATTAATACACCACATTACTTAGAAATAGTATTATATATATTCATATTGTACAACAATTAAAATTATATATATAAAATCGGTAGATATTGTCTACCTAAAATAATAAGGTTCAACTGGAAACCGAGACTGGAGTCTCAGTCATTTCAACTAGCCAATAAAAACCGTCAAAAGACGAACCGAAAAGGACCCACCGAAATTGATAAAAACGAAACCGTTAAATTATATTGTACTATTTTTTTTAACATCACACAAATATGTACTACTTATATAAGAGATTGCACTCACCCTCTCCAAAATTTTATGTAGTACAATGTTACAAGGTTTTGGTACAAACTTTTATAACACAAAATTTTTATAAATTTATTTTTATAATAACTGATGGCAATACACATTAAATGACAAAATTAATACAAATTAATATGTAACATCTACAAATGATTATTGTTATAAATTCTATTTTTTTTAGATACGATTATTTAAATTGTTTGCTAATGTAAGTTTAATATCAATTTTCTGTGTGTTTGATTTTGAACCATTTTTTTTATAAATTTGTATTTTTGAAGATATATATTGTCTATGTATGTATTTATACAAATTTAGTGAAATACTGATCATTTTGCTAATTAATTCAATTAAATCGTACACATTAAAGTAAAAAGATTGTAAGATCATTATGATGTACGAAAACATGTAAACATATAAATTAAGAAGATTTTCTATATTTATATATTATATAATATTGCAATGTTATATAGATTTGCAAATACCTTTCACCATCAATCATCACAATAATATGAAATGATTTATTATTGTTCAAAGTTATTTCAACTTAAAGCTATCGACATTTATAAATATAACTACAAAACATTGCGCTTGCAGAATTTTAGTTCCTGGGTATCTGCAGTCGCAACACGCGGTTAAGCTAAACAATTAGATAAAGTTACTTAAACCTTCAATTGTCATTTTTCGAGCTGTCGTTGTAATGAACATAAAGTTAAACTATTATTGACCGAAACTTATGTTACAAGATACCCGTAACCGTAACACGCGGATACTCTGCTAGTCATACCTTAAATATGAGATGGGTTTTAAAACACCAACAAATTAACAATGCTTCTTTTATGTTTTCTAAGGTTTTTATTCCCTTTATCATTTTTTATTATAAGTTTATTTAATTAAAATAATTTAAAACTAAGATATATAAAATATGCAATTAAATAAATTGATAATATAAAACTGATAAAAAATAAAAAAGATAAATTATTTAAAAATTATATTATTAACCGCAAAGTTAAGTAAAATTTTTTGCTTATAGACAAAGGGTCAAGAAAGGTTTCTGCAACACAACTTATAGATTATTTGTATGAGATAATATAAAGGTTTCAATTTAAGAAAAAGGTGAAAAATAACTTTGCATTTTCTTTTTTTGAAAATCAGTTATGTGAAATATAAAAAAATAAAATGCGTTTAATTAGATTAATTATGAAATAATGTCTGCTCGTGTAGGACCTACACCTTTAACTACATCGAAACATGCTAGTCAAACACCATATATCGCTAGATATGAACGTATTTGAATGAACGGTAATTGCACCTTAGAAAATAGGCGAGACATTCTTTTATCTAAAAGATCTTTATGGTCTTGCGGCCCTTTACAAGAACCGGGTGTGCGTCCCTAATTTGGATTTCCAGGGATATTGCCCCCACGTGGAACAATGACCTCCCATTTATAGGCATAGTCTAGCCCGGTTTTTTCCCGCATGGTTACGTACAATAGTTTGAGTAATATAAATACCCATTCTAACTGTTTGGGAGTATAAATACCCCTCTCGGTCACTTAATGTAAGACAAATTCACTTAACTTGCATTTAATCACTTTGCCTTCCTAGATACATGTATTTAACTTCACACTAAGGGGTGTTTTGGATTGCTTATTGAAAACATATTATTCATTTTAAAAATGAATTAGCAGGGTACCCGCGCAATGCGGCGGCGGATACCCTATAACTATATTTTTGCGGTGAGCAAATGTTGTTCGATTCGCCGGTCTTTTAATTGCTTCTGGCGTCTCAGAGTTGACGACGGTTAGTGATGGTGGTTGAGAGAGAGAGAGAAAGTGGGTTGTGTATGGGTAGTTTTTCATCCGTGTTTGTAGATTTTGTGAACTCTATATACTGTATATCTTTTGTTTTCATAAAAATGTTATAAAATAGGCTTTAAAAAGGTTTAAATGGACTGTTACATGACAAAATATTACTAACTGAGATTCAAAACAATTCAATTTTCAGTTACAAATACAAATGTAAAGATAATTTAATTTCAAGATATAACTTATAACTATTTGTATGTTGTAACTTATTTTTGATTAAGCAACAAAAGTGTTTTCCTTTTAAAGAAATGTTTGTGGCTTAAACTTTTAAGACTTCTATAATTAGAATAAGTCATAAACTTTTTATAAAGTAGTTAGATAATCAGATAATCATTATTTTAAAAACATCATTTTAGAAAATAGTGTTTGAATTTGATTATCCTGTTTGAAATCGTAATAGTCAGATAATTAGTTTTTTTAGTGTTTGACAAATTTGATTATTTGAAAGTAAAATGAATAAAATAAACTCATTTTAACTTTTCTCCATTTTAAAAATTAAATAAGTAGTTTCTCATTTACTTTTTCAAAACTCTATTTTGAAAACTTTTAAACGCAAATAATCATTTTTTTTCCATTTATTATCCAAACACTCATTTTAAATTATCTCTATTTTCAAAGTGAAATAAAAAAATAATTTAGTTGCAAATGGAATCCCAAATACCCACTAAGGTTTTGAGATATATGCTTATGTATGTGGTTGAGATTCTTTTGAAAATAAAAAAATTGCATTTTAGTTCATTTTAGTAATTTAGAAAGAGAAAACTTTGAGGGTTATGTGGATTTACTTTCGGAAATGAAAAAGGGAATGTGTATCAAAACTAGGATACCAAACAAAATATTTTAAGTAGACTTCAGTCTAAAGATAGCCACCCCGGGTATCAAACGCACCCTTAATAGTGTGTCTAGCTGTAAATTTTTTTTTTAATTTTTTATGGGTTTTTTTATATTAATTGCTTTGAAAATACGACGAAAGTGTTCTTTCTCTAGAAAGGTATTATAAATTTTGCATTGGGTTTAGATAACATTTTTTTGAAATTTAAAAATACACAAGGATGTAAAAAATGAAAAGAAATGAAAAAAAACTCTTTATTAACTTTTAGTCAAATTTTGGAAGACGAGTTTAAAATATATGACTGAACATATCTTCCTCTTTCTACTTTTAATAAAAATTTTCTAAAATATAAAAGATTCAAAGCACACTACAATAACTATAACTAATGAGAATTGCTAAATCCTCCTACAAAACCATCCTACATATCCTCCTACACTCACAATTATAAAATATACATTTCTTTCACTCATTATCTCTCCAGATCTAAACCGCACGTTCTGCCACATGTCAGAATCCTGTGTGTAGGAGGATTTATAGGATGATTATGTAGGAGGAATTAACATTTTTGATAACTAATAAACTCAGAGAACTGAAGAAACCCTGAGGCCTAAACGAACAACATCGATGACACATGGACTTAATATTAGCCCAATTACAGTCTACCAATATTAAACTATTAGCCCATAGCTGAATTAAAAATTACGAATTCCCCAAAATAAAACAAAAAAGTGCCTTCAAAATTAGAGCTTAAACTTAGAGAATTGCAACTGCACGTCTTACAACCCGAGTTAATTGGATAGAAGAGGATTGATCTACAAAACGAAATACACATCTTCGCTACATGTAGTGTGTGTTTCATTGTTAAAATCTAGCTTTGGAAGCAGTGGGGAATCCAGAAAATTGGAGAGTGGGGGGCAAAATTTTTTTTTTGACAATAATAAGGCAAAAAAAAAAAAATATTGAATTAAAAACCGAATATTTTAACGTAAAAATAAAAATTTTCAAGTTTTAGAGTGTTAAAAGTAGGATTTTAATGTGTGAGTGGGGGCAATTTGCGTTTTAAATGGGGTGCATTTAAAAAAAACTGTTAAAATCGAAGAAAAAATACACTATAATATCGTCTTTTTGGTCGAGTTATGGGGGGCGCCGCCACTCCGTAACTTCTACATATATCCGCCCCTGTTTGGAAGGCACGGTGGTCGCTTTGGTATAACACCTCGGATTATTAGCGCATTATTATTTACCTTATATGATGTTTATTATTGTAATGGTGTTTGGCCCATCTAGTTAGCTTATTCCCCAAGAATTGTATTGCATAAATAAGGTTTCGATCTTAATAAGAGATATGGAAGATTAACCTAAACTAACATGGTTATCAGAGCCTCATTAAAACACGCCCCCTAACTCTAAAACCCTACTTTTGCCGTCATTTTTTTTTCTTTTCACTTGTTGCTTCTGCTGCTATTCTCACCATGGCAGGTGATGCAAACACAAATAAAGATGCCATAGACAAAGCTTATTCCATAGCCAGCATTAAATGCTTGCATTCCCGCACCTCTCGACCACGACAAACTTAATTATAACTCATGGAGCGAGTTGTTCCTTCGCTTCTGCAAGACCCATGCCGTCGAGCAACATCTAACCGCTGCTACTACAAGCACCAGTGCAACAACCATCACTCCAGAATTCGCCAAAACCGACTCTCTTGTCGTCATGTGGTTGTATGCCACGATCTCACCCAAACTCATTGACATGGTCTTGAATCCAGACGCCTCCGCTGCCACCATATGGAAACATCTCAAAACGATTTTCCAAGACCACAAAGACAATCGTATTATCCAGTTGGATAATGAGATACCCAATATGCGTCTCGGTAGCCAAAAAGTATCAGACTATTTTCAGGAGGTTAAGAGCAAGGCGGATCGCCTTGCGAATCTCGGTGCTCCCGTAAATGATTCGAACCTGGTCATATACGCACTCAATGGCCTAGGTAAGAAATTTTCCCACGTAGCTCGCATAGTTCGACATCGCGAGAAGCTGCCCGATTTTGAGGCTACTAGGTCCATGGTTCTATTGGAAGAAACGTTACTTAATAATGAAGAAGAGGAGGAGAAGTCATCGTATGCTACCACGGCTTCCTCTCCGACCATTCTACTTGCCTCTAATGCACAACCACCTCAACCGAATACCATGGGGTCCTCGGGCCTTGATCTATGTCGCAACTTTCGTCGCGGTGCTTGCACATACGGGAACGCTTGCAAGTTTGTGCATGGAAACCATGATGCACGACCTCGATCTTCTTTTGCTCGTGGGAATAACAATAACAATTCAAAAGGTGCTGGTCATTCTACACGATCAGAATCCACACATAAAAACCAGTCTCAATCAACCTCTCCCATGGTCCACCAAGCTTTCTCATATAATCCTTTTGGTCCATATCCTACAACACCTTGGCCCAACCCAAGTTCACAGACCCATAATATGGTTCCATATTTTTATGCTTCAGCAAGTCCAAGCCCACCAGTCACTTCAGTCAAACCACCAGCAGGCCCACAACAGATAAGCCCATATGCAACCCAGTTTGCTACATTGCAAGCCCGAACTCCAGCACCCCAACTGCCCGCCCATGGCTCATTTCCCGTTCAGCATTTTGGAGCACCACCAGTGTATCCGACGCACGCATCTCAAGCTACAAGCCTTCCTCATGCATTCCACACGATGACACTTCAAGACCCCGGGTGGCATATGGACACAGGGGCTTCGTCACATCTTGCGGACAACACAGGTATGCTTACCACCTTTAGTAATCAATGCACATATCCATCAATATATGTTGGAAACGGCCAATCTATACCCGTTACTCACATGGGACATAGCTCTTTGTTCACCCCTCATAAACCTTTGTATTTGAATAATGTACTTGTTACACCTAGCATAATCAAAACTTAATTTCCGTTCGTCAGTTTACAAAAGATAATGATGTTTCTGTTGAATTTGACGCTTTTGGTTTTCCTGTCAAGGATTACCAGACTCGCAAGCTCCTTCTCCGATGTGACAGCAGCGAAGATCTCTATCCGATTCGCCATCAACCTCCACCACACACACCCATTGCTTTGTTGTCCTTCAGTCAGTCTACGTGGCACAGACGTCTCGGGCATCCCGGTGAAGAAGTGCTTCGTAAGTTAGTGTCGCGTCATTTAATAAATTGTCATAAGTCAAAAGTGTCAACGTTGTGTCATGCTTGTCAACTTGGCAAACATAGTAAACTTCCCTTTTACAGTTCCGAGTCTCGTGTCGAGTCTGTTTTTGAAATTGTACACTCGGATTTGTGGACTTCCCCAATTCCAAGTGTAAGTGGAATAAAAGACTATGCTATTTTCTTAGATCATTTCTCTCATTTTCTTTGGGTTTATCCGTTACATCATAAATCTGACTTGTATGGTAAATTTATCGAGTTTCGTGCCTATGTTAATAACCAATTTAATGTTGATATTAAATCCTTGCAATGTGACCACGGGGGTGAATATGACAATACCCGCTTCCATACTCTTTTTCGCAAACATGGCATTCAATTTCGTTTTTCATGCCCAGAAACTTCACAACAAAATGGAAAATCAGAACGTATGATTAGAACCATCAATAACCTAACCCGCACTATATTATTCCAAGCACACATACCACCTATTTATTGGGTCGAAGCTCTTCATATGGCAGTTTACCTCTTAAATATACTACCCTCCACAGCCATTCGAAATGAAATCCCTTTTACTAAACTCTACAAAACTCAACCTAACTACTATCATCTACGTATATTCGGGTGTCTTTGCTACTCAAATCTACACGTTAATCACAAATTGGAACCCCGATCGACACCGTGCATCTTTCTTGGGTACCCCTCTCATCATCGCGGGTATCGGTGTCTTGACCTTTCCACAAACAAAATTATTATCTCTCGCCATGTTCTTTTTGACGAAGAGGTCTTCCCATTCGGCTCAATGACACCCTCAAACCCACCAGGCTATGATTTTTTACTCACTAATCTTATACCGACGCCCACGGCTACTACTTCTTCGGCCCAAACCCTTCCGCAAGCCCACCCTTCCACTCTAACTGAAACCCAAACCACTGAGCCCAACTCCCCGGTATCTAACTCCCAACAGGACGATCCACAATCTCCACACCGAACACCTTCCCCTTCGACCCAACATGCCCAACCGCCACCTTTAATAAATCCAGCAACCCAACACCTGGAACCCACTAATATCCACCCCATGGTCACTCGCGCTAAGGATGGTATCACCAAACAAATTGAGCGTCTAAATCTTCATACTTCCACTACATCTCCCTTACCCCGGTCTCACATTCACGCCCTTCGAGACCCTAATTGGCAAAAAGCTATGTTAGATAAATATAATGCTTTAATTACTAACGGTACGTGGGTACTTGTGCCCCGTCCAGCTAATGTTAATGTTGTTCGTTCCATGTGGCTTTTTAGACATCAATTTCATGCAGATGGTTCTTTGAGTCGTTACAAGGCTCGTTTAGTGGCCAATGGTCGTAGCCAGCAGCAAAGGATTGATTGTGATGAGACTTTTAGTCCGGTTGTTAAACCGGCCACTATTCGTACTGTTTTGAGTCTTGCTGTATCTCGTAATTGGCCCATTCATCAACTTGATGTTAAAAATGCTTTTCTTCATGGTCAGTTATCAGAGACAGTTTATATGCATCAACCTCCCGGGTTTGTTGACCATGCTCGCCCTGATTATGTATGCCACTTACAGCGATCCTTGTATGGGATTAAACAAGCCCCCCGTGCTTGGTTCCAGCGCTTTGCTAGTTATGCTACACGAGTCGGTTTTCAGCATAGTAAAACTGACTCCTCATTATTTGTCTTTCACCGTGGATCTGATATAGCTTATTTATTGCTTTATGTGGATGACATTATTCTGACAGCATCTTCTTCAGCTTTTTTAGAGCGGGTTATTGCTTCTCTTCATGGTGAGTTTGCTATGACGGATCTTGGTTCACTAAATTTTTTCTTGGGCATCTCTGCTCAACGGTCTGCGACAGGTTTATTTTTATCACAGTCTACTTATGCTGAGGAAATTCTTGAGCGTGCCAACATGCAGAAGTGTAACCCTTGCATGACTCCTGTGGATACCGAGTCTAAGTTAGGATCTAATGGTGATCCAGTTAGTGATGCTACGTTATATCGAAGTTTGGCTGGTGCTTTACAGTATCTCACATTTACGCGCCCAGATATCTCTTATGTTGTCCAACAGGTTTGTCTCTACATGCATGATCCACGTGAACCACATCTGGCTGCTTTGAAGCGTATTCTACGCTATGTTCGTGGTACTATTGATCATGGTCTCCAGCTTTACGTGTCATCTACTACTCAGCTTACTGCCTATACGGATGCGGACTGGGCTGGTTGTCCTGTCACTCGTCGCTCTACCTCGGGTTATTGTGTTTTTCTTGGTGACAACTTATTGTCATGGTTTGCTAAGCGTCAGGTTACATTGTCTCGCTCTAGTGCTGAAGCTGAATATCGCGGTGTTGCTAATGTAGTTGCTGAGACTGCTTGGGTGCGTAACCTTTTACGCGAGCTTCATGCTCCCTTATTTACTGTCACTCTTGTTTATTGTGATAATGTTAGTGCAGTTTATTTGTCTACTAATCCCGTTCAACATCAGCGTACTAAGCATATTGAGATCGACATACATTTTGTTCGTGACTTTGTGGCTTCTGGGCAGGTTCGTGTCTTACATGTTCCTTCTCGTTATCAGTATGCGGATATTTTTACCAAAGGCCTTCCACGTGCTTTGTTTCTTGAATTTCGCTCCAGCTTGAATGTCCGAAGACCTCCCGTTCCAACTGCGGGGGTGTATTAGCGCATTATTATTTACCTTATATGATGTTTATTATTGTAATGGGTTTGGCCCATCTAGTTAGCTTATTCCCCAAGAATTGTATTGCATAAATAAGGTTTCGATCTTAATAAGAGATATGGAAGATTAACCTAAACTAACACGGATATGGTAAAATTTTCGGATGATATGATACAACTTTGAGGAAAACTCACAAGCTTGCTTTTCACCAGCTGATAGGTTCTTTTGGTTTATAGAAACAATATGAAATGTTAGAGCTTATTCGTTTATGCGGTTCAATAATAGAGGAAATACATGGTTCAATTTGTTTTTACCAAAAAAATGAGGTCACACACTATGTACTTGTGATTAATTACTTGTACATTATGTGCAAGTACTTACTAAGAATCTGATTATGTACATATCTGTAACTGGTTGCACTTGTTTTGGCAAAATGTAAGGGCTAATATGAAACGAGTTACTAATTTAGTAAATGAAAATTGGGCTTTTATCCCTTAGTTGTGTCACTACATGTGACGTATGTACCGAAAGTTGGAAAACTATAGAAGCTCAACTTACAATAGCAACAAATTTAAAGATGCATGTCAGCAAATTTGTAATCTGTACGTGTTACTGAGATTATATCGTATTCTGGTAACGAAAGAGTATATATGGTATTCAAAGGAGAATATATGTAATGCTAATCTGTTTGGATACTTGGCTGAACAAGCAATGATTTTGAACTGGTTGAATGAGTAAGACACGCATAGGCGCTCATCAAGGGTAGTATGTTGCAAAGGATTTTTTTCGCCGAATGTAGTATTCTTCCATTCAGTGATACTACTGATCATACATTATTTCATAAGTCCCTGCTTTTGGTCCTTGTTATGGCTTTTTACCAGTTTTGGTGAAATATCATATGTATACGCTGATTTAGAGTGTTTTCATGTTTTGAGAACTTTCCCTTTTCCGTGTGCCCAAAAGCCCGCCCGCCCGGTCGATCTTGATCCTCTCATTGTTGTAGTAGGAGGGTTTATGTCAAAAGAAACAAAAAACAAATCTAGTCATAATAGATTCTGCAATTTAGTATGAGTCCAGAGAAATAATCAACTAATTAAACTACAGGTTTTGTTTGTTCAAAAAAAAACTACAGGTTTTGAACCACGGCCTTGCCATTGTTTTGGACACTTTTATTGTTCCCAACACTGCCGCCGTTACTGATCAGTACCACTGCCTTCCTCATCTGAAAATGTATATTAGATTTCACCGAACTTTAGGGATTAGTATTGTATGAATGTATTATCCTAAGCATGCATACACAAAAAAATGGTACTCTTTCACACACCTTGCTTATCTGCTTTCTTATACTCAACTGCGCATTCGTACCCATCAACCTGGATAAAGCCGGCCTGCATTAACATTGGAAATCTCTGATAAATCTCATCGAATAACAGGTCAACAGTTAATACATTTAAAACATAGGATAACAATTTCTCCGTATAAAGGTAGCCGAACTTTATTATATATTTGAACTACATAAACATATAATGATTTATATTGAGCCTGTACTACGTATATAATCATTGACAGAAGCTTGTAAGCTTAAGGCGCGTACCTCAACAACTAGCTTTGCAGCATTCTGGCTGTTGAATTCCATAAATGCATAGCAATACGCCCCATCCTACACATAGAATATATATTTATCAGTTTCATATAGATGATCGTAATATGCTAGAAAGATACTGTAGTATATATGAGCCAGGCCAAACCTTATTTGTTCTAACTTGGATATTCTTGTGCTGGATATTTCCAAATTTTTTAACCGCGCTGGTTAGTGTTCTGCGTGTAGTTTGCAGTGGTAGATCTTTAACATAGATCGTTTTATCTGCGACAAGTATTTAAAGAGCTTTCAGTAAATTTATTATTATGGTCACTATTGAAATAACATTCATAAATACCAAATAATATGCAAGAAATATAACAATAGATCTTGGAGTACCAATATTTTTCGATGCAACAGTTGGTTTGGCACGAGCTACTGACGAGGATGCAGTTTTGGTTTTTAATCTGGGTTTTGCGAGCTGTGTTTAAGATTAGCCATCACTTAGTGAACGATTACCTAGAATTTAATAACAAAAATTTTTATATAGTTCAGATTAAATAAGCTTACAATGGTAGCATAAGATTTTGCTTGTTCAACATCATCCTGGCCTTTTTCAATATCGATAATTTTATCTGCAGAGCTAGATTCTCTGCTTTTTTCCTTTCCGAGAACCTCATGAGAAGCTTCTGTGGTGATATCTTTTTCTAAACAAAGTAGAACCTCGCTAATTTATACAACAGACAATATAATAAACGAGCAATTAGATTACCACTAAATATATACCATTCTTTGGAGGTGCACTAGATTTTCCATATGTTTTCTGAAAACCATCAACAGTAGCATTCGGAATAGTTAACGATCTTGATTTTGTGACCTACATTTAGGAGCAAGACAGCTTTAGTTAACCTTCATGTGAAACACATATAGTCAGCAACATAAAGATTGATAAAAGGTGCTCACGATGGATGCATAAGACTTTTTCTTGATAACTTTTTTAGAGGTCCCCTGGTCTTTCATTAGAACTAGATTGTCTTCTGCTAAACAAACGAAAAGATATAATCAAACCACAGGAAACAAACATGATCAAACACAATTAACAAGAAAATCGATATTATATATACAACTGTCACCGCAAATACGATTCATTTTGAAAATTAGCGGGAAATTAGAGATACCAGTGTCGTCATTGGTGATAAGAAACCGAAAGGAGTCATTGTGCACATAAAATCCTATGGCTTGTGGTGCCAACACGAATGTCTGAGAGAATCTTTTCATCGTATTATCTTTGCTTAATTCGCCTACAACTCCTACAACAACCGAGTATTCTATCGAGTCCTGAGCACGCACGCTGAGTAGGACGATATCTCGGTCTATGATATCAGACTCTAGTATCGCCTTGTGAATTTCCTGATATAAATAAAGGTTACCAAGATACTCCGATCCATTGTGTAAACGAAAATTTACTATTTAAAATACGAGTATAGTAGTATTTGATTATGCATGGTGATACTTTGAGTAGTTGACTACCTTGATCGTAGTCACTGATCGGACTGATCCGTCATCAGCTGGAATTGACAAGGTGCTTTCTTCCTTGTAGAATTTATGCATTTCTTCTGGAATTTCATGAAGATATTTGTAATATTGACTACAAAAAGCATCTGCTATGTCTTGAGCAGAATGTCTATTTGGAGTATCTTGGCTGGAAACAGATTGAACTTTCTTATGTGATCTAGCTTTCCTTATCATCTCTGCATAAAGAACTAAATCAAGATCCTTTATAGGAATTGCTATACCAAATATAAATATGATAAGGGTTGATCTATGCTAGAGTATAACGCACAGTACAATATGCAAAGATTAGTGATTAAAACGGTTGTGAAATGCAAGGCCCACAATTTCATATATTCTCTTTCTTTACTTCAGCGTTTAATTGTGCCACGTATTTCAATCTTTTAATTAAGCCTCTTTTTAGGCATACGAATTAGGTCTCTCTATCATTTTTCTAATCTGTATGCTAATTAGCATACAAATTAATATCTCTTATTTTAATCCAATGAATAAGATTAAAAACAAAATATATTTTCACTATCTTTTTTCAAACATTAATATCTCTTAAACCGTTAATCGTTATGCGAAAAAAATATACCATTACGAATAGCATTTAATTATCATTCTATAGATATGTTATATGATACACTTTCGACAAATTTTTTGTTCTTCATTTTTTTCACGTTTTCGAAAATTATCATATCTGATACTAATATCATATATGATGTAACACCAGTATCATGTATGTTATGACCTATCATATATGATTTAACGCTGTTATCATATATGATGAAACAGTATTATCATATATGATATTTCACGTAAATTTTAACAAAAAAAAGCGAATTTTTTTTCTTCTTCGAAAGTATATCATATTACATATTGGTAGAAAGATAAGTAAACGCTCGTCGCGATGGTATAATTATTTTCGTTTAACACTTAACAGTTTAGAAGATATTTAAATTATAAAAATAGGTAAAAAGTAAAATATATTTAATCTTATCTATTAGATGAAAATGAAATGGATGGTAGGGATGAGTCCCTCATATCCAAGAAAAAATATGGTACCTAAAATAACTCTTTTTTATAGATAAAACTTAACTTATGCTCACACTTTTTTTGAAAGTGTAAGGATATATAAACTTTTACTAACACTTATTATATAAATGTCATCAAAGACCTATTTCTTGTAGTGGCGTTATAAAGAATAGCGCGTTTGCTAATAGAATTTATAAAGTCAGTCTCTCAAATCCAAACATGCAAGTATCTCTAAGATTCGCCAACGTAAAAGCGAAACAAATTAACCTCAAACATAAAATAAATTGGAGAATTAAATTAGTAGTTTTTGTATACCAACCTTGTTTAGATAACTTAAACCATAGGACGGTGTCGTTTGAATTTTTAAACCGTTGACAACTTGGTTGATTTACAACTAAAAATTAATTAAGATGTCGAATTCTATAGGCCAGTGTCGTTTGATCTTTAATCGTCTCATGTGATTTTGTTTAGGTTCCTTTTTAAATTGGTTATGAGGCATGTTTCTTTGTTGATGTTAATATCATCTAACTACTTGCTACTTTTTATATACCAAGTGTGTTTCGATAACCATACTGCTGATTCAAAAACTTAAACATAATCAATCAAACATATGTTCTTTCCTAGAACGGTATTTCAAAAATCCTAGATCTAGCTATAATAGCAAAAATAAAAGAAATAAAAGAAATAAAAGAGCTTAGAATCAGCCACTCCAAACACAAAGTTTACACAACAAAGTAACAATCAAATTGCCTACGAATAATATAAGGTAAAGCAAAAAATGACCTAAAACAAATTAGCTAAACCATTTCAGCAAGACATACATATACATATACATATATATATATATATATATATATATATATATATATATATATATATATATATATATATATATATATATATATATATATATATATATATATATATATATATATATATATATATATATATATATATATATATATATATATATATATATATATATATATATATATATATAATGTGCATGAGACTACATAAAGAATTGATCATCACATCATTATTATTTGTTGAGAAAGTGATTCTTGGTACCTTTAAGCAAATATTATGTGCACATGCACATAACAAATAGTGACAAGCTATATAAGAATGTACCTCTTGTTAAACGTGATCACCACAAAACCGACGTGCTATATGAAGTCTCGTAGCACCAAAAATAGGACGTGCGGTTGCTTTTTAATGTATATGTTTTTTGTTTTTCAAAGAGCTGAGGCACGATTCAATCTCACACTACAAATGAGGTTGGAGGTGTAACAAGTATGATATATATATATATATATATATATATATATATATATATATATATATATATATATATATATATATATATATATATATATATATATATATATATATATATATATATATATATATATATATATATATATATATATATATATATATATATATATGGTATTAGTTAATTGGTGCTAGGTAATAAGATATTTGTTTGTGGATACGATCCTGACCGTATATTTTAGGTTTTAGAATAAAATAACATTGTGTAGTGTCAAGAGATTTTGACTTTTGACTTTTGTCTGAATGGTAAAATATATTTCATTAACCAAAAAAAGATATGTAGTATTTGTATTTTTTGAAATCTCATATTCTATACTTATCAACATTATTAGGAACATATAGAAATAAATTTATCTTTGTCTTGTTTACTTGAAACCCAAAATAATGCAAATTAATTTTAGATACTTATTAATTGCTTGTCTAACATTTATTACAACAAATAATTAAATGGTTAATTATCTTTATACTTTTTATTTTAAAAACTTGGGCATCATGAAATAATATTTAATCTTTACTCGTTATTAACAAGGTAACCGCGCGTTGCGGCTGCAGGTGTCTCGAAACTAAAGTTTTGTAAGCGCAATGTTTTATGATTATTCATATTTATCAATAATAACTGTATGAATAATGATATAGTCTTAAATTGGAATAATTTTAAGCACTAATAAATCATTATATATAAATAGTATTACGAGATGTTGATAATTGATGGTGAAAGATACATGTTACTCTGTGTAACATTCGTCACAACATTATATAACATGCAAATATTGAAAATTTTCGTAATTTATATTTCACACGTTTTTATAAAATATAATAGTCTTAGAATCTTCATACTTTGTTGTATACTACTTAATCGAATTAATTAGAAAAATGATTAGTATTTTACTAAATTTGTATAGAAACAATTGATGTTAAGCTTACATTGAACCTTCCAACTTCACTGTGTGGCTTATGCTAAAGAAGCGTGTCTTAACTAATTCCTTTGAACTTATTTCACCTTGCACATTTTCTTTCTTTTCCAAGTGAACAATTTATATAATTGTATGTAAAAATTATAGTTTATAGCAATATTCGTCTGTACATGTTGCATATTAATCTGTATTTATTTTGTCATATAATGTAAATTACTCACCAATTATCACATAAGTAAATTTATAAAGTTTGTACCAGAAACTTGTAAAGTTGTACTACTCAAAATTTTGGAGAGAGGGTAAAATATCTTTTATAAGTAATACAAATTCATGTGTCATTAAAACAATAATACAAATTTACGTAATGACTTGTTTTTATCGGTTATAAAGGGTCATTTTCGGTTCGTCTTCTGGCAAGCCGAAACCCGATTATAACTCCGGTTACAAGTATATACGGTTCGATATTCAAATCTATATACACCATCATTTTATGTAGACAACATATATACAATTTTGTAAATATATCTTTTTAACTGTTGTATAATGTGAATAAATAATTGTATATTTAAGTAATGTTGTTTATTAATTATTATTAATTATTTTTATTTAAGTGTGTAATAATTACTATGTATTAATTAGTTTTAATATGAGTAAATTAAGCTTTTATTATTAATTGATTTCTAGTTATGTTTATATAGGTGTACATTATGCATATAATGGTGTAAGTTGATTTTTAACGTTTTTTTATTAATAGTAGGGGTTTTCTTTTTATATAGAGTACTAGCAAGGTACCCGCGCGTTGCGGCTACAGCTATCATGAAACTAAAATTCTGCAAGCGCGGTGTTTATAGTAATATTTATTAATAATGACGATAGCTTTAAGTTGGGATAACTTTGAGCAATAATAAAACATTTCATATAGAAATAGTATTATGGGGTTGTGATGATTGATGGTGAAAGTTATTTGTAAATCTAAGTAACATTCGTCGCAATATTATATAACATATAGATATAGAAAATCTTCTTAATTTATATGTTTACGCGTTTTATCATAATGACCTTAAAATCTTCTTACTTCGATGTGTACAATTTAATCCAATTCATAGCAAAATGGTCAGTATTTCACTAAATTTGTACTAAAATACATACATAGACGATATATATCTTCAAAAATGCAAATTTATGAAAAAATTTTTGCATGGTTCAAATCAAACATGGAAATTTGATATTAAACTTACATTAGTGAATAATTTAAATAATTGTATCTAAAAACGTATAATTTATAGCAATAATCGTATGCACATGTTGCATATTAGTAGGTATTAATTTTGTCATTTAATGTTTATTGCCCACCAATTAATATATAAATAAATTTATGAAACTTTTGTGTTGTAAAGGTTTGCACCAAAACCTTGTAATGTTGTACTACTTAAAATTTTGGAGAGAGAGAGAGAGAGAGAGAGAGAGAGAGAGAGAGAGAGAGAGAGAGAGAGAGAGAGAGAGAGAGAGAGAGAGAGAGAGAGAGAGTACAATCTCTTTTATAAGTAGTACTGATCTATCTGCTGTTAAAAAAAGTAGTATAAATTAATTTAACAGTGCCATTTTTAACATTTTTGGGTGGTTCCTCTCCGGTTCGTCTTCTGACAGTTTATTTTTTGCTAGTTGAACCGATTGTGACTCCGGTTTTCAGTTAAACATCATCATTTTAGGTCGATAATATGTACGATTATAGATATATATGCTTTTAATTGTTATACACTGTGAATATATAATAGTATTTTTAAGTAATGAGGTGTATTTACTATTTTTATTTTTAAATGAGTATTAAATAGTATGTATTAATTAGTTTTAATATGACTTATTAATTAGTTTTAATCTTATTTATTGATTAGTTTTGATAATTAGTATTAAAAGATATTTATTATTTCTTTTTTCAATTTTGAAGCTATGTTGATTTGTACATGAAGCATTACAAAGTGTAAGTTGATTTTGTAACATTTCTTGAAATAAAAGGTGTTTTCTTTTAATATATAGTAAAGATAAATGAGACGTCAACTTTCTTTAATCAACTGATATACAAAATATATACTTAACCACACTACTAAAAAACGTACATAGTGCCCAGTTTAAAATGCTCATAAAACCCGTTTTTGCCCGCGAACTTAAAAGGAGATGACTCTTGAAGAAATGCAATATATAGTTTATTAAACAATATATATAATGTATAATAGACCCGTATATTCGTTTGATAACCTTGCTTTATTTGATTAAAAAACCATTTTTTATTAGTATATATATCCATATTCTTTGTTTTACAACCTGACTCTCTGATTTTTTTTTTGAATTTTCTTAAATATCATTTGTAAGCATTGTATTTCAGGGTATTACAAATCAAACAATCACATTTGTTTCCCTATTAAGATAACACTTAAAAAGTAACTTATTCATATTCAATATTCTTATTACGAGTTTAGACAGTGATCGCAAAATACAAAAACTATCTCACGTAACAAAATAGTAAGAGCCCTCGAATTTGGGATGTCTTACAAAGATTGATGTACAATAACATATATAGAAAATTCCTATGGGTTATGTAACTAAAATTAGGCCACTGATACAATAATTCATTTGCATTGATTATTATGCAATTCCCTTTGGAGGTGGCAAGATGGAGAGGTCTCGAAAAATTACGCATTGGGTCAAAATGAACTTGAACTGGACTAATACTTAACACTCTTTAATGTGATTGCAAGAACTTTATGATTGAAATAATAATCAAACAGTTCTTTTTCAATTCATGATGTTATATTAATTTTTAATCAAGCTCTAGGCTCTACCTTTTGCATGTTTTGCATGATACAATTTACTGATAAAATTCACGCACTAACGAGCAAACAAACCGTTCATTTGTAGGATAGTTGGTAAATCAAGGGTTCTTCCAAGAGCTAGAGTATTTATATTTAAGTTGAAAGGCTTTGTCACATTTAAAAAGAAATATTTAATAAGAAACTAAAAACGATAATTAAAATTACTGAAATGGAACAACATATGAGAATCGATAGGAGAAGATGTACTAGTCTGGTTACTTTATTGTTGCATAGTTGTGATTATGTTACGAGTGCAATGTCTAGTTATTACTATTAAGTGGTCATAATATCAACAGGTTCTTTCTCGTTCCTTGCCTTGTGTCTTCTAAATCTCAACTACCGCCTCCGCAACTAGCCAAGTATAAAGTCAACATTGATTAAACCACAACTACCCTTACGACCTAATTATTAGATCATGCCACTAGGTTTCTTGCGTGATTTAGGTATTTAATTTATCAAAGGCGGCGATTCTCACGACCCCTACACGCTCTCAAGATCGTCTCATGGATTTTGAAGGCCCCGTGCCATGACTCTACAGAGGCCCTACTAAATACCAAAAGTATCCATATAGTTTTTTTCTGATGATATTTAAAAAGTATTACTAATATTCCAAAAACATTGAAACAACGATATTAAAAAAACGTTATACCGATTTACAAGCATCAATATTAACTATTTAAATAGTGAGATTCTTCTAGTATTTTATGAATCAAAATTGTTGATTAAATACCAAAACATAGCATCTAATACAATATAATTTGTGTTAGATTCAATAACTATGAACTAATGTAACTAGCAAATAACTGACACAATGATCAATATAAAGCTTGAAACATTAACGGTTCTATTCTAAAAAGTAAAAATATTTATAAACAAAATCAGTTAATATAAATTACATAATAAGTTTTAGTTTTTACTTGGGAATAGTAGCAAATAAAGTAGTCAAAAGACGATACGCTACTGAGTACACAACAACCCTATAAAATAAAATATTGCTTTGTTGGCGAAAGAAGCCAAAAATCCCTTTATCATTTGTCAAATATCGAGAGTTTAAGACTTTTGTTATACTTTTAGTATATATGTATATAATAATGGGCCTGGCCTACTACTGCTCCAACTCAAATATTAGGATTATATTGTACTATTAATTTGGATAATGACAAATTGACAATTGACTATACATTATACACATGCCTGATTATACAACTGACTATACTTCTGCAACAAAAAAACTAATACCTATACATACAAGGAAAGTTTTTTTAGCTTTTTGGAGGCCTTTTTTTGTGTGGCCCTGTGCCATTGCACTTGTGGCACCTCCATATAGCCGACCCTACACGCACTTGCTAACCTACCTATAGTAAACCCCTTCTTGAAGTTTCCAACCATCAGTACCTATACACCAATTATATAGGCCAAAAGGAATCTTTAAGAAATCAAACACTAACAAACTACAAGAAATTCATAACATGCATAAGGATATTCTAAACACATAACAACATCAACTAAGAAACTAAACATCAATAACTATCTCATGACTAGGCCAACACCTAAATGCTTAGCCACTCATACCAAAACAAGCAAGATAACATAAAGATAATGGTCAAATTTGTTGGAGTTAATGATTAGATACAACTATATACGCATAACATCATGAGTAAACGCAACGAAAGATAGATCAAGTATGCACATAATAATTATTATAATAAGGAAAACATGCACATACTTTCTTCAATACGGTGAAGTAAATTAACTAGAAACATAAACCGGGAACCTCCACCAATTCGTCTACACCACATGACTTACCCAAAAGCCTAAGTAATCAAACTTGTATCCACTACACCTACACGATTTAACCTGATTGCTAGATCTAACCAAACTTGAACAAGAACACCAAAATAAAAATCCTAGATTTAAGGTCGTTTGGTATTTGGTTATCCCAAGGGAGGAGGAACCGATCTTTTTGAGCTTTAGGGACAGTGGAATATAAATATTTGTGATAACAATAATCCGCCTAATATGGTGGTAAAACCTACGGAGTTTTCTTGTTTCCAAAGATATTCTAGAAGTCTTATAAAGTCTTGTTTTCCCTTCTTTTTGCTTAGGTCGATCGAACATTAACCCAAAAACCCCTTGGGTTGAATTCTTGAATTTATATAAACTTCTATGGTATTTAAACTAATTACCACAAAGTCTAAAGCCTTTTTCGTTAGTTAACCGTTAAGTTCATTTGGTAGATCTAACCAAACTTGAACAAGAACACCAAAATAAAAATCCTAGATTTAAGGTCGTTTGGTATTTGGTTATCCCAAGGGAGGAGGAACCGATCTTTTTGAGCTTTAGGGACAGTGGAATATAAATATTTGTGATAACAATAATCCGCCTAATATGGTGGTAAAACCTACGGAGTTTTACTTGTTTTCAAAGATATTCTAGAAGTCTTATAAAGTATTGTTTTCCCTTCTCTTTGCTTAGGTCGATCGAACATTAACCCAAACACCCCTTGGGCTGAATTCTTGAATTTATATAAACTTCTATGGTATTTAAACTAATTACCACAAAGTCTAAATCCTTTTTCGTTAGTTAACCGTTAACCTTTTAACATATAAACTAACAACCATTAAATGTTCAAGTCTTGGTAAATTAAATAAATACAATAAATATATAATATATAGTTATTAGATTTAATAAATCTTAATCTTAATGTATAAAGATGTGAACCTGCAGGCTCACGTACTTCTAGCCGTATAAATATATCTATGACCTTTTCACTTTCCAAAAGTATTCATCATGAAAATCTTGTAGAGTCTGTAGACTATAATGATTAATACCAATATAGTGAAATTAAAATCTTTGTTTAATGGTGGAACCTTGGTGGAAACAAGACCCTTAGAACACTAAAAAATCAAACTTGAACCTTGTTCAACTGAGATTCATATATGGAAAGTTGTGTATAAAACTTTCTCCTATCCGAATATCTGCATGGCCGTGAGAAGATGATTCTCGTGTTCTTCTCTAAAGTTTAGCAGACCGGAATGTTATCAATGAATATACCAACTATTTTGTCTAAGAAATCATGAAAAATTTTATTCATAAATTTCATACTATAGCTGAAGCATTAGTGAGCTCAGAAGTATTAATCAAAATTTTTAGAGAGACTATAACGTGTGCAATTGCAGACTAGAAAACATCATGTTCTTCCTCTCACCACTGATGGTGGCACGATCGTGAATTGTTCTGGAAGGTATTTAGGACATCGTGGCAGATCAGGTAAAGCTTCTATTCGAGCAATGAACATCGATTATGAACGGTGATCTTGTAAAATATTTCGGTGGTCGATACATGATCTCATGTTACCAGCCTTCTGTCTGATAGATAGGAACGATACACCTTATGGTGGTGCGCTAGGGCGAATAAAGCCTTGTTCTGATAACTCTTGCAACAAATGCTGCAATAAAGAGTTTTGAAATGGGTTCTATTCTTAAGACAAGCTCGATGTTAAATTATGTCTCGTGGTTAGGAATTTCTGGAAAACCTTCTGGAATGACATCTGGAAATTTTAGGATAATATGCTGATCATGAATTTAAGGAATTTCAAAAGTCGCATCATGAATGGTGATTAGAATCTTCGCAGCTATAAGATAATAATTTATGTGCTTGTAAAGCTGAAACAATTTATACTGATTTTTTTGGCAAAATATAATGAATATATTTGGAATTTAGTCAGACAAATCTCGTCGTTAACTGAAAAGAAAACTTCAATAATTATGGGTGATACTGTGGGGTCTTTTCTTGCTGGGAGGTAAGTAATACATGATTTAAGATAAAGCTGACATAGGAATACGTGAAGTAAACGTGACAGCTTTCACTGATTGTGTTCATAAGTGAACTCACAGAATGAACACTGTGTGTCTAACCAGAATAATACTTCGGTGGTGGTAACTGAATTGAAGTGGTCTGATTTATGCGTGGCATAACAGAACAGGTATACCCCCATGGAGGGTACCCTGAATTTCTAAGGACCTAGTTTAGAAGGCATACTGATGTTATGAATCTGACTCGTACTTTGAGAAGATAATCATATGACGTGTATTATGACTAGTGTCCTAACATGTGTTTTCCGAAATGATACTTGAGACCTATGTCTTGACTGTTGTCTGAAAAATTATTTTAATGGGCGAGTATGAATAAGGTTGAGAATTTCGGGTAACTGCTAGGGTTGGCGGACCGGTTAGACCGCTGACCTCTGTATTTTTGGTCACCTCCGTTCCGGAGTTCCGATGGTTACTGACTGATTAATTATAAGCACGGTCGTTTTCACTACTGCTTTGTCTGTCAATTTATGACGATCATTATCATGACCGTGATTCATGTAACTATTCTGTTGAGTGGCCGGCTGGGTTCCGGTTCCCACTCTTCTGAATGAAAGTTCAGCTGAGTGAAGTGTGACATCTAGCTGTGAAAGTAAAATCATGGGATGGGATGGTAGCGTCCAATGTTTGAAATTTATTCTTGTTAGAAATTTCAAGTTTATAGTTTTCGTCCTTGTTCTGCTGAGTCTTCATAGTATAAACAGCATTAGCATCTTGAGAAATCTCTAAAGCATCAGCAACATCTGCATTTGTGAGGTCTTCAAGGTGTTAGCAGCATAAGTATCTGGTAAAGTCTTCAACTCACGAGAAACATCAGTATCTGGTAGAATATCGATAAGCGGAAACGTCTGAGATGATTGAGGATCGATTAGCAATATCCATGGAGTAGGGTACATAGAGTGCACCTGGACTACTGTACATAAAGTACAAAATAAATACTGCACATGGAGTATATCTGAGACACTGTACGGGGAGTACACATGAAATAATGTACATGGAATATAACTGAGACACTGTACATGGAGTACATATGGAATACTGTACATGACACAGGTGGGAATTTCTTGAGATGATCGATACTAGTGTCAACCGTCTGACATGGTCAACGGAGATAATTTGATTTAACTAGTTAGCAAACTGAACTGAAGCAACATGATAGCCTGGTAATTCCTGCGTAGACTTAATGTCGGTTTATAAGGGTTCAAGGATATGATTAAACGGAATTTCAACAATGGTCAGCATAAAGACATGACTGATGAAGACCAAACATGATTTATCATGAAACAGGATTTTACTGAAATCCTTTTTGTGTCTTAGCATGAAGACATTATCATTCTGTGGAACATAAAACCCTCGTACGGAGACATGAAACTGAAACAGCGTGGAAGCGACATCAACTTGAAGTTATGCGAACTGGATTGTCATAAAGACTATAAGAGTATGATCAACTGAGATTTAACATCAACTGATGTGGATGGCTATGGTTCAATCCACAGAATTCAAGGAACAAAACATGTGACTAAGTATGGGCGATTCTGGTTCGATCCATACTTGTCAAAAATTTTGAGAACTGTCATGTATATAAATTTACAATCTGGGACTAAATGGGAATGGCTGTTGTCCAATCCACACTAGTTAAACTTAAATGAAACACCGTGATATGAACAAAGGTGAACGCTTTTGGGTCGGTTCACAAAACAACTATCATCTGAAAACATCAAATTTGACCTGAACAATGGTGATACCAAGTAATATTCGACTAAAACATGAATCTGACATGAGTAAGGATGAACGCCTATGGTTTGGTTCCTCAATACAAAATCTGAACGGGCAAGGGTGAACGCATATGGGTCGGTTCACCAAAACAAAATTCGAAGAAAAGCACATGTGACTAAATATGGTTAGTCCTGTACTAACCTTTTACTTAGTCAAAAACTTTAAGAAATACCGACTGATAACTGAAGAAAACTGGCTGATAAATGCATGAGAAACATGGAAGATAACAACGCCAAAATCTGGGAAGTTCCTGGTGACTACCCACTAGTCACAGGTCAAGTTTTAGAGCCTACAGGTCGAACCAGGCTCTAATACCATAATTGTAACTCCCCACATGGATAAGTGGACCGTTACGTGTATTTATGGCGTGTCATCAAAGCAAAAGGGTAAATATCCTAAAACATTAACTTGCCATAACGGAAATACCGGAATCAAACATCGGTAATTCAACATAAGCTCAAAACATGAAAAGTAAAATACTGAAAGAAAGGACTGAACAATGTCCAACAGGCAATATAAAAATGAAGTGCATAAAGTAAACAAGTCTGGATTGCTTTCATCCCATGCACATGCTTTTAGAATCTTAAGATCGTCCTGGTGTACCTGCCATTAGAACACGAAAGAACTACGGTTGAGCATAACGCTCAGTGAACGGATATAATGCATGATAAGAATATATAGAACTTGAAATAATTACTAATTACTGAAGCTGAAAGACTGATATGCGGAGTGTGATGAAAACTGTATAAAACCTGATAAGTCTGATTTATAAATAATAAAACTGAACTGTTATACGTTAAATCTGAAAACATGCATTTACTGTATTTTAATTGCCAAGAGCTTATATATGTCATGTGCTGTAACAACTGTTGCACGAATAAATGGAGGGGTGACCTCGTCATGCTGTAGAAGGGTGACCTCTAATTACTGTGCTGGGTGGAGGGATCAGCTCCAATGTGAAGGATGTAGAGCACACATCACATTCACCTGATAACTGTAAACTGATAGCCTAGGATGCATCCATACGCCCCACTAATAATACTGATAAAATGGCCAAGCTGAACTGAGTGGAACGCTGCGGGATATCACTCTCCCACAGGTGAGTCATGACACCGGTGCCTCAAGTGTCATGGTTACGGTACCTCCGTAACTAGTACTACTGACTGGTCATGCTTGTATATAAGTCTCAGGCAATATCTTAGTTATTAATAATTTCTGATAATTTATAACATATACTGGGGAAAACATTTGGCTGCAGACGGGGAATCCTAATCATGCATAGAAAGGAAGTCCTTACTAAAAGGACGGAAAATCCGTACCTCTTGTCCAGTAACTGACTGAAGGAAGACTGAACGAACACTACTCGGGCTTCACGGAAGCTACAATAATAATAGACGCGAATAAGTTATCTGATCTTTATTTAATTTACTGATCTTATCGGATTCTCATTTATTTATTTATTTCTGAACTTCTTTACTTATGTTAACTGATAAATCTGATCTTTCTTATAATTCTTTTTAATGTATTATCGACCTATTATTTATTACGGTACAAACGTATTCTGACGTGATATTAATACTATAATAGGTAACCCTGCTAAAATTAGAAAGTTTCCTAAATTAGAAAGTTTTCAAAATCGTTTATAATCTCTATAATAAAATTATACCCTTTTAAATATTATAAAACTATTTAATTTAATTCATTTAAATATATAATTAAAACATTTATAAAAGTAAGTAATAAAAGGTATAATTTAAAATCTCCATTTTTAATGTTTAAATTATATCTTGAACCTACCGAGATACCCCTTCTCGGTCGCACTAAAACAATTAACAAAATATATAAATTCTGCCTATATGAATTAGTGACAGAAAAACTGTCCCTAAAACTGTGTGACTAAAAGCTGTCCAGAATCCGACACGAAAACTGCGACAAATACGTCGTCAATAAACTGTCGCTAATCTCATTTTTAAATCACTGATTTCTGTCCTACCTTTTCCCACTGATTAAATGTCGTGTTCCCACTTTTTGGTAGCATTTCCCACTGATTAAATCAAGTTCCCACTGGCAGACACCCCCAAACGCCCCTGTACCATCCAAACACACCCTGTTTGGGTTTGTTCCCCACTGTACGAACCAAACACCCCCTATTTGGCATTTTGGGGCTGCGAATCCAGTCAAACACACCACCAATCACTAAGTATATATGGTATTCAAAGGTGAATATATGTAATGCTAATCTGTTTGGATACTTGGCTGAACAAGCTATGCTTTTGAACTGGTTGAATGAGTAAGACACGCATAGGCGCTCGTCAAGGGTAGTCTGTTGCATAGGATTTTTTGGCCGAATGTAGTATTCTTCCATTCAGTGATACTGATCATACATTATTTTATAAGTCCCTGCTTTTGGTTCTTGTTATGGCTTTTTAATAGTTTTGGGGAAATATCATATGTATACGCTGATTTAGAGTGTTTTCATGTTTTGAGAACTTGACTCGATCTTGATCCTCTTAATGTTGTAGTAGGAGGGTTTATGTCAAAAAAACAAATCTAGTCATAATAGATTCTGCAATTTAGTGATGAGCTACAGGTTTTGAACCTAAGGGTCTCGAGATATAATCAACTAATTAAACTACAGGTTTTGAACCACGGCCTTGCCATTGTTTTGGACACTTTTATTGTTCCCAACACTGCCGCCGTTACTGATCAGTAACACTGCATTCATCATCTGAAAATGTATATTAGATTTCACCAAACTTTAGGGATTAGTATTGTATGAATGTATCCTAAGCATGCATACACAAAAAAGGGTACTCTTTCACACACCTTGCTTATCTGCTTTCCTATGCTCAACTGCGCATTCATACCCATCAACCTGGATAAAGCCGACCTGCATTAACATTGGAAATCTCTGATAAATCTCATCGAATAACAGGTCAATAGTTAAAACATTTAAAAACATAGGATAACAATTTCTCCGTATAAAGGTAGCCGAACTTTATTATATATATGTGAACAACATAAACATATATTGATTTATATTGAGCCTGTACTACGCATAATCATTGACAAAAGCTTGTAAGGTTAAGGCGCCTACCTCAACAATTACCTTTGCAGCATTCTGGTTGTTGAATTCCATAAATGCATAGCAATATGCCCCATCCTACACATAGAATGTATATTTATCAGTTTCATATAGGTGATCGTAATATGCTAGAAAGATACTATAGTATATATGAGCCAGGCCAAACCTTATTTGTTCTAACTTGGATATTCTTGTGCTGGATATTTCCAAATTTTTTAACCGCGCTGGTCAGTGTTCTGCGTGTAGTTTGCAGTGGTAGATCTTTAACATAGATCGTTTTATCTGCGACAAGTATTTAAAGAGCTTTCAGTAAAAAATATATTATGGTTACTATTGAAATAACATTCATAAATACCAAATAATATGCAAGAAATATAACGATAGATCTTGGAGTACCAATATTTTTTGATGCAACATGGTTTGGCATGAGCTACTGATGAGGATACAGTTTTGGTTTTAAATCTGGGGTTTGCGAGCTGTGTTTATGATTAGCCATTACTTAGTGAACGATTACCTAGAATTTAATAACAAAATATTGTATATACTTCATATTAAATAAGCTTACAATGGTAGCATAAGATTTTGCTTGTTTAACATCATCCTGGACCCTTTCAATATCAATAATTTTATCTACAGAGCTATATTTTCTGCTTTTTTCCATTCCGAGAACCTCATGAGAAGCTTCTGTGGTGATATCGTTTTCTAAACAAAGTAGATTCTCCCTAAACTATACAGTAGACAATATAATAAACGAGCAATTAGATTACCACTAAATATATACCATTCTTTGGGGGTGCATTAGATTTTTCATCTGTTTTCTGAAAACCATCAACAGTAGCATTCAGAATAGTTAACGATCTTGATTTTGTGACCTACATTTAGGAGCAATACTGATTTAGTTAACCTTCATGTGAAACACATATAGTCAGCAACATAAAGATTGATAAAAGGTGCTCACGATTGATGCATAAGACTTTTTATTGATAACTTTTTTAGTGTTTGAATGTTTCTCAGATAGTACTAATGAACTCATATGGCCAGGTAAGTCTACGCTAATCTTATTGTCTTATAAAGAGGTCCCCTGGTCTTTCATTAGAACTAGATTGTCTTCTGCTAAACAAACGAAAAGATATAATCAAACGACATGAAAAACACATGGTCAAACGCGATTAACAAGAAAAATCAATATCATATATACCACTGTCACCGTAAATACGATTCATATTAAAAATTAGCGGGAAATCAGAAATACCAGTGTCGTCATTGGTGATAAGAAACTGAAAGAAGTCATTGTGCACATAAAATCCTATGGCTTGTGGTGCCAACACGAATGTCTGAGAGAATCTTTTCATTGTATTATCTTTTCTTAGTTCGCCTACTACTACAACAACCGAGTTTTCTATCGAGTCCTGAGCACGCACGCTGAGTAGGACGATATCTCGGTCTAAGATATCAGACTCTAGTATCGCCTTGTGAATTTCCTGATATAAATAAAGGTTACCAAGATACTCCGATCCATTGTGTAAACCACAACTTACTATTTAAAATATGAGTATAGTAGTATTTGATTACGCATGGTGATACTTTGAGTAGTTGAGTACCTTGATCGTAGTCACTGATCGGACTGATCCGTCATCAGCTGGAGTTAACAAGGTGATTTCTTCCTTGTATAATTTATGCATTTCTTCTGGAATTTCATGAAGATATTTGTAATACTGACTCAAGAAAGCATCCGCAATGTCCTGAGCAGAATGTCTTTTTGGAGTATCTTGGCTCGAAACAGATTGAACCTTCTTATGTGATCTAGCTTTCCTTATCATGTCTGCATAAAGAACTAATTATCAAGATCCTTTATATGAATTGGTATACAAAATATAAATATGACATGGGTTGATCTATGCTAGATTATAACACACACTATGATATGAAAAGTTGGTGATTAAAAAGGTCGTGTTCATATTAATGGCATAACTGTTAAAATTGTAAAACCCGCATGCTTTTACTATGAATAGTACCTTTAGTAAACATACGTACATAATAAAACTTTCCTTTTATAGCATGACCACGTGTCACGATTAGTAATTACAGAAGTCATGTACGTATTATTATTATGACAAGTATTAAGTACGTGTTCGTACACGATAATTATTATCAATAATAATTATAATCACGAACATGAAATCATGAAAGTAAGAATCACGAACATATAATTATGTATTTACGTATATTATTAATACGATAAATATCGTTATGTACAAGTATATAAAATAACACGAATAATTAGTAATAACGTAACACGAACACACGAACACGTAATAAAATAGACACGAGAAAAGCTTCGGGTTTCCCTTGGTGGGCCCTACAAGCCGCGACACAAGAAGAAGAGAGGGGACCAGCCCATGTTTTGGTTTTATTAAAAATAATAAAAAGGCAAACTAAACATTTACAAAGTTTCACAAAATTGCAAAAACCCTAAATCTCTTTGTCTCTCTCTTTGGCCGGTAGAATCACACACCACAAAGGGTGTTTGTTTGATCTTGATTAAAGAAATCATAAGGGTGTGTTCGTGTATTCATTGTCCATTCATTCCACGTGTTTTAGTAATCCTTAAACCCTTTTGTTTTTTTTCTTTTATTTAATTATTGAAACATGAACATGTAGTCAAATAAAAACATGGATAAAACATGTCATGGGATCAAGGGGTAAAATTAAGGGTGTTTTCGGGTTGGTTGTTTCGGCCGACACACAAACCGAGAGCCCCATGGCTCTCAGCGTGTTTTTGTCACGACCACCAACCGAGATCCATGTCTCGGTGGTGTGGGTGTTCGGTCGAAAGCAGGTACAAGGCACCCCGACTTGCGTCGGGGGTGACCTTGTGGTTTATGGGTCTCGGCGGCAACAACCACCACCACCGGTACACAGCCGGTGGCAGTTGTGGGTAAAGCAGGGGGAACCGCATGCAGCGCAACAGGGGGCCACCGCCACACAGCCAGTGGGAACCCTTGTGGTCAGCGGCTAGCCGAGAGCAGGGGAAACAAAGACCACCGGCTTAAGCCGGTGGCAGTTTACCGAAAGCAGGGGCAACCGACTCAGCCAGTTTGCCACAGTTTTTGGGGGTGTTTGGTTTGGACCGGTTCAAGGGTTTTCACGGGTCCGGTTCACGACATGTTTAATTAGAGGGGTTCGGTTCATGATTATTTTTACAAGTCTAATTAATTTTACAAGTATATTATTTTTACAAGATAATTAAATTAATTAATACATGACTTATAATTAATTTAATTAAACATGAAACTTAGGTTATTATTATTATTAAATAATACATGTTTTAACTTAAGTATTTATTTATTTATTTAACACTATAGTATTAATTAATTATTAAACATGACATATAGTTAATTAATAGTCATGACTTAGGTTATATTAATATGGGATTAATACATGTTTTAACCTAAGTATATTTATACACTTTAATTTAGTTAAATCATGCCTATATTTAATTAAATCGTATCACCTATAGTTTATTTAATTAACAAAATATTATTAATAAACTATACTATAACTACATGACTTATGAATATTAATTCAGCTTAATTCTAAATATGGAAACTTTCTAATTCAGAAAACTTACTATTTTTGGAAACTTTATATTTTTAGAAACTAATCTATTTTAAGCAGTTAATCTACTTTTTGAAACTTCCTATTTTTGGAAACTCTCTATTTTAGGAAACCTGCTACTTTTAGAAAGTTACTTATTATTACACAACAAGTATAATAATACAAGAAATACAAGTAATACTTAATCAGAATATGTAGAATACATGATAAACACAACATAACGTTAAAATCAGTAAAACAAGACATGAACATATAAACAAGCTAAGATATGATATAAAACCAATTACGTACTCAGTAACCAGATTACTTATACACGTATACTATTTATGTTGCATTAGTGAGATCGAAGTAGGACTCTCTTTCGTTTCGTCTTCTTCGTTCACTGGACTTATGTTAGATTAAGAGCCTAAGCCATATACATGCATGACCAGTGTCACCTAGTTATGGAGGTACCATAACCATAAAACTGGAGGCACTAGTGTTATGACTTCCCCATGGTGAAGTGATGGCTCGTGGCGTCACTTTTCAGTTTTGGCCATTATATTATACTATCATGTGGGGCGTATGGCGGTATAGGTGCATCCTAGTTACACGTTTAGCAGTATTATCAGAGTGAATGCGATGTGTGCCTTGAATCCTTCACTAGGAGTTGATCCCTCCTACCTAGACTATTTAATTAGAGGCAACCCCTCTAATTGCATGACGAGGTCTCCCCTCTAAGTATTCATGCACGGTGGAACCTCATGACTTATATAAGCTATTTGGCTAATTAAACAGATTTTCATAGAAACATAAGTCTTTTCAAACTTTAAAACCAGTTTTATGAACATGAATCCAGATCACTTAGAACTTATGATATTCCGCTGCTATTAGTCTTATATGCTTACGTTAGTCCATGTCATACTTGTATATTAGTGCACTGAGCGTTATGCTCAGCCATTTTCCTTTCATGTTCCCAAACAGCAGGTACTCAAGGGCGCTCGTATACGTTAAGCATACGTGCATATGATTGGAAGCTTTCTAGCCTTCTCTACTTTATGCATTTCGTCATACATTTTGATACTTATTTCCATGGACATTGTTTTTTTCCTTTATAGTACTTATGTTTGTGTGTGATGAGCTTATACTTTGGGGTACCGATGTTCGTTTCCGGTATTTCCTTTTATGGTCATGTAATGTTAAGACATTTTCCTTGTATGCTTTGATGACACGCCATAATCACGCGTGACATTCCATTTACCAGAATGGGGTGTTACAATTATGGTATCAGAGCCCAAGGCTTCGACCTGTAGGCTCTCAAAACACGACCTGTGATTAGTGGGTAGTCACTATGGTCTTCCTAGAACTGACAGTCGGTTTTCATGCATTTATTGTTTTCATGCGTTCATGTTATATGTCATTGTCGCAGGTTTATGACTAAGTAATGGTTGGTACAGGACTGGCCCTATTTAGTCGCATGTGCTTTTATCGAAACTTTTAACTTTGGGACCGACCCATAGGCGTCCCCTCGCCCATGTCTTTTGTTTTGAGTGAACTGACCATATGCGTTCACTCTCGCGCATATAAAAGTTTTCATAAAACTGCATCATGCATTCATGTACTAGTTTTCCCGCATAAAATTTTTCTCATGATTTATTGGTATAACTTTTTTTCATTTATATATTTTATGTTTGATCAGTTTAATCATGTATTTTCTTTTATACTATCATATGGTTCTCACACGTGAGCACGAACAAGTCAATGCAGCAGTCCAAGCTGTGATGCAAGCTTTGCTTCCTCAGCTGAGGAATGAAATCAGAGCTGAGGTGCAGGCTGCCAACAATCAGCAACAACACCCAGTTCCTCCTCCCCCTCCTCCAGCAACATTGGTCACATGGCTGGAGAGATTCAACAAGCAACGTCCTCGATCCTTCGAGAGAACTGATAGCCCCAGTGAAGCTGAAAGCTGGTTGGCTCATATCGAGAAGATATTCGATGCAATGGGTTGTGACCCCGTCTTCAAGTCGAGGGTGGCTTGTTATAAGTTTGAAGGTGATGTACTGGGATGGTGGAAGACAGTCAAGCAGTCTGAGGGAGGTGACAATTGGGTGGCTGGTTTGACTTGGGCTCAGTTCAGGGAGTTAGTGATGGGACAGTTCTTCCCCAAGGCTGAGTAAGACAAGTTGAAGAGGGAATACCACGGAATCAGACAGAGAGCTGGGGAAAACAGCAACGAGTTCATGTAGCGCTTTCTTCGTTTGGCTGGTTTTCTTGGCGCAGCAGCAGGTACTGCCGAAGAGCAAGCATACCACTTCCGGTGGGCTCTTCGTACATCGGTCGCCAACAACTTGGTGTGTGCTACCTTTAACATGGTGGCACAAGTTGTCGATGCAGCACGTAAGTTGGAGATGCTGCAAGAAAGAGAGGATTTCGGGGAAGCAGAAAGACCCGAGAAGAGGTATATATTCGTTATTCAGCGGCGACCATTTCAAATTCATTCAGTACTATCCAATATTTATATCTCTCTTTAAACTACATCTTTCAGGCAGAAGACTGGGGACCGGTCTCAGCCGGTTTCTCAACAACAGCCTACTCAACCCAAGGGTAACGGTCAGACTCAAGACCGTTCTGCTACGGATAGGCGTGGCGGTAATGTTAATTACCGTAACAACGCTGGAAACTCCAACAACAGCAGGTCCTTACACTTACTCATTTCCTTATGTTACATGTGATAATTCATAATTCTGACACATTAGCAATCTTCTACCAGGAATCATGGTAACCAGAGGGAGCAGAACCAAAGAGGTTCACAGCCTAACTGTCCAGCTATCACTGGTATTACATCTTACGATTTTCTGCATTCTCCTTTTGGTACCTATAAGTCATGTCTCATGTGTACTTTTCCAAACATGCTCCCAGCCAGCAAGGGCACCTGATGGAGTGTATACTTACCCTCTTTGCACCACCTGCAACCGTAGGCACATAGGGCCATGTCGTCGTGAAAGCGACGCATGCTACAAGTGTGGCCTTACTGGTCATCGCATGAAGGACTGCCGCAAGGGCGAGATGGAGGGCACATATGGACATGCTGATTCCAAGCCGCCTCCTACTAGTGGACGCGTTTACACGACTTCTCGCGACCAGGCCAACAAGTCTACAGGTACCATCACCGGAATCTTGTATATGTATGGTCAAGCTGCATGTGTTTTATTTGACACGGGTGCTACTCATTCAGTCATTTCTACTGCTTATGCTCAGAATGTTAGGATATCCCCTATGCCATTAGAGAATGTATTAAACATTTCCACGCCTTTAAGAGACTATGTACGCATAACCGATGTGTACAAGAGCCTTCCCCTAGAGTTTGACGACAAGATTCGTCCTGTTGACGCACTTCCTCTGGATATGTGCGATTTTGACATGATATTAGGCATGGACTGGCTATCCAAACATCACGCCACCATAGAATGCCATACATATAGGGTCATCTTCGGTGATGTAAATGCACCAGAGTACATTCACAACGGGTTCGTACCTGGAAGGTCTATACAAATCATATCGACCTTGCAAGCACGAGCACTACTGTCACATGGTTGTGAGGGCTATCTTGCGATTGTTCATGATTTAGAGGCTGAAGCTCCATCTATCTAGAATCAGCCGATCTTGTCAGAATTCCCAGACGTATTTCCAGAAGAACTTACGGGCATACCACCCGCTCGAGAAGTGGAATTTAATATTGAGCTCGTCCCAGGAGCTGAGCCAATATCCAAGGCTCCTTATCGCATGGCTCCCATTGAGCTGAAGGAGTTAAAGGAAAAACTGCAGGAAATGTTAGAACACGGTTTTATTCGACCTAGTGCTTCTCCATGGGGCACACCTGTTCTGTTCGTAAGGAAGAAGGACGACATCATGCGTCTATGCATATATTATCGTGAGCATAACAAGATCACCATCAGGAATAGGTATCTGTTGCCACGCATTGATGACTTGTTTGACCAACTCCAAGGGGCCAAACATATCTCCAAGATTGATCTGAGGTCGGGCTATCATCAGTTACGGGTTAAGGAGCAGGACATCGCCACGACTGCTTTTCGTACACGTTATGGGCACTATGAGTTTGTAGTCATTCCTTTTGGCCTTACCAATGCTCCAACTGTTTTCATGGATCTGATGAATCGTATCTTCCATGAGTTCCTGGACAAGTTCGTCATTGTCTTCATTGACGACATCCTAATTTTCTCTAAGTCCAAGGAGGAACACGAAGACCATCTTCGTACAGTATTACAGATTCTTCGCCAGAAGCAGCTCTATGCTAAATTCTCCAAGTGTGAGTTCTGGTTAGACAAGGTAGCATTCTTAGGTCACATTGTATCAGCAGAAGGAATCACCATGGATCCAACAAAGGTTGAGGCGATTACCAAGTGGCCAAGACTGACATCAACGACTGAAGTTCTCAGTTTCCTAGGCTTAGCTGGTTACTACCGTAGGTTCGTAGAGAACTTTTCCCGTTTAGCACCGCCATTGACCAAACTGATGCGGAAAGGGGAGAAATTCGTCTAGACTGAAGAAAGAGAGAAGATCTTTGAAGACCTAAAACCGAAGGTAGTATCTGCACCGATTCTTACTCTCCCATCTGGTACAGGTGGATTTAAAATCTACAGTGATGCTTCAGGGAAAGGACTTGGCTGTGTTCTCATGCAACATGGGAAAGTGATTGCATACACTTCACGACAGCTTAAGCCTTATGAGGAAAATTACCCTATGCATGACTTGGAACTTGCAGCAGTCGTGTTTGCATTGAAGATATGGAGGCACTACTTGTATGGAGAATCACGTGACATCTTCACATACCACAAGAGCCTGGAGTACATCTTCACTCAACGTGAACTGAATATGAGACAAAGGAGATGGTTAGAGCTGTTGAAGGATTATGACATTAATCTGCAGTATCATCCCAGCAAGGTGAATGTAATGGCAGATGCACTTAGTAGGAAGTCCGGTATGATAAACGACATTAAAATTCACGAGGAAATTATAAGAGACATAGAGCGACTAGACATTGAGATCATGGTACGTGGACAACATGGTTACTGGGCTAATCTTAGAGTGGAACCTGAGTTACTCTCTAGGATCAAGGAAGCTCAGAAGGATGATGGTGAAATTTAGGCGATCATTCAGAACTTAAAACAACAGACGGAGTTTCGGTTGGATGACGATGGTATCTTATAGCAGGGCACCAGAATTTGTGTTCCTGATGATCCTACTCTTAGGGAAGCATTATTAGCTGAAGGTCATAGCTCCCCATTCTCCATTCATCCTGGTTCGACCAAGATGTACCACAACATCAAGCAATACTTTTGGTGGAGTGGTATGAAACAGGATGTTGCGACTTACGTCTGCAAATGTCTTACCTGCCAGCAGGTTAAGATCGAGCATCAGCGGTCTAGTGGTTTAATACAACCATTAGATATTCAAGAGTGGAAATGGGACAAAATCACCATGGATTTTGTTACGGGTCTTCCGCAGACAAAGAGGAGGCACGATGCGATTTGGGGTATCGTTGATCAACTTACTAAGTCAACTCATTTCTTACTGTTAGTAAACTCGCCGACACTTACAAGAAGGAGATCATGAGACTTCATGGTGCTCCATCCAGTATCTTCTCAGACAGAGATCCTCGTTTCACTTCGTGATTTTGGAGGAGTCTGCAAAAGCTTGGGGTACAAAACTTAAGCTTAGCACAACTTTTCATCCTCAAACAGACGGGCAATCGGAGCGAACGATTCAGACATTTGAAGACATGTTGAGGGCATGTGCGTTGGAATGGACAAGAGATTGTGATGATTACATCTGTTTGGTAGAGTTTGCATACAACAACAGTTGGCACGCCAGCATTAAGTGTGCTCCATTCGAGATGTTGTATGGCAGGAAGTGTCGCGCCCAATCTACTGGGATCAGGTTGGTGAGCGAACACTTGAAGGACCAGAAATGATAGAGTTGACCAACGAGAAGGTCGCTGTAGCTAAGCAGAAATTGCAAGAGGCACGTTCACGTCAGAAGAGTTATGCCGACAAGCATCGTAAGGACTTACATTTTAACATAGGAGATCACGTCTTTCTTAAGGTATCGCCGGCACGTGGTGTTAGACGTTTCAGAATCAAAGGGAAACTCAGTCCTCGATTCATCGGACCGTTTGATGTCATCGAGCGAGACAGTTAAGTATCTTGTCGTTTAGCGTTACCTCCGCAACTTTCTCACGTTCACGAAGTTTTCCATGTGTCCTTACTCAGAGGGTACAAGTATCATCCCCTTCACATGGTTCAGTATCCACTGGAACAGATTCGTGAAGATCTTACCTTCATAGAGGAACCCGAACGAGTTCTTGACAAGCAAGAACGAGTCATGAGGAAGAAGACGATTCCATTCGTCAAAATCCTTTGGAGAGACCATACCGAGCGGGAAGCCACTTGGGAAACAGAGGAGTCTTCATACCCTCATTTCATATTTTGAATTCCGGTATGTTCCTCTTTTAGTTTATTTTATCTATAATTCGGGGACGAATTATTCTTTTTAGAGGGGAAGAGTTGTAAAACCCGCATGCTCTTACCATGAATAGTACCCTTAGTAAACATACGTACATATTAAAACTTTCCTTTTATAGCATGACCACGTGTCACGATTAGTAATTACAGAAGTTATGTACGTATTATTATTACGACAAGTATTAAGTACGTGTTAGTACACGATAATTATTATCAATAATAATTATAATCACGAACATGAAATCATGAACGTAAGAATCACGAACATATAATTATGTATTTACGTATATTATTAATACGATAAATATCGTTATGTACAAGTATATAAAATAACACGAATAATTAGTAATAACGTAACACGTAAACACGAACACACGAACATGTAATAAAATAAACACGAGAAAGGCTTCGGGTTTCCCCTTGGTGGGCCCTACAAGCCGCGACACAAGAAGAAGAAAGGGGCCCAGCCCATGTTTTTGTTTTATTAAAAATAATAAAAAGGGAAACTAAACATTTATAGAGTTTTCACAAAATTGTAAAAACCCTAAATCTCTTTGTCTCTCTCTTTGGCCGGCGGCATCACATACCACAAGGGGTGTTTGTTTGATCTTGATTAAAGAAATCATAAGAGTGTGTTCGTGTATTCATTATTCATTCATTCCACGTGTTTTGATAATCCTTAAACCCTTTCGTTTTTTTTCTTTTATTTAATTATTGAAACATGAACATGTAATTAAATAAAAACATGGATAAAACATGTCATAGGATCAAGGGGTAAAATTAATGGTGTTTTCGGGTTGGTTGTTTTGGCCGACACACAAACCGAGAGCCCCATGGCTCTCAGCGTGTTTTTGTCACGACCACCAACCGAGATCTATGTCTCAGTGGTGTGGGTGTTCGGTCGACAACAGGTATAAGGCACCCCGACTTGCGTCGGGGGTGTCCTTGTGGTTTATAGGTCTCGGCGGCAGCAGCCACCACCACCGGCACACAAACGGTGGCAGTTGTGGGTCAAGCAGGGGGAACCGCAGGCAACGCAACAGGGGGCAACCGACACACAGCCGGTGGGAACCCTTGTGGTCAGCGGCTAGCCGAGAGCAGGGGAAACAAAGACCGCCGGCTTAAGCCGGTGGCAGTTTACCGAAAGCAGGGGCAACCGACTCAGCCGGTTTGCCACTGTTTTTGGGGGTGTTTGGTTCGGACCGATTCAAGGGTTTTCACGGGTCCGGTTCACGATATGTTCAATTAGATAACAAACAGGTTCGGTTCATGATTATTTTTACAAGTCTAACTAATTTTACAAGTATATTATTTTTACAAGATAATTATATTAATTAATACATGACTTATGATTAATTTAATTAAACATGAAACTTAGGTTATTATTATTATTAAATAATGCATGTTTTAACCTAAGTATTTATTTATTTATTTTACACTATCGTATTAATTAATTATTAAACATGACATATAACTAATTAATAATCATGACTTAGGTTATATTAATATGGTATTAATACATGTTTTAACCTAAGTATTTTTATACACTTTAATTTAGTTAAATCATGCCTATATTTAATTAAATCGTATCACCTATAGTTTATTTAATTAACAAAATATTATTAATAAACTATACTATAACTACATGACTTATGATATTAATTCAGCTTAATTCTAAATATAGAAACTTTCTAATTCAGGAAACTTACTATTTTTCGAAACTTTCTATTAGAAACTAATCTATTTTAAGTAGTTAATCTATTTTTGGAAACTTTCTATTTTTGGAAACTTTCTATTTTTGAAAACTTTCTATTTTTGGAAACTTTCTATTTTAGGAAACCTGCTACTTATATAAAGTTACTTATTATTATACAAGTATAATAATACAAGAACTACAAGTAATACTTAATCAAGATATGCAGAATACATGATAAACATAACATAACGTTAAAATCAGTAAAACAAGACATGAACATATAAAACAAGCTAAGACATGATATAAACCAGTTACGTACTCATTAACCAGAATACTTATACACGTATACTATTTATGTAGCATTAGTGAGATCGAACTGGGACTCTCTTCCATTTCGTCTTATTCGTTCATTGGACTTAAGGTACGGATTTCCCGTCCCTTCAGTATGGACATACTTTCCTTATTAGAATTCCCCGTCTACAGCCAACTGTTTTCCCAGTATTTGTTTTATATGTTTGATACTTATGTTAGATTAAGAGCCTAAGCCATATACATGCATGACCAGTGTCACCTAGTTATGGAGGTACCATAACCATAACACTGGAGGCACCAGTGTTATGACTTTCCCACGATGAAGTGATTGCTCGTGGCGTCCCTTTTCAATTTTGGCCATTATATTATATTATCATGTGGGGCGTATGGGTGCATCCTAATTACATGTTTAACAGTATTATCAGAGTGAATACGATGTGTGCCTTGCATCCTTCAGTAGGAGTTGATCCCTCCTACCCAGACTATTTAATTAAGGGCAACCCCTCTAATTGCATGACAAGGTCTCCCCTCCAAGTATTCATGCACGATGGAACCTCATTACCTATATGGGCTATTTGGCTAATCAAACAGATTTTCATAGAAACATAAGTCTTTTCAAACTATAAAACTAGTTTTATGAACATGAATCCAGATCACTTAGAGCTTATGATATTCCGCTGCTATTAGTCTTATATGCTTACGTTAGTCCATGTCATACTTGTATATCCGTGCACTGAGCGTTATGCTCAGCCGTTTTCCTTTCATGTTCACAAACGGTAGGTACTCAAGGGCGTTCGTAGACGTTAAGCGTACGTGCATATGGATTGGAAGCTTTCTAGTCTTCTCTACTTTATGCATTTCATAATACATTTTGATACTTATTTCCAGGGACATTGTTTAGTCCTTTTCCTTTACAGTACTTATGTTTGTGTGTGATGAGCTTATACTTTGGGGCACCGATGTTCGTTTCTGGTATTTCCTTTTATGGTCATGTAATGTTAAGACATTTTCCTTGTATGCTTTGATGACACACCATAATCACGTGTGACATTCCGTTTACCAGAATGAGGTGTTTTAAAAGTTATCCTCATATTAATCTGATATCTAATCTTTGGAGACTATATGTGTTAAGTTTCATAATGCAGGGACTTTTCTTGCCTATGTCGAAGTGTGAAACTAGACTTGGATAAAAGGGCTTGCTCATGGGCTTGGATATCAAGGCCCAAGGTTGTTTGGGTTTTTGACCGTTGTGGTTATGCTGTTATATCCCTAACTCATTCTGAGTTAGGGTTTGGGAGAGTTTTATGTGTGTGTGTGTGAGCCGTCATGGTGTATCACATCTACTCTCTCCACCATTGTTGATTCATCTGTTTTTTCTTGTTTAACTTTGTAAGACTATTATCAATATAGATAATAGATCCACAACAGTTTAATCTATGGTGGATTCTTTGTTATTATAAACTCTCTCTTTAGCTTGATCTTTTTGATGTTAATAAAAGTGTTTTGAATCATCATACCTTGTTCTTCTACATGGTATCAGAGACAGGTTTACGAATCTGACTCTGTTATTGCGAAAAGTATTTTGATAAAATCCTTTTCTCTTGATACTTTTTTGATACTGGCTTTTAAAGTTGTTTTTTCTTTGAATCAGTTATTGAAATAGCGTTATACTTTCTCGATTTACAAAACCCCCAATTTTTTGATTTAGGGTTCGACTTTTTTGGGGATCTTTTGATTTAAAGGTTCCAGTTACTTATTGGTGGTACTTTTGGGACTCTTGTGGCATTCTCACTTTCATAAGTGGTGAATCCCTAATTTTTTACAAAAATTAGGGTTTGCTATTTGTGATCTATTCTTGAGGTTTCTTGGTATTATTTGGTTAATTTGGTGGCAGATCTGTTGGCGTTATTGATTTTCCCTAATTTTTTCCCAAGAAGGAAAAATTTGGGGTTTTCACTTGGAGTTCTGATATCTTCTAGACTAAGTGAATCTAGAAATATCAGTTCGGTCGTGCTTGATTTATGGGTCTAACTGTAACACCTCTCATCTCTCTCCTTTTTTGATTGCTATCTGGTTTATTTGCTTATTTGTTTATTTGTTCTTTTATTAGGTTGGTTGTATTTACTTTTGACCTTATATTTCTGGATCCTCACTCATTGCTTGCCCTTGACCTGCCACCCTTGAGTGGTTTGGAAGCCTGGGAACTTTGTTGGCAGTATTGTGAGTTGTTTTATAACCCTTGTGACCCTTAACCATGTCTAACCATGAGGAGTCTACACATGGTGATGATGATACTTTGAGTGTGACTGGTCCAGTCACACTCATTAGTAAATTGGACTTGGGTGACCCTTTACATTTACACCCTAATGATACTGCTGTGTTAACTGTTGTGAGTGTTAAACTTAAAGGCACTGAAAATTATCAAGTTTGGGCTAATGCTATGTTATTGTCTTTGGAAGGAAAAAACAAAATTGGTTTTATTGATAGGTCTTGTAAAAGGTCCATAACTGATGAGATTTTAGGAAAACAATGGGATAGAGTTAATGTTGTGGTTCTTGGGTGGATTTTGAATTCTATATCTGAGGAATTATTTCTTGGTCAAATATTTTCAAAAAGTGCTAAGCATGTTTGGAATGAACTTAAAGAAACTTACCATCAAGTTGATGGGTCTGTTATATTCAATCTTCATCATAAGATTAATACTCTTAAGCAAAATGGGTCTAATTTGTCTGATTATTACCATAAATTGAATGCTTATTGGAAACAATATGATGTTATGATTGAGTTACCTAATTGTGTGTGTTATGCTTATGGTGAATTTAAAAAACATAATCAGTTGTTAAAGCTTATGCAATTCTAGATGGGGTTGGATGATTCTTATATGAGCATTAGAAGCTCTATTCTCTCTAGAGAAACATTGCCTGATGTTAAGGGTGCCTATGCTATAATTTCTAGTGAGGAATCTCACAGGTTAGCATCTGGAACTCTTACTGGGTCCTCTCAAAGGACTCAGACATCAACTTTTTTGTCTAATGGGCCTGCTAGAAACAACTTTCAAAGGAATTAGACCACTAACAATGGTAATTTTAGACCCAACTATGGTAAGAATGGCACTTATAGACCTAACTCTCTCACCACTGGATTTAGACCTAATGCTCCAACTAATTATATGTTTAGACCTTATGGTAATAGTAACTCTGAAATTGTTTGTGAGAACTGTGGTTATAATGGCCACACCATTGATAGATGTTTCAAGATTATTGGTTACCCTAATGACTTTGGGAAGAAAAAGGGGGCAAAGTTTCAAAGGCAAGAATGTCTCTAACAGTTCTGTTGGGACATCCTCTTCATCTGGATTCAGTGATGAGCAACTTGCCACTTTGCTCTCTATGTTTAAAGAAAACAAAGGAAGCACTAGTGAATCTGGAAAAACTATTCATGCCAATATGGCAGGTACTTATTTTAACAACAGTAAGATTTTTAATGATAATTTTGAGAAGTTATTTTGTTCTAACACCAACATCAAGTCAAAACTTGGGTAAAATGGGAAGTTTGTTGATTCTGGGGAAAATCAACATATGACCAATAATGATACTACATTGGAAAATGTTTTTGATATTTCTCATCTTATCATTAAGGTGGCTCATCCTAATGGGACTGAAGCCATCATTTCTAAAATTGGTAATCTAAAGCTTTCAAATGGTCTTGTTTTGTTTGATGCTCTTGTTATACCTGATTATTGTGTTACATTGGTTTGTATTCATAAGTTGGCCAAGGATAACAAAATTTTGGTTGTTTTTGATAAGAACAAATGTTTCTTTGTGAATCAGGATTTCAATCTCAAAAAAATCTTGGGGACTGGTAGACAATGTGGTGGTTTATACTATTTAGATGTAGAAGGTACTAAATGTGTTAATGACCCTTATGTGATTGCTTGCTCTTTGTCTAAAGATGATTGGCATTGTAGATTAGGTCACCCTGCTGACCCAACTCTAAATGTGCTTAAAAAATTCTTTAAATATTAGTTATACTAACCAAAATGAGTTTTGTGAAATTTGTCAAAGAGCTAAACAGACTAGAGAACCTTTTCCATTAAGTGACCACAAAACTAAATATCTTGGTGAACTGGTACATTTAGATCTGTGGGGACCTTATAGGGTGACCAGTCATACTAGTTATAGGTATTTTTTTTACCATTGTGGATGATTACACAAGAGCTGTTTGGGTTTATTTGATCAAAACCAAAGATGAAGTTGGTAACTTAATTGAGATTTTTTATAATCTTTTAAAAAACCAATTCAAAAGAAATGTTAAAGTTTTTAGAAGTGACAATGGGACTGAATTTGTTAATCAGAATTTTCAAAACTTTTGTCACACCAAGGGCATTGTACACCAAACCTCTTGTGCTTATACTCCACAACAAAATGGGGTGGTTGAAAGGAAACATAGGCATCTTCTTAATGTTACCAGATGCCTTATATTTCAGGGGGAATACCCTTAAGATTTTGGACTAAATGTATTCTAACTGCTACATATCTTATCAACAGATGACCCTCTTCTGTGCTAAATGGTAGATCTCCATATGAGATGATGTATAATTTATCCTCTAATCTCTCTCGTATTAGGACTTTTGGATGTCTTTGTTTTGCCACTATTTTAAATAGTCATGATAAACTCACCAGTAGGTCTGAAAAATGTGTTATGATGTGTTTTTCTAATTCTCAAAAGGGTTATAAACTTTATAGTCTTGATAGACATCAGTTCTTTGTTTCTAGAGATGTTAAGTTTTTTGAATCTATTTTCCCTTTAAAAGATACTGTTTTGAATAAGAAGAATAATAATGAAGATGTTGATGTTTTTCAAAATAATAAAGTTTAACCTTTTTTGATTTGGAAAATCTTGAGCTTCCTAATGATGATGAGAGAGTTTCAAATGATCATAATGGCGACAGTCAGTCACCAAGTGCTAGTAGCCCACATTTGGGTCTAGGTGATAGTGGACACATTGCATCCAACAATGATACCATAGATGCCAGTCCAAGTGACATTGAGGCTGCCACACTTGATGATAATAAAGTATCTTATGGAACTTTAGAAATTCACCCACGTCTTTCTTTACATGGACAAAACTTGGGTGGCATATCTAATACCAATGCTCAGGATGACCAAGTCTTGAGAAGGTCTTCTAGACCTTCTATCTTTCCTAAAAACTACAATGAATTTGTTGTTAATTCAAAAGTTAAATATGGGAGTGAAAAGTTTGTTGGTTATTCTAAGATTAAAGGGGATGTGTTATGTTTTGTTACTCAGCTAAACAAGAGTAGTGAACCTAGGAGTTTTTTAGAAGCATCTCAAAGCCCTCATTAGGTTGATGCCATGAACCTTGAATTTGCTGCCTTGCTTGAAAATGATACTTGGGACTTAGTTGAATTGCTTGTTGGTAGAACTGCTTTAAATTCTAAATGGGTGTGGAAACTTAAGTTTAAGTCCAGTGGTGAAATAGAAAGATATAAGACTAGACTTGTTGCCATGGGTTATGGTCAAAAGGAGGGGATTGATTATGAGGAAACTTTCTCTCCCGTTGTAAAAATGGTCACTGTTAGGTTTTTAATTAATCTTGCTGTTAATCAGGGTTGGCCTATTTACCAGCTTGACATTAACAATGCTTTTCTATATGGAGAAATTGATGAAACAGTCTATATGAAACCCCCTTAAGGTTTTTACTCTGATAACCCTAATCTTGTTTGTAGACTAAAAAAGTCCATTTATGGACTCAAACAGTCTCCTAGACAATAGAATGCCAAACTCACTTCAGGGCTTGTAGAAAATGGTTTTACTTAAAGTAAATCTGACTACTCTCTTTATACTAAGTCTTGTGATGAGGTTTTTATTGCTGTGCTTGTTTATGTGGATGACATTATTGTTACTAGAAATAATGTAAAAGAAATTGACAGTTTTAAAAGTTTCTTAAAAGGAAAATTCAAAATCAAAGATTTGGGAAAATTGCAATATTTTTTGGGGATTGAGGTTGTCAACACAAATTTTGGTGTTTGTTTGAATCAGAGAAAATATGTTCTTGACCTTTTGTCTTAATATGGAATGCTTGCATGCAAGCCTTCTAATACACCTCTTTTTGCAAAACTGTCAATTTCTAATGAGGCATATGATAATGACCCTTTGTTGGAAAATATTGTTGATTATCAAAAACTTCTGGGGAAGCTAATCTATTTGACCAACACTAGACCATATATTTCATATGCTGTTCATTGTCTTAGTCAATTTATGCATTCTCCTTTAAGGTCACATCTGAGAATTGCCTTCAAAATTCTTAGGTATTTGAAAGGCTCTCCAGGCCTTGGTATTCATGTTAAGAAGAATTCTGGTATGTGTCTCAAAGCATTCTCTGATGCTGACTGGGCAAAATGTATGGTGACTAGAAGGTCCGTGACTGTTTTTGTGTGTTTGTTAATGAAAATCTTGTTTCTTGGAAGAGTAAGAAATAAAACAATCTCTCTAAATCATCAGCTGAAGCAGAGTATAGGGCTCTTGCTTCAGTGACTAGTGAAGTCATTCGGATCCTAAATTTTTTAAAAGATTTGAATTGTCACAATCTTTTACCAGTGGATCTTTTCTGTGATAGTAATTCAGCAATCAAGATTGCTGCCAATCCTGTGTTCCATGAAAGAACAAAGCACCTTGAGATTGACTTTCACTTTGTGAGGGAAAAAAAATCTTGAGTGGCATTGTTAGAACTAAGAAAGTGGAATCTGCAAACCAAATTTCAGATATCCTTACCAAAGGGTTGGATATAGTACAACATGAGAACCTAGTTAAGAAACTGGGGATGATTAACTTGTTTAAGATATCAGATTAAGGGGGTTGTTAAAATTATCCTCATATTAATCTGATATCTAATTTGTAACACCCCATTTTGGTAAATGGAATGTCACGCGTGATTATGGCGTGTTATCAAAGCATACAAGGATAAATGTATTAAACATTAAATGACCATAAAGGAAATACCGGAAACAAACATCGGTACCCCAAAGTAAAGCTCATCACACACAAACATAAGTACTGTAAATGAAAAGGACTAAACAATGTCCATGGAAATAAGTATCAAAAGTATGAAGAAATGCATAAAGTAATGAAGGCTAGGAAGCTTCCAATCCATATGTACGTACACTTAAAGTCTACGAGCGTCCCTGAGTACCTGCCGTTTTGGGAAAATGAAAGGAAAACGGCTGAGCATAACGCTTAGTGCACGGATATACAAGCATAGAATAAATAACATAAGTTTGTTCAAAAAAAAACATAAGCATAAACAACATATAGCAGCTGAAATGTCTAAGTCTTGGAAAACCTGATATAACTTAGTAAAACTGGTTTTATAGTTTGAAAAGCCTTATGTTTATCTTATAAAAACTGTTTAACATGTTTACCATTAGCCAATATAGGTCATGAAATATCAACGTGCATGAATACTTGGAGGGGTGACCTCGTCATGTAATTAGAGGGGTTTCCTCTAATTAATATAAGTTTGGGTAGGATGGATCAACTCCTTGTGAAGGATGCAAGGCACACACCACCTTCACCTGAATAATCTGTAAAAACATGTAATCTAGGATGCACCCATACGCCCCACATGATAACATAATAATATGGCCAAAAGCTGAAAGGGACGCCATGAGCTATCACTCCGCCGTGGTGAAGTCATAACACTGGTGCCTCCAGTGTTATGGTTATGGTACCTCTATAACTAGGTGAAACTGGTCATGCATATATATGGCTTAGGCATTTATTAAACATAAGCAAATCAAAACATATAAAATATATACTAGGGAAAACAGTTGGCTGCATACGGGGAAATTTTAATAAGGAAAGAATGTCCATACAGAAAGGACGGAGAATCCGTACCTTGTGTCCAGTGAACGAAGAAAACGAACGAAAGAGAGTCCTACTTCGATCTCACTAATGCTACATAGATAATATACGTGTATAAGTATTCTGATTACTGTATACGTAACTGGTTTTATATCATGTCTTAGCTCGTTTTATATGTTCATGTCTTGTTTTACTGTTTTTAACGTTATGTTGTGTTTATCATGTATTCTGTCTATACTGATTAAGTATTACTTGTATTTCTTGTATTTCTTGTATTGTTATAGTAGTTGTGTAATAATAAGTAACTTCCTAAAAATAGCAGGTTTTCTAAAATAGAAAGTTTCCAAAAATAGAAAGTTTCCAAAAATAGAATGTTTCCAAAAATAGAATAGCTGCCTAAAATAAATAAGTTTCTAAAAATAGAAAGTTTCCATAAATAGATTAGCTGCTTAAAATAAATAAGTTTCTAAAAATAAAAAGTTTCTATAAATAGAATTAAGCTGGTTTATTAAGCTAATAAGATAAGCTTAAGTGTTTACTGATTAATATTCTAAGTCATGTGATTAAATAACATAGTTTATTAATTATTACATGTAAATTAAATAAACTATATGTTATAAGATTTACTTAAATATAGCATGATTTAATTAAATAAAGTGTAAATAATACTTAGGTTAAACATGTATTAATATTTATTATTAATATAACCTAAGTAATGAAAATTAATTAATTATAAGCCATGTTTTAATAATTAATTAATTACTTTAGTCTAAAATTAAATCATAAAATACTTAGGTTAAACCATGTATTATTTCTAATAATAATTAACCTAAGTCATGTCCAAATTAAATTAATTATAAAGCATGTTAAATTAATTTAATTAAACCATGTAATTATTTAACTTGTAAAAATAATTAACTTGAAAAAAAATAACCCATGAACCGAACCCATGTTTTAATTCTAAACATGTCGTGAACCAGTCCGGTTTAACCCTTGAATCGGCCAAACAAACAACCCCTTAATAGTGGCAAACCGGCTTGGCCGGTTGCCACTATTTTCGCAAAACAGCCACCGGCCCACGCCGGTAGTTCCCTTGTTCTTGGCTAGCCGCCGGCTAGCAAACGTTCCCACCGACAGTTAGCCGGTGGTTCCCCCTGCTGCCGCGGCTGGTGTTCCCCCTGCTTGGTCATATTAGCCACCGGCTTAAGCCGGTGGTGTTTGTTTTGTTTTTCAGCCGAGACCCCAAAGACCACCAAGGCCAACCCCGACATGCGTAGGGGTCCCTTGGTTTGTTTGCTGCCGAGCCAAAAACCCCACACCGAGACCACTTGGTCTCGGTTGTGGTTACACGAGCCACACCGAGAGCATAGGCTCTCGGTTTGTGTGCGCCGGCCGAACCAAACATCCCTTTAACCCATGTATTTTTAATACCCCATGTTTAGATCTAATTAATTATTAACTTGTTTAATAACTTCATGATTTCATGTGTTTAGATCTAATAATAAATTAAAAGAAAAAGGTTTAAGGTTTACCGAATACGTGAAACAAGAGGATTAATCACACGAACGATCGTGCAAGTATTTGATCAACCAAAAATCAACAAATACCCTCCTTGTGGTGTTCTATAACCGGCGGCCAAAGGGGAGCAAAAGAGGAGGCTAGGGTTTTTATTATTTTTCCAATTCTCTGTAAATGAAAAGTATATTTTCCCTTCTCCTTATTCAGTTAAATTCAAAGTGGGCTTGGCCCCTTGTTTTGTTTATGCCACGGGTAAGAGGGGACCACAAGGGGAACACGGTGTTTTTCCGTGTTCTAAAATATTACGTGTTCTCGTGTCTTGTTTACGTGATTTAATTATTAATCGTTCGTGTTCTAATATATATTTATACGTAATCGTAATAAATATACGTAAATACATAATAATAGGTTCGTGATTATTTACGTTCATGATTTTTATGTTCGTGATTATAATTATTGTGGATAATAATTATCGTGTCTTAATACGTAATAAATGCTTATCATGTAATAACACGTACGTAATACTTGTAAATTATTATTCGTGAAACGTAACATGCTAAATAAGAAAAGTTCTAATCATGTACGTACGATCATAAGGGTACTATTCATGGTATAAGCATACGGGTTTTACAACTCTTCCCCCCTAAAAATAATAATTCGTCCCCGAATTATAGATAATGTAAACTGGAAAAGAAGAAAATACCCGAATTCAAAAGATGAAATGAGGGTAAGAAGCCCGAATAGACTCCTCTGTTTCCCAAGTGGCTTCCCGCTCGGTATGATCCCTCCAAAGGATTTTGACAAATGGAATCGTCTTCCTTTTCATGACTCGTTCTTGTCTGTCAAGAACTCGTTCGGGTTCTTCTATGAAAGTAAGGTCTTCATGAATCTGTTCTAGTGGATACTGAACCATGTGAAGGGGATGATACTTGTACCCTCTGAGTAAGGACACATGGAAAACATTGTGAACATGAGAAAGATAGGGAGGTAACGCTAAACGATAAGATACTTCACCGACTCGCTCAATGACATCCAACGGTCCGATGAATCGAGGAATGAGCTTCCCTTTGATTCCAAAACTTCTAACACCACGTGCTGGCGATACCTTAAGGAAGACGTGATCTCCTACGTTAAAATGTAAGTCCCTACGATGCTTGTCGGCATAACTCTTCTGACGTGACCGTGCTTCTTCCAATTTCTGCTTAGCTACTGCGACCTTCTCGTTGGTCAACTCAATCATTTCTGGTCCTTCAAGTGTTCGCTCACCAACCTGATCCCAGCAGATTGGGGCGCGACACTTCCTGCCATACAACATCTCGAATGGAGCACATTTAATACTTGCGTGCCAACTGTTGTTGTATACAAACTCTACCAGACAGATGTAATCGTCCCAATCTCCCGTCCATTCTGTTAATGCAATAATGACTAAAAACGTTACTTGCATTTTTCGGTCTCGCTTAGTTTTGATTACGACAATATGTAAAAACAAGCATTTACGAAAACAACGAAAAACGAATTCTTGAGTTCAAGTATTTTTCATTTTACCCATTTTCACTTAAGGTATGGATAAACAAGTACTAACCTTAATCAAGTGATCAAGTGATTTAATCTTTTCTTAAAACACACTTTTTATTAAATGTGACAAGTTTTTATTAAACTTTATTTTTAAGAAAATGTTTTATTAAATTAATTATTTGAAATTTGAAAATGGCATATTCTTATTCTGTTAAGAATATCCTTTCAGGATATTTTTATACCCAGATAAGACCTCCACCACTAAAGGACAAAAAGGAGCGGATTCTAGTCCGGCGGTACCTTAGCGCCTAGGCGGTACCTTATCGATAAGGTACCGCGGGCTGTGATAAGGTACCGCGGGCAGAACAAGCCGTTGGCTCATTTGTCCTTTAAATAGTTGGCCATTCTCAGCTTTTCACCTCACCTCTTTTGCACATTCATTTCCAGATTCAAACCCCTTCTTTAATCACTCAAATCTTTGATCATTTGTTTGATTATTACTTGTTTAAGAAGTGAATCTTGTTCTTCCATCTTTTCCTCTCCAAGTGCAAAGAGAAAAACACTATCCTAGTGAAGTGTTGAGTCCACCACCAAAGATCCATTGAAGATCAACTTTTATATTCTTGTAGTTGTGTCATAGTTGTGAAGATCCAAGTAGTTGTGTCTATTTGGAAGTTGTGTATGTACTAAGTATAGTTGTGAAGATTGGTCCTAGCTACGATTAGGGCTCGACTTTTAGCTTAGAGTCGGAAATTGGTTAAGCGACGTGTACGGTTTTCTCCACCATAAGGAGCTTGTTGTGTAGTGAACTCTCGAGTAAGGAGTACTCGAGGAGTAGAGTAGGAACGAGGAGTGAGCTTCATTGCCGAACCACTATAAATCCTTGGTGTTCGGTTTGATCTTTCTTTACCCTTAACTCTTTACATTCCTTATTACTTTTTGCATATACATGTGTTAATATTAGATTAGCTACACTATTATTCTTTATTCTTTGTGGATATAGTTGTGTTAATATTAGATTAGCTACACTATCATTCTTTATTCTTTGTGGATATATTTTTGTTAGTATTAGTTTAGCTACACTATCATTGTTCATATTTGTGTATAAGAAGATTTCACATTTTTCCTCAAGCCTAAGTTTTTTGAAAAAGGATTTTTTGGAAACCATATTTTAACAAGTAAATTTTAAGAAACTATTCAACCCCCCCTTCTAGTTTCTACAATTGGTATCAGAGCGGGTTGCTCAAGAATTTTTAAAGTATATTGTATTTTAAAACTTGAATCGATCTATGATTCCAACAAGTACCTAGAAGGGCAATCTATGCAAAGACCACCACTTTTTGAAACCGATAGTTTTATTTATTGGAAAAATAGATTTGAAACTTATGTAAAATCAAAAGATTTAGATCTTTGGCATGTTATTTGCAATGGTGATTTTTTACCCTTTCAATTTAATGAAATTTCTAAAACAAAAGAATTAGTCACTTTTGACAAAGCTAATGATGATACTAAAAAGAAACTTTCAAAAAATAATGAGTCTAAAATGGTGATTTACAATGCTTTGCCTAAGAAAGAGTATGAAAGAATTTTTATGTGTGAAACCGCTAAAGATATTTGGAACACTCTTTTAGTAACCCACCAAGGTAATAGCCAAGTCAAAGAAAGTAAAATCGATCTTCTTGTCCAACAATATGAACAATTTGTCATCTTAGAAGATGAAACTATTGATAGTGCATTTGCTAGGTTTAACACCATTATTACTAGTCTAAAAGCACTTGATGAAGGTTTTTCTAGCAAGAACAATGTTAGGAAGTTTCTAAGGGCCTTACATCCAAAGTGGAGAGCAAAAGTCACGGCTATTGAAGAGTCGAAAGATCTCTCAACTTTATCACTCGATGAACTCATAGGAAACTTGAAGGTTCATGAGATGATAATTTTGAAGGACTCGGAATTAGTAAAAACCAAGAGTGAAAGGAAATCTCTTGCACTTAAGGCCAAGAAGGCACAAAGTGACCATGATAGTTCCTCGGAAAGTGATGCCGAGGAGTATGCATTGGCGGTGAGAGATTTCAAGAAGTTTCTCAAGAGACGAGGTCAACACGTTAGGCAACCAAACTATGACAAGAAATCATTGTCAAAGAATCGGTTTGTCAAGAACGAAAAAGGTGATAGGAGTTGCTTTAGATGTGGTGATCCAAATCACTTCATTGGTGATTGTCCAAAGCCCGCTCGTGATAAGAACCACACGGCATTCGTTAGTGGGGCTTGGAGCGATAGCGGTGAAGACGATGATGACAACCCCAAAGAGGAGAAATGTCTTATGGCTCACACTTCTAAAGAGGTACATTCCGAAACCGAATATTATAGCAATGATAGCTCCACTTTAGATGATATTGAATTTGAAGGCAAATATGATAGCTTACACAAACTTAGTCTTTAATTCATAGAAAAGAATAAAACCTTAAAATCAACCAAAACTAAGCTTGAAAATGAGATCAATGAACTTAAGGAGAAATTGGCTAAACTTGAGAAAAACAAAGAGGTCTATTTAGGTTGCTTAAGTTGTGAGAAACTTAGATTAGAGAATGATGATCTCAAGAGCACCTCTATTAAATTGGAAAAGTTCATGAAAGGTACTAGTGCTCTTGATGATATGTTAAACAAGCAAGTTCATTCTAAGGAAAAACTTGGTCTAGGTTTTAACTCAAATGAAGCCTCAACTAGTGAACCAAAACAAGTCAGGTTTTCACAGAAAACACCCTCTGGACGCGGTTCCACATCCTATGGCGCGGTTCCTTATCACTATGGAACCGCGGCCATAGATAAGGTACCGCAGCCAGAAGTTGATTTTTGTGAAAACTCTGAACTTTCTGAAAAATCTAAGTTAAATGAAAAACCAAAGCATCTTACTGTTAATAAGGTTCAATTACCCATACTTGACGACAATGCTATTAGTAAGTTCTATAAGCCGTTAAGTAAACCTCTCATGGGAAATAGAAGTTTATCTAGATTGTCTTCTACTCCACCTAGAGTACGGAATGAGTCTAAGCCTAGAAGTAGAACGACAACGCCTACAAGAGATAATCAAAACAACTCACGAACTAGAAGTAAAACTCCAACACCTAGAAAGAATAATAATAACTCTAAACCTAGATCATACACACCTAGGAGAAGTAATAAACAACAAAATGGTTACATGAATTACTACCCTCCTCCATTTTGTTCTCCATGGGGAATCCCCACCTCATTCATTCATCCCAACCAAATGCAAGGGATGTTTGGAACTAACAATTTTGGACCCATGAGATATTGGGGACCAAATGTTTGATCTTGTGTATTGTTACCTAGATATGCTTAGGAATTGATTTGGAGCCCGATGAGTGGATTAAGGATAGTGGATGTTCTAAACACATGACGGGTAATCGAAGTTTGTTCTCGCATTACAAAGCATATGATGGAGGTAACGTCACATTCGCTAGTAGTCTACGTGGTAATATCATTGGCAAAGGTACGGTTTCTCTTGACTCCATGACCATTGAAAATGTTGAGCACGTAGATAACTTAGGTTTTAACCTTTTAAGTATAGGTCAAATTTGTGATAATAAGTCTAAGGTCATCTTTTCGGAACATGACAGTGAAATCGTAAAAGATGGAAAAGTCATTTGAAAAGGTATTAGAAAGCATGGGCTTTATGTCATGAAGGTTAATAAGAAGTCAAAAGATAACATATGTCTTGCGACTATAGATGATAGTTCTACTCTTTGGCATAGGAGATTAGGTCACGCTAATATGCGTTTAATTCAATCTTTAGTCTCTAAGGAGTTGGTAAGACACCTCCCCAAGATTAAGTTTGATAGTCACTTTTGTGATGCTTGCAAAGTTGGAAAGCAAGTTCACTCAAGTCACAAAGCCAAGAATTTGGTTTCGACCTCTCGGTGCTTAGAGCTCCTACATATGGATCTCTTTGGACCTTCCGCCATACGGAGTTATGGAGGTAACCTTTATACCCTAGTTATAGTTGACGACTATTCTAGATTCACTTGGACTAGATTTTTGGCATCTAAGAATGAAGCTTTCGATCACTTCGAAATCTTTAGTCGGAGAATTCGAAATCAACTAGGATATTCAATTGTTTCTATTAGGATGGATCATGGTAGGGAATTTGATAATGAAGTGCAATTTGGTGCCTTTTGTGAAGCTCATGGTATTACCCATAACTTCTCGGCTCCTCGCACTCCACAATCAAATGGGGTAGTTGAAAGGAAGAATAGGACTCTCCAAGAGATGAGTAGGACGATGTTAAACGAGCAATCGTTGCCTCAAAAGTTTTGGTGCAATGCCGTAGATACATCGACTTATATTCTCAACCGAATTCTTATTCGACCTTTCCTAGGAAAGACCCCCTGTGAGATTCTTAAAGGTAAGAAACCCTCATTAGAATAATTTAGGGTGTTTGGAAGCAAGTGCTTTATCCTCAACACCAAAGACTACCTTACCAAGTTTGACCCAAAGTCTTACGAAGGTATCCTTTTAGGTTATTCCCAAACTAGTAAGGCCTACATAGTCCTAAATAGAACCTCAGGGGTTATTGAAGAATCACTTAACGTAACCTTTGATGAAACCCCTCCTTCACCCAAGACACCACCATTGGTTTATGATGACTTGGATGAATTAGAAGTAGTTAAAGCCAAAGAGGTTAGAAAAATAGGAGTTGAAGACCTTAGTGTTGAAAAGGAAGTAAACATTAAAGAGTCTAGGGATCATACTCTCAATAATGTCATTGGTGACTTAAATCAAAGGACCCTAAGATCTCAAGTCCAAAATCAAAGCAACTTCTTTTGTTTTGTCTCCTTGATTGAACCTAAGAATGTTAAAGAAGCCTTGACGGATGAGAGTTGGGTCATTGCGATGCAAGAAGAATTGAATCAATTCGTTGCCAATGATGTTTGGGAACTTGTTCCTCCACCTAGAAGTTCTACCATTATAGGAACCAAATGGGTATTTAGGAATAAGCTAGATGAAAATGGTGTTGTGTCTCGTAACAAGGCTAGACTTGTAGCTCAAGGCTATAATCAACAAGAAGGAATTGATTATGACGAGACATATGTACCGGTAGCTAGATTAGAATCAATTAGAATCCTTTTAGCCTACGCTTGTGCCTTAGATATTAAGCTTCAACAAATGGATGTAAAGAGTGCATTTCTTAACGGTTTGATCAATGAGGAGGTATATGTGGCTCAACCTCCCGGCTTCATTGATTTTGAGAAACCGGACCATGTTTACAAGCTTAAAAAAGCACTTTATGGACTCAAACAAGCACCCAAAGCTTGGTATGATAGACTTAAAGCGTTTCTTGTTACACATGAGTATACCATGGGTATGGTAGACAATACACTCTTTACAAAGAAGAAAGGTCCTCACCTCATAATTGTACAAATATATGTTGATGACATTATATTTGGCTCAACTTGTCAAGAATTGTGTGATGACTTTGCCAAAATCATGCATGATGAGTTTGAAATGAGTATGATGGGAGAACTTAACTTCTTTTTAGGACTCCAAATTAAACAAATGGACGATGGTATTTTCTTTAGTCAATCTAAGTACGCTAAAGAAATGCTAAAGAAATTTGGATTAGAAGAATCTAGACCAATGAAGACCCCTATGGCCTCGGATACTAAACTCACCGTAGATGATGATTGTGAGTCGGTAGACAACACCAAATATAGAGGTATGATTGGTAGTTTGTTGTACCTAACGGCAAGTCGATCGGATATCATGTTTAGTGTTTGCCTTTGTGCTCGCTTCCAAGAGGCTCCCAAAACCTCTCACCTTGAAGCGGTTAAGCGTATCTTCCGATACATTAAAGGCACTTTACATTTAGGATTATGGTATCCTAAAGGGACCGGCGTAGAAACCATTGTCTACGCGGACTCGGATCATGCGGGAGACTATGTGGACCAGAAAAGCACTAGTGGAGTTTGTACCTTCATGGGTTGTTGTTTAACTTCTTGGTTCTCCAAGAAACAAACCGCTCTTGCGATATCCACCACGGAAGCCGAGTATGTGAGTGCCGGTAAAGCATGCCAACAAGCTCTATGGATGAAGCAAGCGCTTGTTGATTACGGGATTTCTCTTGATGATGTTCCCATCATGTGCGATAATAAAGGCGCTATAGACCTAAGCAAGAATCCCGTGCAACATTCGCGAACCAAACACATAGAAATTAGACACCATTTCCTTAGGGATAATGTTCAAAAGGGGAACATTACTATTGAAAAGGTGCCCTCCGAGGACAACTTAGCCGATATCTTCACTAAGCCACTTAAGAGGGAACCTTTCAATTACTTGCGTCTAGGTCTAGGATTAATGGAACTTCTTCCTTAAATTCCTTTCTTATTGTGTGTTTTCTATAACCACTTTGAGTCCTTGAGTCTTTTAAAATTATTTTGAAATATCTTCTCATCTCCATTTCAAAACTCTCAAAGTCTCTTTCGAAAATGGTTGAGAAATTCGTTTGACATTGTTAATTTAATCTAAAAACGATTTTTCATAGATTCTCGCTATTAATATAGAGCTTACATAATTCATATGTATGATTCTCTCAAACATAGCAAGAACAAGATTGAATCATGGAGGATCATTGTGTCATGACTTAAGGTCTTGTCTTACACACCTCCTACATTGATTTTCTTTTAATCCATGTATTTTGGTCAAATCTCTATTTGGTAAGTTTGCATATGTTTTCTTTGTCTATCTTTGCTTTTAAGCATATCCCTATGATAAGTTAGACTAGAAAAATAAGATTTGCTGAAAATCTTCCTCCAAACACCAAACCCTGCTTATGCAGGCGGTTCCTTATGTGAACCGCGGTACCTTATTGATAAGGTACCGCCACCCTAGATAAGGAACCGCCTACAGTGGCCTTCCTTTTTCGGGTTTTTGTCTGAAACTCCAGATTTACTCCAACATTTTTGAGAATCTTTGTTTCAAACCCTTTGACCACCCCAAAAATACCCCAAGCCTTCCTTATTTAAACCATAAGCATTTTGCATTACTTCACATCCAAAATGTCTTATTCCCCCAATGAAAGCCTTGAATCTCCTCCATTTTCTCCAATTGCTTTCAATCCAAACCCACCCAAGAACACTCTTAATCACATTTCTCCTACCAAGAATGATGATTGTGGAACTTCCTTCCTTCCACCACCACCCTTTAGTGTTCTTCCTCCTTCTCATGATAATGTCATGCACCATGGAACATATTGTCATTGTTGTCAATATCAACATCTTGCTATGGCACACATCTATGAGGAGTTGAGCTACATCAAGAGTCTCTTAATCAAGCCTCCTCTTCACTTTGATTATGAGATCTCCAACAAGCCATCACCACCACCCTCCGCTATTACCTTGTCTTTCATATAAGCATTGAATGCTTATCCTCAAGACACCAAATTCAAGCAAATCTTAGAATTCTAGAATAACTAGGATTAGATTTATACTTTTGGCTTGTTTCTTTTTCCATACTTCTTTGTATGATGTTTCTTTAGTAACCTATCTTGGATCTTTGTCATTGTGTTTTCTTCTCTTTTAATTTTTTATGTGACCTATTGCTATATATTGTTGGTTGTTTCTTTTGTTCAACTGACCCTTCTATGTAGCTTGTCACCATATCTCGATTCCTCGGTGCCCCAAGCTAGGGGGAGTAAGCACCAAGGGGGAGTCTTTGCAAAGTCCGTTTCTTCAACACCGGATTACGCAACCTTTTTGCTTCGACAAAGGGGGAGAAATGAATAAACTCATCTTCGAAAATATTGTTTTTGTGTGATTGAGTTTATGTATTGTCGAAATAAAAAAGGGGGAGATTGTTAATGCAATAATGACTAAAAACGTTACTTGCATTTTTCGGTCTCGCTTAGTTTTGATTACGACAATATGTAAAAACAAGCATTTACGAAGACAATGAAAAACGAATTCTTGAGTTCAAGTATTTTTCATTTACCCATTTTCACTTAAGGTATGGATAAACAAGTACTAATCCTTAATCAAGTGATCAAGTGATTTAATCTTTTCTTAAAACTCACTTTTTATTAAATGTGACAAGTTTTTATTAAACTTTATTTTTAAGAAAATGTTTTATTAAATTAATTATTTGAAATTTGAAAATGGCATATTCTTATTCTGTTAAGAATATCCTTTCAGGATATTTTTATACCCAGATAAGACCTCCACCACTAAAGGACAAAAAGGAGCGGAGTCTAGTCTGGCGGTACCTTAGCGCCTAGGCGGTACCTTATCGATAAGGTACCGCGGGCTGGATTAAGGTACCGCGGGCAGAACTAGCCGTTGGCTCCTTTGTCCTTTAAATAGTTGGCCATTCTTAGCTTTTCACCTCACCTCTTTTGCACATTCATTTCCAGATTCAAACCCCTTCTTTAATCACTCAAATCTTTGATCATTTGTTTGATTATTACTTGTTTAAGAAGTGAATCTTGTTCTTCCATCTTTTCCTCTCCAAGTGCAAAGAGAAGAACACTATCCTAGTGAAGTGTTGAGTCCACCACCAAAGATCCATTGAAGATCAACTTTTATATTCTTGTAGTTGTGTCATAGTTGTGAAGATCCAAGTAGTTGTGTCTATTTGGAAGTTGTGTATGTACTAAGTATAGTTGTGTAGATTGGTCCTAGCTACGATTAGGGCTCGACTTTTAGCTTAGAGTCGGAAATTGGTTAAGCGATGTGTACGATTTTCTCCACCATAAGGAGCTTGTTGTGTAGTGAACTCTCGAGTAAGGAGTACTCGAGGAGTGGAGTAGGAACGAGGAGTGAGCTTCGTTGCCGAACCACTATAAATCCTTGGTGTTCGGTTTGATCTTTCTTTACCCTTAACTCTTTACATTCCTTATTACTTTTTGCATATACATGTGTTAATATTAGATTAGCTACACTATTATTCTTTATTCTTTGTGTATATAGTTGTGTTAATATTAGATTAGCTACACTATCATTCTTTATTCTTTGTGGATATATTGTTTTTAGTATTAGTTTAGCTACACTATCACTGTTCATATTTGTGTATAAGAAGATTTCACATATTTCCTAAAGCCTAAGTTTTTTGAAAAAGGATTTTTTGGAAACCATATTTTAACAAGTGAATTTTAAGAAACTATTCAACCCCCCCTTCTAGTTTCTACACATTCCAACGCACATGACCTCAACATATCTTCTAATGTCTGAATCGTTCACTCCGATTTCCCGTCTGTTTGTGGATGAAAAGCCATGCTAAGCTTGAGTTTTGTACCCCAAGCTTTCTGCAGACTTCTCCAAAATCGCGAAGTGAAACGAGGATCTCGGTCTGAGACGATGCTGGATGGAGCACCATGAAGTCTCATGATCTCCTTGTTGTAAGTATCGGCGAGTTTACTGACCGAATCTTCCTTGCGCATCGGTAAGAAATGAGCTGACTTGGTAAGTCGATCAACGATAACCCAAATTGCATCGTGCTTCCTCTTTGTCTGAGAAGACCGGTAACAAAATCCATGGTGATTTTGTCCCACTTTCACTCTGGAATATCTAACGGTTGAAGAAGACCGCCAGATCGCTGATGCTCGATCTTAACCTGCTGGCAGGTAAGATATTTGGAGACGTAAGTCGCAACATCCTGTTTCATACCACTCCACCAAAAGTATTTCTTGATGTCATGGTACATCTTGGTCGAACCAGGATGAATAGAGAATGGGGAGCTATGAGCCTCAGCTAACAATGCTTCCCGGAGTTCTTAATCATCAAGAACACAAAGTCTCGTGCCCTGCCATAAGATACCATCTGCGTCTACTCGAAATTCTGTCTACTTCTCCAAATTCTGAATTATCGCCCACATTTCACCATCATCTTTCTGAGCTTCCTTGATCCTAGTGAGTAACTCGGGTTCCACTCTAAGATTAGCCCAGTAACCGTGTTGTCCACGTACCATGATCTCAATGTCCAGTCGCTCCAAGTCTCTTATAATTTCCTCCTCAATTTTAATGCCGTTTATCATTCCGGACTTTCTGCTAAGTGCATCTGCCACTACATTCGCCTTGCCGGGATGATACTGCAGATTAATGTCATAATCCTTCAACTGCTCTAACCATATCCTATGTCTCATGTTCAATTCACGTTGAGTGACGATGTACTTCAAGCTCTCGTGGTCCGTGAACATGTCACATGATTCTCCATACAAGTAGTGCCTCGATATCTTCAATGCAAACACGACTGCTGCAAGTTCCAAGTCATGCGTAGGGTAATTTTCCTCATAAGGCTTAAGCTGCCGTGAATCGTACGCGATCACTTTCCCATGTTGCATGAGAACACAGCCAAGTCCCTTCCCCGATGCATCACTGTAGATTTGAAATCCACCTATACCAGACGGGAGAGTAAGAATTGGTGCAGATACTAACTTCTGCTTTAGGTCTTCAAAGCTCTTCTCTCTTTCTTCAGTCCAGACGAATTTCTCCCCTTTCCGCATCATTTTGGTCAATGATAGTACTAAACGGGAAAATTTTTCCACGAACCGACGGTAGTAACCAGCTAAGCCTAGGAAACTGCGAACTTCAGTCGCTGAAATGTCGATCTTGGCCACTTGGTAATAGCCTCCACCTTTTCTGGATCCATAGTGATTCCTTCTTCTGATACAATGTGACCTAAGAATGCCACCTTGTCTAACCATAACTCACACTTGGAGAATTTAGCATACAACTGCTTCTGGCGAAGAATCTGTAATACTGTACGAAGATGGTCTTCGTGTTCCTCCTTGGACTTAGAGAATATCAGGATGTCGTCAATGAAGACAATGAAGAACTTGTCAAGAAATTCATGGAAGATTCTGTTCATCAAATCCATGAACACCGCTGGAGCATAGGTAAGGCCAAATGGCATAACTAAGAATTCCTAGTGCCCATAGCGTGTATGGAAAGCAGTCTTGGCGATGTCCTCCTCTTTAACCCTTAGCTGATGATAGCCCGATCTCAGATCAATCTTGGAGAAATGTTTGGCCCCTTGGAGTTGGTCAAACAGATCGTCTATGCGTGGTAGAGGATACCTATTCATAATGGTGATCTTGTTGAGCTCGCGATAGTCTATGCAAAGACGCCTACTGCCGTCCTTCTTCTTCACGAATAAGACCGATGCGCCCCACGGAGATGCGCTCGATCGAATGAAGCCTCGTTCCAGAAGTTCTTGCAATTGATCCTTCAGCTCCTTCAGCTCTATGGGAGCCATGCGATAAGGAGCCTTGTAAATTGGCTCAGCTCCTGGGATGAGCTCGATATTAAATTCTACTTCACGTGCATGTGGTATGCCCGGAAGTTCTTCTGGAAATACATCTTGAAATTCTGACACTATCGGCTGATTCTGAATTGATGGGGATTCAGCATCCATGTCATGAACAGTAGCTAGATAGCCCTCGCAACCATGTGAAAGTAATGCACGTGCTTGCAGGGTTGATATGATTTGTACAGGCCTTCCGGGTACGAACTCATTGTGAATGTACTCTGGTGCATTAACATCACCGAAGATGACTCGATATGAATGGTAGTCTATGGTGGCATGATGCTTGGATAGCCAATCCATGCCCAATATCATGTCAAAATCATTCATGTCCAGCGGAAGTGCGTCAACAGGATGAATCTTGTCATCAGACTCCACGGGAAGGCTCTTGTACACATGGGTTATGCGTACAGAGTCTCTTAAAGGCGTGGGTTATGTACACATGGGCTCTTGTACACTATCGGCTCTTGTACACATGGGTTATGTACCTCCTGTGAAACGTGATCACCACAAAATCGATGTGCTATATGAAGTCTCGTAGCACGAAAAATGGGGCGTGCGATTGCTTTTTAATGTATATGTTTTTTGTTCTTCAAAGAGTCGATGCACGATTCGATCTCACACCACAAATGATGTTTGAGGTGTAACAAGTATTATAGTATATATGGTAGTAGTTGTTTGGTGCCACGTAATCAGATATTTGTTTGTGGAAATGATCCTGGCCGTACATTTTAGGTTTTAGAATAGAATATCGTGTCAAGGGTGTTTGACTTTTGACTCTTGTGTGAATGGTCTAATATAGTTCTTAGCTCAAAAAGAAATGTGTTATTTGTATGTTATTTGATTTATTATCCATATTCAAGAAATCTTATATGCTATACTTATCCAACATGATTCGTATATTTTGTGTCTCTTTTTTCTTATATGTTAAAAGATTAATCATATCCATTCGTTAATAAAAGTTAAATAAAAAAATATAAATGTATTATTTTTGTTAAAATGTTCAAAATTTATTAAAAAACAACTGGAAGATTAAAGTTGTAAATATGACGAAAACAGGTTATCACTAGTGATAAAAGAAATGAAATATCACTAGTGATAAAACAATGATAGAAACAATATTTCGTCATCCGGTCGTTTTTAAACTTTTGGATATTTTGACAAGAATAATCCTATATGTTTTTTTTAAATTTTAAATTAATATTCACCATTATATCAAACCAAAATAATTTGTGGAAATTTGTTCCTTAGCAAGTGAGAAAAACAAAGTTGTAAATTAACTTTTGTCTATCAACATTATTACAAACATATAGAAATAAATTTATCTTTGTCTTATTTACTTGAAACCCAAATTAATGCAAATTAATTTCGGATACTTTTTAATTCCATGTCTAACATTTATTACAACAAACATTTATCATACTCCCTTATAAAATATTTTTTAACATGTTATTTATAAAATACTTGAAACTTCAAGTTACAACATGATTAAACTATTTTACAACAAAAAGAAGCTTACATAGTAAAGCAGAAATTTAAAAATGTAATTATAACATATTACATTAAATGCTATAATTAAAACATCTCATCACTCCATTTTATAACTAAAACAACACATGGTACAAGTATTAATACATAACTGAAAATCAATTTAAACATACATACATAATTTAATACTCATTTTAAATCTAATTAATACATAATAGTTAATACACACTTAAAAATAAAATTAATTAATACTAACTAATTAATATAATTATTACACCTCATTATTTAAAAATACAATTATATATAGATATTGTACACCAATTGAAAGCATATATCAACAAAATCGTATGTATGTTGTCTACCTAACATTGTTTTGAATACAAACCGGATCAACGGGTTCAACTAGGAACCGGAGTCACAATCGGTTCGGTTTGCCAAAAAGCCGTCCGAATAAGAACCGAAGAGGCCACATCGAAACCGATAAAAACAAGCACATTCAGAAATATGTACTATTTTTAAGGCACATAAATATCTACTACTTATAAAAGAGATTGCGCTCTCTCTCTAAAATTTAAATTATTACACCCATACAAGCTTTTGGTACAAACTTGTACAACACAAAAACTTTATAAAATTATTTCTAGAATAAATAAGGAGCAATACACATTAAATGACAAAGTTAATACAAATTATGCAACATGTACACATAATTATCGCTAAAACTACAATTTTTTACATAAAATTATTTAAATTGTTCACAAATATAAGTTTAAAACTAAATGTGCGTTTGATTTTGAATCATTCAATTTTTTTATAAATTTGCATATCGAAAACACACATCGTCTATGTATGTATTTTAGTACAAATTTTGTGAAATACTAATCATTTTACTAATTAATTCGATTAAATCGTACATATCAAAATAAGAAGATTTTTAGGTTATTATAATATATAAAAACGTGTACACATATAAACTACCAAAATTTTCTGTATTTAAACATTATATAATATTATGACGAGTGTTAAAGATATTAACAAATAGCTTTCACTATCAATCATCACAATTTCGTAATACTATTTTTATATGAAGTGGTTTATTATTGCTTTGAGTTATTCCAACTTAAAACTATCATCATTATTTGTAAAGTATTTATTAAAAAATATATATACTCATTAAATATTACGCACACATAATTTTAGTTTTACGATACCTTCAGTCGCAATGTGCGAGTACTATGCTAGTATGATTAATTATTTGTATGCTTTCAATAATTAAGCGTCATCAAATAAAATTTAATCTCTAGTCGTTTATGAGACGTCAACTTCTTCTTCAATCAACTAATACACGAAATTTAATTTTTTACTGGAAAAAAAAAATACTAAACTTCACTACTATTGAACGGACATAGTGTCTAGTTTAAAATGCCCATAGAGCTCGTTTTCGCCTTGAAACTTAAAAGAGGGAGGACTATTTGAGGAAATACCATAACACAAGGTTTTTGAAACGATCTATATAATGCATAATAGCCCAATTTTTTTTCGTTTGATACACTACTACAAAAAAGACCTTAGAGACTGGTCAAAAAAGCCCTTAAAGACTGGTTTTGCAAAAGGTCTCCAAACGGGGATGTCTCTTTAGCAAATCCTAAAAAGACTGGTTTTAAAACCAGTCTCTATAATACGTATAGACACTTGTTTTAAAAACAAAAACAAGTCTCTATAGAGATTGGTATCCATAGTATTCCTCCAGAAACTAGTCTTTTTAGCAACATCTAACCAGTCTTTTTATAAAGTAAAAAGACGTGTATTTTCTAAAAAACAAGTCTCTTTAGAAATCGGTATTTTTAAAAAAAATTGGAATTTTTAGTAAATTCCAAATTTTACAATTTTAACCCACCAAAATGAAGAAATACAAATACAATGAATATATATAAACTAATTGAGAAGGACCAAAACTGTAAAACTAACAAACTAAAGCAACCAAACACAATTTTTATTAAAATTAAAGTCATACTAGAATTTACAATAATATAGAATATTACTAGAATTTAGCTTAATCGTCTATGTATAATCTCGCCACAATGTGAACCATGTGCCAATGATCGTGTTTATCTCTTTGGTATCCAACGGATGCTCGTTATTCCACAGTACCTATAATTAATTTAATCGAATGTAAACATTAGGAATAAAATACATATAACTGATAAGCATCTAACAATGTACAGATGCAACATATGTCTGAACCACCTTTTTTGTAATGGCTTCACTATAATCTGCACAAAATAGTAAACCAAAATGAACACAAATTAGAAAAAGAAAAATATATGAGTATTTGGGATCGCGTATCAAGAGTGTATATGCCTATTACCTAGTAAGCATATATAATAACTAATCGCATACATAGTCTCATTCTAACCAAATGGTCCGAATTCAATTAAATGAACCATATATTATAACCAATCTGCCCAATGCTTTACGTAGTAATTATATATTTATGTGCCTGAATGTAATGTAAAACTTCAATGAGTTTCAAAAACAGACATGGAACGATACAAAAACATCACATAATATAAAAAATCAAATAAGAGCAAGGTAGATAACATACATCCCTAACGTAGAAATTGATATCAGCGTTGATGGTTTTTCTATCAGCACCAACATAATATGTTTTATGCTTGTACATCATCATGATTGACCTGCAAGACCCATGCTAAATAAGACAAATTACAACACACAAGGTACTTGAATTAATGGCAATCAAAATAACAAACCTCAAAGAGGTTTCAACTACTTCCATGTACATGGTGAGCTCCTAAGTACACTTGTGAGACACCTACATTCACAATTTTGTAGCAATCAGTTCAAATGAGAATGTTACCTCTTTAACTAAGAAAATGCTTATTAGAGTCAACGTTACAGGCAAGTAAAATGACATGAACACCATTTACCTTCAGTTTGAACCAAAGTGGATCCCTCAACACGCGTACATCTGTAGTTAGACCTAAAAAAAGAAGAAAAAACAATTTCAAATCACAGCAATTCACAAGGCTTTTAAAAAGATATGAATGAAAAAATAGTACTCAGCCTCAGCAGTGCCGACATTGGTTACCGTGGGTTCAGGATTTGAACAATACATGTGGAAAGGAAATAGAAAAAGTGAAATATGATTTGTGCGGGTTCAAGATTCAAAAATAGTCTCTCTCCCATATATGATTAATATTTCGTTTTTTAGTATATCGGTTGTCTCGGTATCTAATCGAATTGATTTAAAGTTTTCAAGCAAAGACTTAATTGTTTTTGGTATTTAAAGGATGAATGGTATCTATTTCTACTTGGCAAGAAACATGTAAAAAGGTAAAAATAGCTTCTATATACTTATACGTACTATACTAAAAACATTTAGCAATTACCACAAGAAAATGCGCAAAATACAAAATTACAAATTTCAAATTTAATACTACTTTTATATACTATTTCTACTGTAATTATTACACTAAATCTATGTCTAAAAATAGAAATTAAAAAAACAAACTAATTTATACTACTAGTAAAATAATAGCAGTTCAAAAACAACTCTACAAGTGGCTAAAATAAACGTCCCAAAAAGAATGAATGTACAAGGCCTGGGTCCACTTAATATTCTAATGAGTACATATCTAAACTAAAAATAAGCAATCTTGAACAACTGAATTTGCTAAACAGAACACTAGTGTTGTCCCATGTTATTTTATGATTAAAGATAGAAAATAGATGAAAAGAGATGGAGATTTTAGAGAGAAAAAGTAGTGAGAGAAAGTAGAGAGAAGTGTGTGAAAACTTGGTGAATATTAGATTAGGAGAATTAGAGAAAATGAGACAACCAACCTCTCCTTACATGCAAGGAGAGGTTTATATAGCCTTGCCTACATGTGGCATGATGGGCTATATGATAATGGGTCGGGCTTTCCTTTTGGGCTTTGGTTACTTATGAATGAACCTTAGCTTAGAGTTAAGCCCGTAATACACGACTAATCTACTACCTATTACAACGTTCTAATATACGATACATAATAAACATATGACCAAGCATTCTTGTTTGACTCAATATTTTGAGGATAACAGTCTCCCCCAATGTGAGGTCATTACCCTTTATGAGAGGTCATTACCCATTGTCATTTGGAGATTAATAGAGATTACTATTCTAGAAAAAAATGAGTCTTGAACGTGTAATAGTAGTCTTTTTCCTTCATGTGGTGATCTTTGAGCCTTTGTCGTTGTCTTTCGACTTTGTCTTTTGATCTTGAGATCTTCAAATCATCCTTGACTTGTCTTTGCCATCTTGCGATCTTGTGTCTTCATCCACATGCTCACACTATTAATTGTCGAATATGTCTTTAGGCATGAGTATGTGGTTTTGAATCTTTGACTTTGCTGAGTACACCGTGACGCCACCTTCTCGAGACAAAACATAGACACGGATTGAATGGCTTTGACATTCGTCCTAAATCGGTAGCGTTTTACCTCCGGTCGGTGAAGACCGTTATACGATATTAAATATCGTACCTGTGATAGGTAGATTCAGTTAAAAATCTCCTTGATAGGGTTTCGCGGCTGTACTAGCCGTTCTCTTTACTCGACCGTCTCAAAGCAAGACTGCGAACATAAAGAGTGAATCAATTGGATAAATATCTGCTTGATTAAAGTCGTCAATTCAAATTCCCCGAACAAGTGTGATTCATAAAGAATCTTACCATTGTTGCTTTCCAGTTGACATAAGCTTGATTCATAAGAATCTCACAAGTCACCTACCGTAGCGCTGTTTGATGTAGACGCTAGAAGGATTTCCATTCGTCACTGTGAATATTAATGGATATCACTCTGAATGTTCTGGCAAGACCATAAAGATACTGCCTAGAAACCTGAAACGAGTTTGAATCAATTCAGAATCAAACCACTGCTGCTTTTCAGTTTTACACATGTTCAATTCATAAAGAATCTTGCATATGACCTACCGCAGTGCTGTTTGATGTTAACGCTGGAAGGATTTCCACTCATCATTGTGCAAACTAAGTAGTATCACTCTAGGTGTTCTAGCAATATCAAAAGGATATAGCGTAGGACTCTCTTGATCTTCATCCGCGTGTCCTAACGAGATTTGATTGATCTCTTGGCTCTAGACTCGATTTGTGCACTTTTAGTGGTCGGAGGCTGGAGCAGGTGCCGCCTATTCAATATCAACTATCTCGAAGTGAGAAAGTCAATAGAAGTCATGTTGTTCTCCGTGACAATAAAACAAACTTCTTTTGAGAGAAGCCTGAGTAGCTAGGAAAGGGTTGTGCATACATCACTGGGTCCATGATGGGTTGTCTTCATGATGTGTTGACCCGGTTTCTGCCTAAGTTGTATGGAGGGCTTCTTTATTTACACCCTTTATCCTTACATTTCTTTTTCATTCTTCAACCCCTTCAATGATTACCAAGACATCATTACTAGCACCTTGTTGTGATTGTTCTAGTGTTAGCATCAGTACTTAGTCGGCATTCAGCTACGTTCACATTCTACTCCATCTTTCCTGAGGACTTCTAATAATCTATTGGATTGTCCCTAGGAAGATCTCTCCGGTTCTGGTTGGATCATTGGACTTAAACCTAACCACCCTTTTGACACCAATAACGTCGTGAATAAAAGATGTTGTGGGTATTTGATCGTAACCATGAAAAACAACTTCAAATGTCTAACAAGGTGTTTGAAAAACATTTAACACCTTGATAGTTTTGTCATTTCAGAAATGCTCCCCCTTTACATGTGCATCGATAATTGAAAGTGTTTCGCACATGTAGGTAAGAGTTAAAGTGCTTGAGTCTTATATAAGATTACATTTTAATCACATTTTCTCCCCTATCTCTAATATATAAAATCTTTTGATATTAGAGATACCAAATTTGATTAAAATATATTTTGGAAAATAGTCTTGAAAATCTCCAGGAGAAAGATGTGTTAATCTTTTGCATGAAGTTGAAATGCTCCCCCTCAAAAATTGATCCAATTGAATTTCATTGTGAGGATTTGATCCACATTTCGCTTTTTGAGGATGGGAGTTGTTGAACACACAATTTTTGAAAGATTTTGAATAATCATTGAAAAATTCTTGAAAAAAATTGTGTTCAATGCTTTTTGAAAAATCCTATTTCTTTTTGGCGAAGAGGTTTTTCTAAAGCATAAACTTGAGTTCTTAGACTTTAAATTTCTTGACGAATCCACTCAAGTGTAAGAAGATTTCTCTTCTTTTGCTGAGGGTAAGGGCACTAAAGCGTACACTCCCCCGTGAATATAGAACCGGGTTGTTGGGAATAAATTATAGCCAGTCTACTTGAGCGCTGACAAGAGTAAAACAAGCGTTGACAGGAGTAATACAAACGCTGACAGCTCAAGCGTTGACAAGACAAAGTCAAGCGTTGATACATTGAAGACAAGCACTGATGGAAAGATATACTCTACGCGTTTATTGTATTCTAGATTACTTCTAGTAAAGATAGGAACAACAATGTATTTTCTATGTTTATCTTTACCTAGAATAGTTGATACCTAGATTATTGTACAAGGCTTCTTATGTCTATAAAAGAAGACCTTTAGGTTAATGTTCAATATAAGTTTTTCATACGTAAACTACTTTCATTGTAAGCAAGGTTGATATCATTAATCAAAGTGAAAGTTTGTTTACATCTTGTGTGTTCTTGTTTAAGTGTTAATTCCGCATAACACTTAGATTGTCATATACATATACAAAGGTTTCTCTAAGTGTATTACTTGATCTAATCTCGTATACATAAAGCTAAATCGATCTAAGTTTGGGATCAACAAGTGGTATCAGAGTCTGGTTGAGGAACTTTTGATCTTAAAGAACACAAGAACCCTAAAAAAACACCAAAACCCTAATTTTCTCAAAACCCTAACAACATCATGTCAAATCCATAAATAACCTCCTCCTCCTCACCTTTGCCAAACATCAAGATTCCCATGCTTGATGCAACCAACTTTGAATTGTGGAAATTCAACTTTGAGCAATACCTGGGGATCTATGACTACACACTCTGGGAGATCATTGAATATGGAAACACATTCAATAAAGCTCAAAAGATTGCTAATTCCATTGCTACAAGAACAGTTGTTGCTGGGTGTTCAGAAGCAGATAAGAAGGAAAAACCTGATGATGGTAGAGCTGTATCTGCTGAAGACATAGCAAAGAAAAGGGTTGACATGAAAACCCTAAATATTCGGAAACTCTCTTTGGGACAAGAGAATCAGCATAAATACAGAGGTTATGAATCTGCTAAGGACCTTTGGGCAGCTCTTGAAGTTTCATATGGTGGCAATGAAGATACTAAGGAAGAGAAGAAGAAGCAACTCATGCATGATTATGCTGTCTTCAAGGCTCAACCTAATGAAAAGCTCAGCAGTGTGAGAAGCAGATTGCTTGACATTACAAGCAAACTGTCCTTCATGGGGACACAACTTGGTGATGTTAACATTAATGCCACTTTTCTTAAAAGTCTTGGTGAGGCGTGGAAAATTAAGGCAAGATCTATTCTTGCCAATAATACTCACAAAAGTTCCACGTTTGATGATATCTACAACAAAATGAGGCTGTTGGAAGATGAAACTCTTTTGGATCATGGAAGCAAGTCCACCAACAGTAACATGGCCTTCTTTTCTCACAGTGAAGGTCAATTCAATCAGAAGGACTCCTACATGCATCCAGTTACTGGATCATCATGTGTCAGCGCTGGAACATGTCCTGTCAACGTCTCCTTTTCAGACGCTGACACATTCAAAAGTGACTCACCAAGAGTTAAACCTGCTGGTTTGGATCTGGATACTGTGTGTGCTTATATTGCTTCTTTGCCCAATGGTTCAGTGATTACATATGAGGACCTTGAGCAGATAAGTGATGAGCACTTGGAAGAAATGTATATCAAGTGGAACATGGCTCTTGCTAGTATAAGAGCAAACAGGTGGAATAGAAGGTTTAAGAAGAAGATGACCTTCAATGCAAAGGACACAGCTGGATTTGATAAATCTAAAGTTGAATTCTACAACTGTCATCGTATGGGGCACTTCATGAGGGAATGCAGATCTCCTAGAAGATCTGATGCTGGCAAACCTTCAAGCCAAATTGTTAAGGCTCAGGATCCTAAAGCCATGGTTGCAGTTCAAGGAATTGATGGTATGGGATGGGATTGGAGCTATTTGGCTAAAGATGGGGAAGAGGATAAAGCTTTGGTTGCTGAGATAGAAGAAGAAGAGCATGTTCAATATGCTCTCATGGCACACTCCTCCTCTTCATCTGATAATGAGGTATACGATGATGCTGTTTGTAGTAAAGGTTGTAGGTTAAATACTGAGAGACTTAACAAAGAGGTGTTAAGATTATTAGATGATATGAGTACTGAAAGATGCAAACTGTCTAACTATCAAATAGCTCTCACTCAAACTAAGAAGACAGTTTCTGAATACAAGAAAATGGAATTTGACTTAAAATATAAAATAAATATCTTAAAACATGAGTTGAATGCTAGTAATGATATTAGGAGTATCATGGAAAGGGTTAATGGTGAGTTACAGGCTAAGTTAGATGAGGCCATTAAGAATAAAGATAATGTTGGCCTTAAAATTCAAAGATTTGATAAGGCCACACAAACCCTAGGAGAATGTGTGAGTAAACAAAGGGATCCTAAGGATATGACTGGGATTGGGATGAAAGACTACTCTGTGGTTCCACCACCAGCTGGTGACTTCTATGGTGTCCAACAAAAGGACCTATCTTGGGCTGGTTTGCCAGAACTCCAAGAGGAGGAATTCATTCCTCCACCAAGAGTTGTTACCCCAGTTGAAGAGTATCAACATAAGTTGACTGACTTGAATGAATGGAAGAAAGCTAACCCTACCTTATTTGTTAAGGGTGGCTTGCTATGTGAAAGTCCTAATGAGTCAACTCCTATTAAGGTTACCAACCCAATCACTGGTAAGGCTGTTGACCTTGGCTCAAACACTGTTAGAAAACCTAGCATTAAGTATGCAGAGATGTATAGGAATACTAGGTCACCTAAGAGCCAAGTTAGCAATGATGGAACAGGCTTCTTCTCTTCTAGACCTAGGGTTGTGTCTAGAAAAGCCTGTTACACTTGTGGTAGCTTTTCACATTTAGCATATAAGTGTGTCAACGCTCCCAAAGTCAGCGCTGACAGGAACAAATTCAGCACTGATAGGAACAAAGTCAACGTTGTTAGAAAGTCAAACGTTGTCAGACCCAAACCTTGTGTGCAGCAAAGTCCACAAGTTGTTAGACCTGCCCCATTCTTCACTAGAGGGTCTAACACTCATGGACAAAGACCATTTCAAAAGACAAATACTTGGTCTAATAGGCAATGGGTTTCTGTAGCAAACCCTAGGTTCAATGCTGACAAGGGTAATTTCAGCGTTGACAAGACCAATTCCAACGCTGACAGAAACGTGACCAGACCTAAATATTTGCAACCACAGGGTAAGGGGTCTAAAGCTTCTTCAAGCTTAACATGGAGACCAAAGAAAGATCAAAACCCTAATGATAATGGAATTTCAATGACCTGCAACAGATTTAATTACATTTCAAAGGTCATTACAAAACCTATTGGGGTTAACTGGGCATTTCATCCTAAGAAGGATGAAAATGGGGTTGTTATGAGAACTAAGTCTGTTCTTACTGAACAACCAGATGAATCCAAGTCTTCCAAGGCTTGGGTTCCCAAAGAAAACTAACTTGTTTTCTTTATGTGCAGGGCATTCAAAGACAGGTCAATGATTTTGGATATTGGGATAGTGGATGCTCAAGGCACATGACAGGGAAGGAAGATTATCTGACAAACTTCACTCCCATTAAGGATGGTGATAAGGTTTACTTTGGAGGCGGATATGGTACTATCACAGGCAAAGGAACACTTCTCACCAAGAACCTGCATTTCGAAAACGTATTTTTGGTAAAGGAACTTGATTACAATCTTTTTAGTGTATCACAAGTTTGTGATAACAAAAATAAAGTTCTGTTTAATGATACTGAATGTTTGGTGTTAAGCAAGGATTATAAGATCCCTGATGAGAAATATATTGACTATAGAACACCTAGGCATAAAGACATATATAATGTGAATCTGAATGGGATTAGAATGAATAACAATATGTCTTGTTTTTATGCTAAAGCTTCAGTAGATGAAAGTAATTTATGGCACAGGAGACTAGGGCACATAAATTTAAAGAATATAAACAGGCTTGTGAGACTTGGCTTGGTTGATGGTTTGCCTGAAAAGGCCTTCCACAATGACCACTTTTGTGTTGCATGTCTTAAAGGCAAGCAGCACAAGGTCTCATTCAAGTCCAAACAGGTGCAGATCTCTTCACTTGCTTCATATGGACCTCTTTGGTCCAACCAATATAGAAAGTTTGAATGGTAAGTCCTACTGCTTTGTCATCATATTTAACTTTTCTAGGTTTACTTGGACTTTCTTTTTAGGTATGAAGAGTGACACAGCTGACACTTTGATTGATTTTATCACTCAGATTGAGAAGAAAATAGGCAATGAAGTTAAAATGCTTAGGAGTGATAATGGTGGAGAATTTAGGAATAAAGTGTTAGATGACTTTTGTGTCAGGAAAGGAATTACTAGGCAATTTAGTGTTGCCAGAACCCCTCAGCAAAATGGGGTTGCAGAAAGGAAAAATAGAACCCTAATTGAAGCAGCCAGAACCATGTTGGCTGATGCTCATTTCCCAATAGCCTTTTGGGCTGAGGCTGTTAATACAACTTGCTATGTTCAAAATAGAGCATTGGTCAACAAAATTCAGAACAAAACACCTTATGAGTTACTTTGGGGAAGAAAACCTAATATTGGTTTTCTCAGACCTTTTGGTTGTCATGTAGTAGTTTTAGATACTAGTGATGCCTTAGGTAAATTTAGTGCAAAAGGTGATGAAGGCTACTTCATGGGGTATTCAGTGCAGAGCAAGGGATATAGGGTTTATCTTAAAAAGGAAAAATGTATTCTTGAAAGGGTACATGTTAGGTTTTTAGAGAATAAACCTAGTGATCCTGAAAGTGGTCCAAATTGGTTGTTTGACTTGGAACCTTTGTCTAGAACTTTAAATTATATGCCTGTCACTAATCCAAACATTGTGAAGGTAACTTCAAATATTGTGGAAGAACAAGTTGTTGATGTTTCAGGAAACAGGTTCATAAAATGGTTGGATCACAAGCAGAAAAGTCATCTCCTATACAAGAATATGTTACAATCCCCATATGGACAGATGCTTTTGCTGCTGCTGCTGCTGCTGGTAAAGATAATGGTGGTCCTCAAGTACCACCAGATAACAACATGCATGGTCCTTCAGGCGCTGACGCGCTGACAAGACCAATTCAGACGTTGATGGCTCAGACGTTGACAACAATAGTTCAAGCGTTGTTAGCTCACACGCTGACAAACAAGGTTCAGGCGTTGACAACACTTCTGCACATCTTTTCTCTTCTACTTTTGAACAAGGTGAACCTTCCAATTTATATGAAGAGGTTCATCCTCATGTTGATGAAAGAGAGTCTGAAGAAGAAGATATTGGCAACTTGGAAAATGAGATTGAAGATACCAGACTGTTTGAAGGAGGAGTTCTCACTTCTACTATGAAGAATCACCCCACTCCTCAAATCATTGGTGATATTATGACTCCTGTTCTGACTAGAAGATCTCATCAAGGTCTTGGTGGGTTTATTGCCAATATTCACAAGAAGGTTGATACCCCTCTTGTGCAAGCATGTTTGTTTGCCTGTTTTCTGTCACAACAGGAACCCAAGAAGATATTTGACGCTCTCAAAGAACCAAGTTGGGTGGAAGCAATGCAAGATGAGCTTCACCAATTTGCAATTCAGGATGTTTGGGAGCTGGTTGATTGTCCCAGATATGTCAGACCTATAGGGACAAGATGGGTTCTAAGAAACAAGAGAGATGAAAGAGGTATTGTGGTCAGAAATAAGGCAAGATTAGTGGCTCAGGGATATACACAAGAGGAGGGGATAGACTATGTGGAGGTCTTTGCACCAGTTGCAAGGATTGAAGCTATTAGGATCTTTTTAGCCTATGCATCCTGCATGGGCTTCACTGTCTATCAAATGGATGTCAAGAGTGCCTTCCTCTATGGAACAATTGTTGAGGAGGTATATGTGATGCAGCCTCCTGGTTTTGAGGATCCAGAGAATCCAGACAAGGTGTATAGAGTCAAGAAGGCTATGTATGGACTTCATCAAGCCCCTAGAGCATGGTATGGTACTTTGTCTACTTATTTAGTGGACAATGGATTCAAAAGGGGCACCATAGATGAGACACTATTTACAAAGAAGAAAGGTAAGGATGTGTTGCTTGTTCAGGTCTATGTTGATGACATCATTTTTGGGTCTACTGATCAAAAGATGAGTGAGGATTTTTCCAAGCTGATGACAGACAAATTCAAGATGAGTGCTATGGGGGAGATGAACTTCTTTCTTGGTTTACAAGTTCACCAGAAAGAAGATGGTATCTTCATCTCCCAGGATAAATATGTGGTTGAGATCTTGAAGAAGTTTGGATTTTCTCCACATGAAAAGAGGGCTACTACTCCTATGGATAGAGAACACCCTTGGGGAAAGATTGGAGATGGAAAGGATGTTGATGTCATGCACTATAGATCAATGATTGGTTCATTGATGTATCTCACAGCCTCTAGACCTGATATCATGTTTGCTGTGTGTACTTGTGCACGCCATCAAGTGACTCCTAAGGAATGTCACCTTTATGCTGTGAAGAGGATCTTTAGGTACCTAAGATGCTATCCTAGTCTTGGTTTGTGGTACCCAAAGGATTCACCATTGGAGCTGATTGCATATTCAGACAGTGACTATGGAGGTGATAAGTTTGATAGAAAATCCACAACTGGTGGATGTCAGTTTCTTGGGAGCAGGTTGATATCTTGGCAATGCAAGAAACAAACAGTGGTGGCTAATTCTACAACTGAAGCTGAGTATGTGGCTGCAGCTGCTTGTTGTGGACAAGTTTTGTGGATTCAGAACCAGCTGTTGGACTATGGGTATAATTTCATGCATACCAAGATATTTGTTGACAATAACAGCACATTATGCATTATTAAGAATCCTGTACATCATTCTAAAACTAAACACATAGAAATTAGACACCATTTTATAAGAGATTGTTTTGAAAAGGGTTTAATACAACCAGATAGGGTTGACACAGAGGAGAATGTGTCAGATTTACTAACTAAACCTTTTGATGCTGGAAGGTTTCAATACTTGGTAACAAGTATTGGAATGATCAATCTCACATAATATGTGTTTTGGAGTCTTTTTGTAAAAGTATGTACAGGATAATGCATTGTTATTGGTCTTTTTGAGGATTTAGATTTTTCCACTATATTTTTCTAACACTGACAAAGGTTGCTTGAACCCTGATAAGTGTTTTTGTGACGTTGTCAGCAAAATATTTGTCTAACGCTGACAAAGCTTCCCTCAACGCTGTCATGTGTTATCGGGGCGTTGTCAGCAACAATGTTAGTTTTGTGGTTTTCAATCTAAATGTGCAGGTGGTGTTAGCAGTATACCATTGGATACAGAGTTTCTTATGGATCATTGGAGAAGCATTTGGACATGTTTTTATTTATGGATGATGGTTGGAATTTTTAATTCCTATCTTGACATAAATTTTTTTTATGTTCATGCATATTTTTAGAAACTTATGTATCATAGTTTAAGGGGAGGTTTTAGGAACCTTTAGGATGTTTGGGTATCCATATGATACTCTTATCATAATTCTAGATTGTGTCCACAAGTGAGTATGAGTTAGTTTTACTAAATCATGAGGCACTGTAGCATGCAAAGTTGATATATTATGCATGCTGCCAAGACATTTTTGGCCTAGAATTGGTTGTGGTCTGTTGGGAGACTAGGGAATGATTTTGTCATGGGTTTTACCTGGGATTAACAAGGAATTTTATAAGGTAACTTAGTTGTTAAGAGTTTTGGTTAGCAAGGGACACTAGAGGACTGTTATGTCTATCTTGCATAAGCAAGTGTGCATAACTGGACAGTGCTTGTCGCCCTATAATTATTATCAACTTTTTGGTTATCTTCTCTAGGATAAATTACTTTGTTAAGGTCATTTTTCATTTTTAAACATTTTTATTTTTGGACGCTGACAAGTATTTTTCCAATCGTTGTTGTGACCAATTTAGACGCTGACATGGCTATGGCAAACGTTGACAAGAATATAGCCGTTGGGCGTCGATAGGTTATTTTTGACCGTTGACACTCAATGGGACCTACCCAGTTGTTACTTTTTGACATGTTTTTAGGCCGTAATTTTGGGAGATGATAACTTTCATTTAATGCATGAGATAAACTTATTCTTTTTCAATATTTTCATGATTATATTTTGAAAATACTTGCCTATTTTTGGGCCAATCACATGCATTTTCTTCTCCTATATATTTGGCTCCTATTTTTAAACAGGGTACCTATTATTCTTGTCTAACACAATTTTCTTTTATCAACTTCATCTTCATCAATCATTTTAACAGCTTTCAACAATGGCACCAAAGTTTAAACCATCAGACTTGGAATTGGGGTTCAGAAGCCAACACAACATGATCGCGTATCTTGAAGCTGATGATGCTCTGTTTCCCCAATACACACAAATGGTGGCGTATTTGAACGCATCTCCTTTTAGGTATGCTCTTTCTCATGCACCACTCATTCCTGTCACACATATTAAACAGTTTTGGAACAATGTTAGTTCTTCAACAGTTAATAGAGTGACTACATTATCTTCTATTGTTCATTGGAGAACTTGGGTGGTTACTGAAGCGTTGGTACGCCAAGCTTTGCAACTTGATGATGCTGATGGTATAACCACCCTTCCCATTAGTGAAATAGAACAAGGACTAAGGGCTTTGGGTTATCCTTTTCCTGCTCAAGGAACTTTAAATAAATATCATAAACAGGAGTTTCCCCCAGCCTGGAAGTACCTAATACATGTCCTCCTACAATGTTTGAGTCCCAAGTGCACTGCACACAATGAGATCAATAGATCTATTGCAAGTGCTATTGTGTGCATTGCTACTGGGCAAAAATTTAATTATTCTAAAATGATTTTTGAGGGCATGTGTAAAAATAAAGGGAACAAAATGACTTTAGCTTATCCCAGATTTTTACAAATGGTTTTTGATGTCCAAGGATACTACACAAGGGATCATAATGATTTTTATGAGATCCCTGTGCAAAAGAAAGCAATTTTTATGAAGATGAATTCACCCCCACATCGTGACCTTCCCCTAACCCAGCTATGATTGCTGTCATTGAAGCAGCTCAACCCCAACCAGACCCCCAACCCCAAATTGACCCAATACCTGAACCATTACCTTCCCCACAACATATGAAAATTGACCAAGAACCCTTCGACGCTGACACATTAAATGTTGGCGTTGATGTGCCTATTTAAAACGTTGACACACAACCTTCACAGACCCAAACACCCCTTAACCAACCCACATCCACCCAATCCACATCTTCTTCTCCCCCAACACAATATAGGTTACAAAAATGCCAAAGGACTACTGGAGTGTTATCCTCTAGTGGTCCTAGCCATGTAGCAGAGAGAACCACCACCACAAGTGTGGTTGGTGTTATGGATGAGGCTGGGACTATTGGTTCTGGCTTAGAAGCTGGCCAAGACAGTCCTACCATCATTAAGACCTCATTCATGCCCAATGAATCTACCTTGGGAGGTCAAATACCCATTTTAGAAGAGGGCAAATTGGAACCAATGACCCTAATGGAATTGACGGCTGTCTGCATGAGCTTACAAAAGCAAAATGCAGACTTGGTACAAGTTGTCAGCACACAAGGCCTTGAACACAAGCAATTGAGGGAGAGGATTGTTATCTTGGAGACTGCTAGTACAAGGAGAGGGATGGAGGAATCTTCCAAAGGGGAGGATGAACAAATAAATGTGAGTGATAAGGGCAGCCATGATGGTCAATCTTTGGATGTTGCTGAGGCCCTAACAAGTTTGAAGAAATAGCCAGGTTTTGATACGTCTCTAGTCTCTCCTACAAACTTAAATTTATCATTTACAGCCATGTTGGAGGAAATTGCAGAAGGCACTGAGGCAGGAAATTTGAGCGTTGACAAGGAGAATTTGAACGCTGACAGGAGTATCTTGGGCGCTGGCAAAACAGAATTGGGCGTTGACAGACCTGCAAATGAGGTTGATGTATTCCAGTCATCATCCATCATCAAGGAGGTTTCTTCACAGGTATCACCATCTACCTTACCAATAATTGATCCATTAGATAAGGGTAAGGGTATTATGGTGGAAGAGGTTGTTCCAAAGAATGCAGCACAAATTGAATTTGATAGAAGGTTGGCTGCACAAATTGTGGAACAAGAAAAGAAAAAGGTGGGTGAATCACCTTTTGTTGTCACTTCAGAAGAGCAAGAAGGAAGTGATGAAGCTAGTTCAGACTCAAGTGTTATGATCATAGAACAGACAGAAAGACTTGAGTATGGAGATGAGTTGGCCAAGGAGAAATTGAATGAGTTGAAATTGCAGGTTGATTTTGATATGCCAGAGGTGGTTCAGATGTACCATGCTTGGGAAGAAAGGTGTATAGAGAATCCACATTTGACCATTTCAGATAAAATATGGGATTTGGAGATTCTTCTCAGAGTACAAAAGGATTGCAAGGTCATACTGAAACACAAAGCAAGCAATGTTCTCTCAAATTTGAAAAGGGATAGAAAGGAGTTGTACTTTATGCTGCTCAAATGTCATGGAACAGGTTGGACTTATAAGAAATTGACTGGGTTGACATTTGATGAGTTTGAATGTAGAGCTTATCCCATTTGGGTTAGAATGCAGGAAGAGAACACTCTAAGACTTGTTTTTGATGAAAGAAAAGAAGAACTTGCAGAGGAAATGGAGCTCAAGAAAGCAATGTTTGTTCCTAGACCAGTGAAAAAGGGAGTTTCTCTTGAGTTTCCCAAAGATATGGATCCATTACATCCAAGTGAAGCTGTCATAAGAAAGAGCCTCAAGCTCTCACCATTAGAAGCTTCAGATATGGTACAAGTGTTACCACTTGACTCCAGAAACCCAATTGTAAGTTATGAAGAAGATGAATGTGGGTTTTGGAAGATTGGCAGGTATGGAAAAGAGGTAGACACTTTTACCACCCTTATATCTTTGTTTGCAAGTTTTGACAGAGAAGACTTGGTGGACCTATGGAGGTTATTAGAAGCCAAGTATATGACTGAAGCACCAACTTCAGTCAATGGAATAAAACTGTGGTCAACATTCAAGAGAATGTGTGGACCAATTGATGAAGATCCTGCTATTTGGAAGGATCTTGAAGATGATCTCAGTGGTCTTCAATGGAGATTGTATTCAGCTGCTGGTGTTTATTATTTGAGTTCTACAAAGTTTGCTGAGTATCTACTTGTGGATGGTCAGTACTTCATGTCCAAGGAAGTCTTGGAAAAGATGAAGAACACTCAGTTGGAAATTGATTATTCAAGTGACGTGGCAAAATACTTGATCAGATTTATTTATTACCAATATGAGAAGGTTTGTAAGATTCCTCCTAGTCCTTAATGTTTATTCAAAAACTTGATCACTGGAGTAGATATCAAGTTTAGGGGAGGATTGTTGGGAATAAATTATAGCCAGTCTACTTGAGCGCTGACAAGAGTAAAACAAGCGTTGACAGGAGTAATACAAACGCTGACAGCTCAAGCGTTGACAAGACAAAGTCAAGCGTTGATACGTTGAAGACAAGCACTGATGGAAAGATATACTCTACGCGTTTATTGTATTCTAGATTACTTCTAGTAAAGATAGGAACAACAATGTATTTTCTATGTTTATCTTTACCTAGAATAGTTGATACGTAGATTATTGTACAAGGCTTCTTATGTCTATAAAAGAAGACCTTTAGGTTAATGTTCAATATAAGTTTTTCATATGTAAACTACTTTCATTGTAAGCAAGGTTGATATCATTAATCAAAGTGAAAGTTTGTTTACATCTTGTGTGTTCTTGTTTAAGTGTTAATTCCGCATAACACTTAGATTGTCATATACATATACAAAGGTTTCTCTAAGTGTATTACTTGATCTAATCTCATATACATAAAGCTAAATCGATCTAAGTTTGGGATCAACACGGGTTGCAATCTGAAAGTGATTACAAGCCGTTGTGTTGAGCTCAAAATGTTGAATGTTTTATGACAAGCTCAACCCGTGATAGATTGCTCTACCCGTTTGGTAGGATAAGTTATCTTTAAAGATACACTTTCCTTTATTTGAAGTTCGAGTTACAATATGACATTTAACTGTAAGTCGTTTACATGAGCTTAAAAACTTCGAATGTTTTTAAGTAAAGCTCATGACCGAGAAATTTAAGTTTCCGGTTGTTGAGGATAAGTTATCAACCATGATCAACTTTCCTTTCTTTGAAGCACCAGTCACAATCTGAGGAAATTGTAAATTATTGAAATGACATGTTTTGAAAAATATGTACAACTTTCATTCGAGCTTTATGTACACACCCGTGTCGTTATTGAGCGACATTTCTAGGTATGTCCATATTATCGATACTGAAAGACATGTCGAGAAGAATATTTTTGGTATTTTGAAAGTTTTTCCATTTTTTTTATTTTTTTTTCTATGGATATTTACGTTTTATTATATTTTTATGTTTTCTTAAGTTTTTCGAAAATAATCCAAAATAGACTTTTGTACAGCAGAAGAAGGTGATATCGAATGTATAGAATTGGAACCCTTGGAGGAAGAAGTGGATTCAGAATCCGCGGAGGTACCTGCAATGATAGAAGAAGAGTTTGCACAAATACGAGTGTTAGAAGTAACAAATTCATTGTCTTTGTTCAAAACATTCGCATTCGTGCTAGCACAGGTTTCATCACTCTTCTCTATTGGAATCCACTTAAGACCAACTTCCTTGAAGATCTGACCCGTTGGTTTCCACTAAAGGCTAGATTTAGGAGTAGTTTTCTCTTGCACATCGGAAGACTTCTTTGGAGAGAAACTATGTCCTGTTTGAATCCATGTTTCAGATTTGGTGTGGTTGCTTTTCTTTGCGACGTGTTTGTATGTCTTTGTTGTCTTATGGGATGTTGTATTCGATCTCCGTTCAAAAGAACGAGATTTTACCTCATAGAGGTATTGCAAAATGCAATGGTCATGATTTCTATTGTGAATGCCCTTTTTGCAAGTGAGACATACAGGGAATTTAGGATTCATGAAAGTCCTTGTATTCCTGGGTTGTCCAAATCGTTCAGGCGTAGTGTTCGGAACACGACTATTCATGGATGGTTTCCAATTCCTAGATTGCTGGTGAGGGATCCTAGGTTTTGGTTGACTACCACTAAGAGTGTGTTGAACTCTAGCGGGATTTGGTGAACTAGGTTTTGAATACACGGGGTTGTCTTTCTGAATCTTCCCTTTTTGTTTAGGATCCTCTAGATTGTTGGTATGAACAAAGTCATTTGAACCTGTAGATTCTTTTGTGGACGCGAATGTCACACGTTTTGGAGGAGTCCTAGAAGTGCTAGGTGCATTCACATGGTTGGGTTTAGCAACAATGTACTTTCTAAATGGAGGAACATAGGGTGAAATGGATGGTTTTGGAACACTTAGTTGCACATCGGTCTTAGGGGGTAACCTAGATTTTACATGAGAAGAATTGGAGAAAGGAGTCGGTTTTCCTAAGATAGATGGCTTTGGATCCTTGTAGGCACTGGGTTGTCGAACAAAAGGTTTCACAACTTTAGGTTCCATAGTTTTCCCACCCATTTTGGCAACGAGTTTCTTCAACTCTGCTATCACTATTTCCTTGTCTTGCAACTAAGCTTTCAAGTCTGGGATTTCCATACTCTTTTCGTTCATTTCTCGACACAATGCAGAAAGTCTTACTTGCAAGTTATTATCATTTGGACCTTTTCTGATGTCTTTTTGTAAAGCAAGTTCAAGAGAATGACAATGTTTTTGAAGGAAATCAGTTTTGTGTTGAAGTAACTCAAAAGCCTTTTTATCAACATTTTCTTTACGTTTCGAAAGCTCAAGTTCAAGACGCTCACATTCTTTGATCTTATCAAGATATTTGCATGCAACATCAGAATATTCATCGATATCAGCACAAGATTGAAGAGTAACACACAAAATATCTTTGGAGATACATTCTTCTAAGAGTAAATCATATTCATCTGAAAAAACGGACTTGTCCATTTGAAGATCGTCAATTTCTTTCTCAATAGACTCAACATATTTTAAATCATCAAACATTTCAGACCGAATTAATCTTTCAAATTCAAGCATATTTTCTTTTAATGTGGTCGTGTTCGGTATTAAGATTTGTTTGATAAGCACAATTATATCTTGAGGAATTGGTTTTTTCCACTCGTCATTTTCTCGTTGTTTCCATTCATTGTCAACAATGGATTTAATATTATGAATGTAATGTTGTAGAAACCCAAATGTCTGCCTACTCTTGCTTTTAGAAGCATCAAGAGGCAAGTAGTTGATGAACATAGAAACGTTTTTTTTCTTAGTAGCAAACTTTCTTCTTTGTTTGCATTCTAAAAACAACTCCTCACGAGACTTTTGTTTTTGTGTAGTGAAAAGACCATATAGACTATACTCACAAGCATAATTGTATGGTTTTACAAACTCTTTATTGATCGGTGATCTACTCTCCTCTTCCCAATGGGATGTCTCATCATAACCAAGAGGATATTCAGGATCGGTCCATTCGGACTCATCCATATAAAGGCGCGGGCTCGCAGCTTGAGATTGGGCAAAATAGTCAAGACTTGCAAAGCTAGCTTGACCCTTAAACATAGACAGAGGTCCTATCATTCTTACGGTTTGAATAGAGTCATGCATTTTATAAACAACTTTCTTCAAAAATTCGACTTGTTTTTCTAGTTCCGTTACTCTTTCAGTATCTTTTTCATGTCGACTTTTGAAATCTTGTTTTAACGTTTCAACCTCTTGTTTCTTAACATCAAGAATTTTAGCAGACTCGGTGTTATCCATCGGAAGCCGTTGTTCAAGTTCGTTAACTTTGGTGGTAGCAAGGTACGTTTTTTGACGTTCATCCATTAATAAAACATTAAATTGACGTTTCTCTATGGTTAATAACGCAAGAGTTTTGTTATATTTCTTTTCAAGATCGTCCTTTTGACCTTTTAACACACTACCCTTGCACCCCTCAAGCTCTTTGGTCTTTTGAAGAAGCTCAGCTCTATAACTATCAAGGGTCTCATTAGATTTTATTAGAGCATTTTTGCATTCTTCAAAATTTTGAGTGAGCGTAGCGTTTGCCTTCTTTAATTTCTTTTGACTCTTTTTAGTTTATGTGACATCTTTTTGTAAAGTGGCAATTAAATTAGCAAGCGCAATACGCGCCTCATCATCATACTCATTTGCATGTTGATCATCGGCAGACCCATTATAGCACGTGTCTGAGGGATTAGGTATGGTATTGCTATCAACCTTTTCCGTCATACATATGTCAATAAGGGTTTGATTTTGATCACAATGCTCATGCATATTAGCATTATCAAACATATTATATTCAGCATGGTGTACCTCTTCCAATGGTTCAGAATCATAAACAGGACCATTATCATAGGAAGGTGTATTGCTGATTTCAGTCTCAGAATTGATGTGTTGGTTGCCAGAGCTGTTGCTTTCCATCCCATGTATGGTATGATCATTCTGTGTACCATGGTTTGTGGTCTGTTATGTGCAGCTTTCATTCTCATGACCCGATACTGTACCACCACTTGCTTTGAACCTTGTATCTATCTCTTGTTCGTGAATTATTGTTTTGTGGACATAGGTTGAAATGAAGTCGATCTTCTGGGTGATCAAATCTTTGTAGGAGAGAACATCCAATGCATTATTCCTCTTGAAGCACTCCCTTGTACTCGGAGACTCGATGAATTCAGAGTTAAATTGTACTGCAAATATTGTCTTGAGTTCATTTAAGGTGGTCTGACATTCACTACCAATGAGTCTTTGTTTGACAAGCTGCGTGGCAAGTTTATCCATGGCTTGGGTGAATGTTCTTGTGAAAGTGCTAGTAGATTCACCTAAGACTCGTACAACTTTTGATAGGGACTCAAAAGTTGACTAGAGTCCTTTAATACCATTCATTAAACTTCCTCTCATGATACGTATCCTTGTTGTAATCGTTCCATCTCGAGAGTTGTCACTTCTGAACACTCAGTGCTCTTTTCCATGATGATGGTGTCTCAATTGATGAAGTGACTTCGGATCTTAAGTAGATACGGTGTGATTGAGTTGTTGTTGAAATTCCGAAAATTGCTATTTTTCTCAGTCCGACATTAAATTCCTCAGTCCGACAAAACGGTAAGCCGAAAAATTTTGAATTACCAAATTTTGAATTCAAGTTAGAAATAGCTAATAAGTAGTAGGGAAAAATTTTGAAAAATGAAAATTTTAATAAAAAATAAAACCTAAAAAATTTGAAATTTGGCCTAAAAATTTGAATTTTGGTCCGAAAATTTGAATTTTGGTCCGAAAATTTGAATTTTGGGTCGAAAATTTTTTCGCTTCGCCAAAATTTGAAATTGAAGCTTAAATGGCCTAAAACTGGTCTAGGAAAAAAAAATTTACTTGGGTTTTCCCGCCAAAAAAATCTTTTTATTATTATTTTTTTAATCTTCGTGTAAACGATATTCCAAAACTAGTCTAGATGGTGGCTAAGTCTAAAAAATACTCGAACAAAATTTAGCAAAACATAGCATCGGAATGTCCATCGGAATGTGCCATCGGAATGTACATCGGAATGTTTTCGGAATGTAGGCTGTCGGAATATTGTATCGGAATGACCTGTCGGAATAACCTATCAGAATATTGTATCGAAATGCTGTCAGAATATGACCTGTCGGAAAACTGTCGGAATACACGATCGGAATAACCAACGGAATGCTAAAACCCTTTTCTGATGGAATTCCATCGGAATAACTGTCGGAATATGAAACCCTTTTCCGATGGAATTCCGTCGGAATAACTGGGCAGTTCCGAAACTTTAGGTAAAAATGAGATTTTTGACAAGAAATCCGTGATTTTAACCAACCAAAAGCAATCAAATCCCTACCACAACTATGTAGGAGATGTAAATCAAGATGTAGAGCACGAAAAACACAAAAAGATTTGAATTCGAGATGATGTATAGATTAAATCATACGAATCAAATGATATAACAACAATCAATCACAAAACTACCCCATGGCGATTGATACCAATTGTTGTCCCATGTTATTTGATGATTAAAGATAGAAAATAGATGAAAAGAGATGGAGATTTTAGAGAGAAAAAGTAGTGAGAGAAAGTAGAGAGAAGTGTGTGAAAACTTGGTGAATATTAGATTAGGAGAATTAGAGAAAATGAGACAACCAACCTCTCCTTACATGAAAGGAGAGGTTTATATAGCCTTGCCTACATGTGGCATGATGGGCTATATGATAATGGGCCGGACTTTTCTTTTGGGCTTTGGTTACTTATGAATGAACCTTAGCTTAGAGTTAAGCCCGTAATACACGACTAATCTACTACCTATTACAACGTTCTAATATACGATACATAATAAACATATGACCGAGCATTCTTGTTTGACTCAATATTTTGAGGCTAACAACTAGTTTGAATCTTATAGACGACGCTTTGATACTAAACCTTTCTATTTGGAAAATCAACTTAGCTAAAAGCTTAGTGATCATCCTTAACTAAATAAAACTTTATCAAATCCACTAGTTCACTTATTAATTTAGAATCCACTCTAATGTATCATTTAACTATTATAACTAAATGCTAGCTAAATTCCAACAGATTTTTCCTTTTATCATATGAATATTTCTGTATCTATTAAAACAGAATGAAAACTTAACTATTTGAATTGATTTAATACTAACTATAATCCTATTATCGTGCAATTATTTTTCCTGCATAAACTGATTTAGCTAAAAGACTTTAACCAACCGATGCTCAGTTGTTTGATCTAGTGCACTAGCTCTACACCTATGATACTCCTGTTTGCGAATCATCAATTATAGCAATCTATGTAAGGTTCCTCTAAATCTTGTCCTGAATTCTGCATCAATACCATCATTTCAAGTAACTTCTTAGTACAATTATCTTTTCTTCGATCTTTTAGAAAACATTTGACACGTATAATGATACAAATTGAAGAGTTGTATACATAGAATGTTCGAGAATGAAATCTTTTAAATTTAAATTCAAATAACTAGTATTGGAGAAGAATCACCTGATCTTCCAGGGATTTGCTTTGATATGAGATTCCAATATACGCAAAAAAGACACTTCCCATATATCAATATGTTGTTATCTGTCGGATCTGTCTGTAACATGTTCGTAGAACCAACAAAACATTACATAATCACATTTTGTCATATAAGTAGCAGTAACAAAGTTCATTAAAGCAAATACTTACTCGTTATGTCTTTTACAAGTATATCAAAAGAAAGACTATATACTCTTATCGGCTCTTATTGGGTTGACCCGATAACCAGACAACAGAAATAATATAACCCGAACCCGACCCTATAACATTATCAGGTTATCGAGTTCTGGTCAAACCAACCCTTTAATAAGCATTTTCAACTCGATTTAACCCGAGCCAATGAGACTTATACCCTACTGACACCGCTACCTGTAGCTCCGCCAGTGCCAATTTCTAATATGTCTCTTTTGCTTATTGCTATACCACTAAGTTAGAATCAATCTCTCTCTTTTTTTATACCAGAACATTGTTTGTGCTAATCTCATGAACATTTGCTTATTGCTATTACCAATCAGAATCCAAAACAATAGTTTGAGGGAAAAAAACATGGAAGTACCTAATAATTTAAATATGGTGCCTAATTACGTGAGTCCACCACACTCGAATCCTCAATAGAACCTGTACAAAACATTAACATTTGAAAGGATGCAAGTTCTTAATAAAAACACAAATTTGTAACCTCACTAATTTTAACACAAACATTTCATCGAACATCTTATATGCATAATACAAAATCTTAATTACCACCAAAAACCAAACCTAGTTGGACCATTAGATGTTGAAAACCCCCGTCTGTTATCTTGATGCAATTGCATAATCCAAGATCTAAATCAAATTTTTTATACTCGTTTTAAAATATTACATATTCAATAAATAACATCTGGTTTAGTGGTTTTTGTCGGTGTCATGTGTAGAAACTTACATGAAATTGAGACATCAAGACGGAGGGATCCAAGCTTCTATGAAAAATTGACACACATGATTGTCTGGACCTGGTAGTCTTCGAGACGGAGGGATCCAAGCTTCTTTGGAATAATCCAGAGAAAGAGATGGGAATGAGAAATAGAGAAATTGTATAAAGATAGATTAGTTTTTTTCGACGCACACACGAATGAAAAAGATGGAGGGATAAATCCCGTTTTTCAGTGGAAGATAACTCAAATTTTTGAGAAAAAATTTTAAGAAAATTTTTAGAAAATTTTTAAAATCTTTTTAAAATCTTTTTAAAATAACCAAGACACATTGGTCGGTTGAGCCGGTGTTCGATCCTGTGAACTGATGACTTTGACCAAGTTGACCCGATAGTCGAACCTGTGACCCGTGACTCGGTCGGCTTGACCGTTGGTCAATCTCATGATCCGATGACTCGATCGGATTGCCCCCGATGGTCGATCCTATGACCGAGATGTGATATCGCTATACATGAGATGTTCAATGGAGGAGTACATGTGATACCGTTGTACATGAGATGTTAACTAGATGATTATATGTGATATCGTTGTACATGTGATCTTTATCAGAGTATCCGATGTGTTATCGGTATACATGAGATGTTAAACGGAGGAGTATATGGGATATTGTTATACATGAGATGATAAACGAATTAGTCGTGATGGTATCTTTGTACATGAGATGTTTAACAGATGAGTCGAGATGCTATCATTACACATGAGATGTTCAACCAGATGAGTCGAGATGCTATCGTTATACATGCGATCTTCAATGAAGGAGTTGATGTGATATCTTGGTACATGAGATTTTTAACGCATGAGTCGAGATGTTATCATTATACATGAGATGTTCAACGGATGACTCGAGGTTCTATCGTTATCAGATAAGGGTTATGGGTTTAGGGTTATATATAGGGTTATCCGCGAGAAAGTCAGATAAATGTTAATTAATCGTGATGAATGTTAACTCATCAAGATGATTGTTAACTAATCTTGATGAAGGTTAACTAATCGATAAAAGTTTAAACGATAAAACATACGACGATACCCTGCCGACTACTCCGTTGAACATCTCGTGTACAAGGATACACTATCGACTAATCCTTTGAACGTATCATGTGCAAAGATACCCATATCGACTACTCTGTTGAACATCTAGGTACAACGATACCCTATTGACTACTTTGTTGAACATCTCGTGTACGACAATACCTTACCGACTTCTCCGTCTTAATATCTGAACAGCGAAATCCGAATCGAATCGAACTATTTTGTAATATAACAACATATACTAAATATACTAATATACAATATATAACAAATAAAATTTAATATTTATATTCCTTTGGTGGTGGAGTAAAATATATTTATTTTTTTTAAAAAAATTAACATGTTTCATAAGTTAAATTAACACGTTACACAGTTAAATTAGTTAAATGAGTTTGCGAGTCATCTCATTTAACCATATAACTTTTATAATAAAATATAAATAATTTTAAATTTAATAAAAGATATTAAATTGATTAATGGGGCAACCCATTTAATCAGTTTTATTATCCACGTTTATTTTTTTAAAATATTATAATTTATTTATTCATTCTTAAAAATAGAGATAAAAGTTTGTTTAAATTTATCATATTATATTTATTTGAAGTTACTTTTATAAAATTATTTTTTAATAAATTAGCTAATAATAAAATTGTTATTATATAAAATAATAAGAATACTCGTCTTCGAGTTCGTTCTCGATGGAGGTATGGTGTTTAGCCAAAATATATAGATTTATTTAATCGAGTGATTACGTTTTTGGAAAGACGAAAAGGAAAGAAAAAGGAGACGATTTACGCTAAAAACGGTCGAAAACGCTTAAACGTACGAACGTAAAAACGAGACCCAACGAAAAATTAAAAAATTTTGTAAACTTATCTAAAAATAAACTTTATTAAACTTAAAAAAATAACAAAAACTAATTTAAAAACAAAAATGGGCTAAAAAAATCGAAATAACAAAAGCACACAAAAATAATAACGAACGTAAAAAACGCGACATTTAAATAATTGATTGAATTTAAAGCCTAAAAATGCAATTTAATTTTTCCTACATTATAAACGACCAAACAAAATTTTAGAAAAAAAGAATTATATTTTTTTGACTATTAAATAATTTTTTATGAATTAATTAAGATTAAAACTAATTAAATATTTTAAAAATATTAAATGATTTTTCAAAAATCCTAAAAATTTTACAGAAAATCATAAACACTGTTAGAAAACTATAAAAAATAGTAAGTCGAAAAGATAAGCTCAAATAAGCTCGAAATAAGCATAAAATAAGCTTTTAAGCAAATAAAGTTAAAAGCGTACAAGTAAAAGCTTTTGTAATGATAAACAAAAAATAACAATTGGTGCAGATGGTTAAAGAGTGTATTTCTGTGTCTATTCGTTCTCTGAGGTCAGGGGTTTGATCCACCTGCTGCCCATTTTTTGGTTTTTTCTTTATCAGGAAATAAAAAACAGATTAAAAAGAAAAGAAGAGGATGTATGAACAGGAAGTGCTTATAGATCAGATGGTTTAACAGAGAGATGTTGCGTCTGATGTCAGTTGAGATGTCAAGGGTTCAAGACCCTCTTTTGCCTTTTTTATCAGATTAAAAAGAAAAGAAGAGGATGTATTAACAGGAAGTGCCTATAAATAAGTTTTACACAAGTTATGATTCTTAATTTTTTATTTATTTAATGGTCCTTATAATTTAATCAAATATAAAGTTTATAAAGACTAAAAACGTAATATGTTATAAAAACAAGTATATACCATTGAGTCCTTATGATTGTAAGTTAAAAAAAAATAAGCACAAAATTTATTTACATAAAAAAGACTGGTTGTTAAAAAAACTAGTGTTTTTAAATGTCTAAAAACACTACTTTTTTGATATAAAACGGTGTCCTTAACATTAACACATAAAGACAGGTTGTTACATAAAAACCAGTGTCTTTGAGTGTATAAAAGGAGTGGTTGCAGCCTACAAAACTAGTCTATTTAGAATTCACCTTATAGAGACTGGTTTTATTAAGAAAACAAGTTTCTATTTATTCCCTTCCCACCAGTTTTAGGTCATAGACACTTGTTTTCACGTAACCAGTCTCTTTCGGGGGGTCTCTAAGGGCTTTTTTGTAGTAGTGATAACCTTGGTCTATTTAATTAAAAACATATTTTTTAATAGTAATATATCTCGGTTCTTTGCTTTAAAACATGACCATGATTTTTTTATTTCTTTATTGGATTTTCTTATATATTACTAGCTTTATAACCCGTCCAATGGGCAGGTATGCTTCATATAAATGTATGAATAACAATTATTTGACAAAAACTATCGTAATAAAAATTGCAAAACATATTAAATAAAAAAATCAAAATACAGTAGTTACAAACTTTTTAGAAAAAGATAATTAATAAGATAACATGTATGAAATGAAAAAATCAAATACAAAATAAAACTTCTTTATATACAACGTTTGTTGTTGAGTTGGAATAGTTTCCGTCTTTGTCCAAACAAATTACCTTCAACCCTTCCTTGCTTTTGACTCTAGAAATCGCGACATATAATTGCCATGTGAGAATACGGGTTTTGGTAAAAACGAACCCACTTTCGACAGTGTTTGTCTTTGACTTTCATGAATCGTCATGCCAAAACATATTTGAACAGGAAACTACCTTCGATTAAATCTGAATGGCATTTTGTTGTCTGAAGGGGTAATAATCATACGTGGGATTGCACAAATCTTACCAACTTTGTCATCCGATATGATTTTTGCTTCAGTTACATTTATTCCCATCCTCAACACCTGAAGCCGAGTTCCATTGCACATACCTGCTTTCTGATCAATGTTACACATTAACATAATAGGAATACCAATCTTCAACTTTAGAGCATGATGTGGAACTACAAACATCTTTAAACCATTCAGGAAATCTTTTATGTATATACTCATCAAAGTTCGTATCATCATCCACCAAAGAAACAGAGTCAGATGATTCATAAATCTTCTCGTTTCCCATAATCAAATCGAGCATACGTTCATTAATCATATCCACCATTTCATGTGTGGATGCAAGAATAGCCTTTTCCTGAAATTTGTTTGGGTTCCACAAGTTTTGAATTAAAATAGGATATGTTTCGTCAATTATTGCACCCACATGATCATCGAATTCTGGAATCAACATACTATATGGGAATACCACAGTACCGATGTCTAATATCCAATCAACAAAATCCTGGATTTTTTTTTCTGATTCTGCTGATCCAAATCCCCAACGCGTGTTTATAGTTAAATTCATGACTGTACAATGTTCCCACAAATAAGATGAGTTAATAGTGGCATGTACAACATCATTACGACTGGCATTAGGAATGACTGGAAGAATTTACTAAAAATCTCCACCAAAAACCACAACTTTACCACCAAAGACACGTTCAGATGGATTATTATTTTTATCCCTACAAATATCTCTCAAACTCCTATCAATTTCTTGGTATCAGAATGACTGTATCATTGGAGCCTCGTCCTATATTATGAGTTTCGCTTTGCATATCAAATAAACAAGATCGCTTTGATACGGTATATGACACAATGAATCCTCAACTATATTAATTGGAATTGCAAACCAAGAATATGTTGTTCGGCCACCTTTCAACAATAAAGCTGCAATACCGCTAGAGGCAACATATAAAACTATTCCACCTTCTGAACGTAATGCAGACGGCATTGTTTTGTAAAGGTATGTCTTTCCGGTACCACCGTATCCATAAACAAAAAACATCCCTTCTTCATTTTTCTACTGCTTTCATACATAAAAAATACCTTTTTGTTTCGATGTCAAACTACCATACAGCCTTTGATGTTACTATTTTAATTCCTCTCTGTTGTAGGATGTTTCATCATATACCAACCTATTGTAACCGTCCACACTGTATTGGTCGTCCAGATATGGCATATTGAGTACGTTCTTTAAACTCTTGTTGTTATAAAGCAACATATGTTCAATGTAAGTGAGACATATATTCTTTTTTTGAATATCTGATAACTCCAAATCTGAATGAATAAATTTATAACCAAATGAGAACATGAAGATGAAATGAAATAACTAATGAGACTGTTAAAAATTTATATATATATAAAACGTACCAGGTTTATTGCCTTTTATGCGCTCAACATTTTCTACATCAGCAACCATAAGTTGCCAAGTTTTTACCCATACTACCTCGGGTCGGGACATAGTATCAGTTATGAGTACCATGACAAAAAATGACCTCAAATAATCGCTCATACCCCAATGACTGGCTTCTATCAATCCATCAATGTATTCCTTGTCATCCTGCAAAAGACCACCCCGCATAGCAAGCATCACTATAGGTCAGGTAAACAACATTATCATACTTCCTCAAATCTTCCCATTCTTTCGGACCTGGTAGTTTGTTTAGCAAAATAAGTAAATAAAAGAGTTCTCCCCAAGACGATGGGACGTGATGAACGCGTCCTAAACTAAGACCTCTTTGTCGTTTTGTCCAAACCCTTTTTCAGAATTCCAAACATAATATTTTGAAATCTGAACATACAACAATTTTCGTGCCTCTTTATCAGTCTTGTGCAGTTCCATCCACTTTATAAATTATGTCTCGTTAATTGACCCCTTCTCAAGTGCGTTTCAGTTTCATCCAATATCACCGACTGTTCATTTTGAAGGTGAAATGGTAATCCCTCAACACATGGAGTCCTATAATGAATCTTTAAACCAAAAATTCTTCAGGCGGCTTCACAAGCTGTTTGATATCTACAATCTAAGAAATCCTTAATCTCGTCTACCTCTTCACCATCTACAACATCAGTAACCCTATCAGGCCCTTGGTTTATATACTTGAATAAGTATTTGATGGAACCAACCTGGTTGGAATATTCCACATTTATGTGGGATCGGAATCACCTTAATAAGCCTGCATTGTAAGGAACCACATACCGTTGTGCAAATATGTACCACTTCATTTCTTTTCCTATAAATTGCATAGATGTTGTCATCAAACTGTTAGGTCATTAAAACTCATAGGAAAATGATTGATACATTTATAATCAACAATGCATGGAAAACGGATTATCAACACCACACGAGCCGTGCATCATGTGTTCTGTCACAATCTGATACAACACTGGATCATCGTCCTTGTTGGGTATTTCTTTTGATATATACTTATCAATCTTTGTTGTGGTGTTTATCTTATCTTCTGTTTCAAGCCATAATAATATATGAGCGTGTGGAAGTCTTCTTTTCTGGAACTCAATTTTGTAAACAGCTGACAAAAAATATTTAATGAAAAATAAGATAAAAAATATACAAAAATAAAGATTATAAAAATTTACAATATATATATATATATATATATATATATATATATATATATATATATATATATATATATATATATATATATATATATATATATATATATATATATATATATATATATATATATATATATATATATATATATATATATATATATCAGTATTACCTCCTTTAACACATCCAAATGTACGGCCATCCTTTAAATCCTTCATAAGGCTATCGAGTTTAATTTTAAATATCCGTGACATCACATCTGGCCGATCTTCGAATTTCAAACTTCTCTTGTCAATAAAGCGTGAAATCTCTGGCCAGTTCGGATTACATGTGAAGGTAATGAATAAGTCCGGATAACCATAAAACTTTCATATGGACATAGCATCTAGGTTGTTTTGCATCATGTACCTTGGACTTCGGTAAATGATGAAGATAAAACTACCTTTTCCCACGCAACTGAACGCAGGAATTTGGATCTTCAGCCAATTTCGCCAACTTAGAGTATGTTTCACTTCTAAGTTCTTTATTCTTTTTTATTGAAAGTCATACGTTCTGACTCAATCATTGTATAACCATCAACCAAAAATTGTTGAAACAAATGTCTGCCATTTAGCATCATGGAATATTGATTCTCCCTTTCTTGAACGCGATATGCAAATCATTCTTTCATTGTAACTCGTGAACCTTTTACTTTTTCATCAGTATGCTTAACGTCATCATGAAATATATTTTTACGATAACCATCCTTAGCATATGGGAAAAACAAAGGGTATTGAATTGCAAGAAAGGATAGATGCAACTCAGAAATCCTCTGAAGACCACCTTCGTGACAATGTAGAATAACATCCCTCTGATTTTTGTGGACTTAAAATCTCCTACAATTAAAGCCGCCACTTCCGATGCAATTGGCAAATTATACTTTCTCCTATCACGTTTCCTTGTACCAATAAGCTTAAGTCTTATATTTTTATCATCAGAAGACTTGATAAGCTCACCAGCCATGCGAAAATCCTTAACCAATGGATTTATCGAATCAAGCAAGTCCCGTATGTCTGTAGTAAGCTGGTAGTCTAACTTATGTTTTCTGGAAGATGACTCTGATTCATTGCTATATAGAAACATTAAGGTCATTACATATTGGCACTAACAAACAAACTTTGTATTTAAAAGAAAATTGCAGTTTAACCAAGAAATATATAGAAAAAGTATACCTTACAGACTTTATTATGTTTGAAATCTCCTTCACAGTATCATAGATATTAAGCTGACAAAACTTTGGAGGTTTTCTAGATTGTGGGAAAAGAGTACCCGTTCTATGGTAATTATCATCATGTAGTCGATAGAAATAAGGACCACGACCAAGATTAACAAACTTATCTTGCTGACCACCCATTGAAGTGAATTAAAACATCGAATTAAATCGCCTGATGTTATCTATGAAAGACGCACTCTTTGGATGTTCGTATTAATAAGCTGCTTCAACAATAATGGTGGCTCGCGAACATCATTGGCCAAATTCACTTTACTTCTACCACAACAAATTGAGTATGAATTAGAAAGTTGAACTAGTTGCTCCTCATATGATTTCGGCATGCCATAGCAATGCACCAAAGAATCACATGCGAAAGTTGAATCTCCATGATCAACGTAATCTGTTAACCCAAAAAGTTACAAAATATCAATTCATTAACATGTACAATATTAAGTTTCAAAAAAGAAAAAAACAATGGTGTACGTATGTTTACAAATGTATCTTATTATTTTATACCTTTAGAAATTCCAACAAATCCATGTTTCCTAACTTTTGTGTTAAAGTTATGTTCATCTTAATTGAAGCTTATACGCCGTGCAGAGTTTCTAGAAACCATTTTCCCTTTAAGCTTCATTCGAGAAGATGTGAATGCTTTTTGTTGTACTTGTAATTGTATATCAGTCGTAGAAGACAAAGAACCTGTAAAAATGTTATTATTAACATAATCATTTGTTATAATGTACCAAGAAAAGGATATAGATATTTTAATAACATATTCAATACGAAATTAAAAGATATAAAACGCACCGAAAGTAAATTTGATGGGTGTCTGATTCAAAAACCTTCAACCATTGTTGTTGCGTATAAATGTACAAATTTAAAAAAATGACAACACACACGTAAAATTAAATAATCGTAGCCGTATGGTGTACATTATTTGACGAACTTAATCAGTTAAATACCTTTGCCTGATGGTTCAGTAAATTCTCCAAATTTCGTACCTTACGAAAAAAATTGCATATGTGAGTAGGATAAAAATATAAAAAAATGTAAATTAAGTGTAGATTTTTCACTTGTCCGTGTATGCCCAGTATGTGGCGTTGTTTTATCAATCATATCGGACACAATAGGAGAAGTTTTAAACAAATCAGTTTTCTTTAGACGTTCCCTAGATCGAATTGTTGTATCAGTTGGCAGTCCGACATAAGCAAAAACTTTACATGATTGGCCTAAATAAATTAACGCAACTTTAGATTTATTATCAGATACTTAATAGAAGCCACACTTCTTCAACTTACTAACAAACTAATAAGTTAAATACCTTTGCTCGATGGTTCATTAACTTCTCCAGAAACCGTACCTTATGAAAAAAAATTGCATAAGTTAGTAGGATTCCTTATTTAACATATATATCAAAAGTATAAAAAATGTATATTAAAGTGTCAAAAATCCACTTGTCTGTGAATGCCCAGCATGTGGCGTTGTTTGATCAATCATATCAGAAACAATAGAAGAAGTTTTTAGAGTATCACTCTTCCTTGGACGTCCCTTATATCGAATTGTTGTATGAGTAGCCATTTCCGCAGAAGCGAAAACTTTACATGGTTGGCAAAATGAAAATAACACAAATTAACTTTTTATTATCAGAAACTTAATATATACCATCTTCTTCCAACTTACTTGTTGGACTGTCATTTATAATAGGAGTGTCTGTTTTTCATGCTTTCAGATTACTGGATATGAGACTGTCAGAACGAACAGACTTAGCCACTTGACTTGATTCGAGAGACAATGGCATAGGTGTTCTTTTTCCTGATACAATAAAAAATATGTTGTTACCAACAATAATGATAATGTACAAAAATATTGTATTCTTTAACATACGAACATACATACGATACCTCTCGCTATTGTTCCAGTCCGTGAAGCGTTAAGTAAGGTTGATTTTGTAGTTAATAAACCAAAGGGAGAAACATGCGTACTTGTTGTATCTAATGAAGACAAAATTTTGTTAAGAAATTATAACCAAAAATTATAATGTTAATAACATACTGAAAAAATTTACTTGTTATAGTTTGGTATTTACTCGGATGCCCCTTGGTCGAATTACAAAATCGATAGCTGGTTTGTTAACAGTTGCTGTATCTAGTGAAGACCAAATTTTTATGAGACATTATAAGAATAAGTTATAATGTTAATAAAAAAATGACAAAATTACTTGTTATACATTGGTCTTTCCTCGGACGGCTCCTTGGTCGAATTGCAAAATCAATAGTTATTTTACTAACAATACCTGCAAACACATAGAGGGAGTATGAACGATTATTTAAATAAAATAAATAACAACATAATAGAACTACACAAAAATATAATAAAACGTACCTTCGTTCAATGGAGTAGTCGAAGATTTTGTTTCTGCTGATAATATAATTAAAAAAACATAATTAACATACTTAGCATAATTGATGCAATTTTGTTTTAAACTTACTTGTTGGAATGTCAATTTTATTGTGACGGTCTATTGGTGGTGCTTTAAAGTTACTCGATAGCCGAGTATCAGAATAAAGAGATTTAGCAATTTGAGTTGATTCCGGAGATAATGGCGTAGGTGTTCTTTTTTCTAATACAATAGTATTTATTATTGTAAACACCAAAAATGATAATGTTTAAAATGTACTTGGTAAAATATAACATAGAATACTTATCATAACTGTAGCTATTGTTTTGGTATTTGGGCTTTCACTTATTGCTGATTTAGTAGTTAAAAAGCCAAGAGGATAAACATGCGTGCTTGTTGTATCTGATGAAGAACACATTTGTATGCGACATTATAATTAAAATTTAAATGTGAATACGATAATTAATAAAATTACTTGTTATATTTGCATTTTTCCTTAGACGCCCATTTTATCGAATTGTCAAATCAAAATCTATAGTAACACTCTATGCAATAAGTATAAAAGTGCAAAATTGTTAACTTCATGTAACAACTTTTGTTTGAAAAGTGCAAAATAAATTGAACACAAAAAAACTTGTTCTTAATATGGATAATTTTTGTAAGTGAGGGTCTTTTAGGTTTTCGAACTTGTTTTCTTTTACAGGCAATGGATTAGGCGAATGTTTAACAGGAACATCCATACCAATCTTAGATTGTTAAAAAGGATTATTCAACCGTTGCACAACATTTAGTTTTGTGTCTGCAATTGGTGGGTGATTTCCTAACACAAATTTATTAACGCACAAGATTCAATCACTCCTTTCATTTATATACTAACATAACTTGTACAAAAAACTGCAAACAAAATATGACATACCGAATGGTGACGAAATAAAAACATTTGATTCAACATTATTCTATTTATCTTGATCTGTCTCCTTCATATGAACACCACCTGTTATCTTAATATGTTCCGATTTACTGTTCCGATTTACTGACATCTTTTATAACAAAGAACACAATTCAAACTGTAAATGATTCATTGAAGTTAATTACTTTCCATAAAATTATGATTAACTTATTCCTTATTTATCTCCTACGAAATTGCATATTATGTTTAAAATTCAAATGTTTAAAAAAATTCAAACAAATAAAATGTCTTCAAAGTTTTTATTCATGCAACAAGAAACATAATGAAAACTAAAAAACACAACTGTATACATAATGAAAATCATACCAAACAATCTTTAAGAAAAACTAAAAATAGCTAAATAGATCATCTAGCTATCACTATCATCATCGAAACTTGTAGATTCATCCTCTAAAGGTCCATCATTTATGAAACTGTCATTGTAGTCGTAATCATCACTAACGTCATTGTTATGTTTGTCTGACTATGATAAATCAAATGTATTCTCAATAACGAAAACATCCTCATCTTGAGAAACATTGTTAGCCTCGTCCTCAGATAGATTTTTATGTTCAACGTCAGAAGCTGTTTCACTCAACTTAATATCATCGTTAGTTGATTCATCAATGATACCAAGCTTACGACTTTTGGAAATGGATTTCTCATTCGAGTTTTTCATACATTTACATCGAATAGTTAAATCTTCATCATCATCATCCTAACAAAAAGTTTTTTTAATTTAATATTAACTATTGTAAATTTTTCATACACTATTTAGAAGAATGAATATACTATGAAAAAGAAATGGTAATACAAAATTTTCAGTCATTTGACGCCTATCTTCAGAAGAATGATTAATATGAATACCATTTGTAACACCCTACCTGTATAAGTGAACCGTTACGTGTATTTATGACGTGTCATCAAAGCATAAGGTAAATGTCCTAAAAACATTGACTGACCATAAAGGAAATACCGGAATCAAACATCGGTAATCCAAACATAAGCTCAAAACATGAAAAGTAAATACTTAAAGGAAGGACTGAACAATGTCCAAACACGCAGAGTAATATATGAAGTGCACTAAGTAAGGAGTCTGGATAGTTTCCATCCAAATGCACCTACCCTCAGAATCCTAAGAGCGTCCCTGTGTACCTGCCGTTTGTAACATAAGAAGAATGATTAATATGAATACCATTTGTAACACCCTACCTGTATAAGTGAACCGTTACGTGTATTTATGACGTGTCAAAGCATAAGGTAAATGTCCTAAAAACATTGACTGACCATAAAGGAAATACCGGAATCAAACATCGGTAATCCAAACATAAGCTCAAAACATGAAAAGTAAATACTTAAAGGAAGGACTGAACAATGTCCAAACACGCAGAGTAATATATGAAGTGCACTAAGTAAGGAGTCTGGATAGTTTCCATCCAAATGCACCTACCCTCAGAATCCTAAGAGCGTCCCTGTGTACCTGCCGTTTGTAACATAAAAAGAAATTACGGCTGAGCTTAACGCCCAGTGAACGGATATAAATCATGATAAGAATGTATTGGAATGAAACAGATAAAAAATACCGAAGCTATAAAACTGATAAGTAAAAGTAGCGGAATAAAATTGTGTATGTTCTGAAAAGTCTTGTTTATAATTAGTAAGGCTGAACTATTATCTGTTAAATCTGAAAACATGCATTTACTTTATTTTATGTGCCCGAAGCTTATATAGGTCATGTACTGTAACAACGTCTGCATGAATACATAGAGGGGTGACCTTGTCATGCTGTAGAGGTGTGACCTCCAACTGATGTGCTGGATGGAGGGATCAACTCCAATGTGAAGGATGCAGAGCACACACCATATTCACCTGATAAGCTGTAAAATGATAACCTAGGATGCATCCATACACCCCTGCTGACAATAATGATAAATGGCCAAGCTGAAATGAAAGGGACGCTGCGAGAAATTACTCCCCCGCAGAGGATTCATGACATCGGTGCCTCAAGTATCATGGTTACGGTACCTCCGTAACTAGTAATAACTGGTCATGCATGTATATAAAGCTTACGAAATTTAATATAGTTATCATGGCAATTTATGTAAAGTTTATAACATATAATGGGGAAAAAATTTGGCTGTAGACGGGAAATCCTAATCATGCATAGGAAAGGAAGTCCTTACTGAAGGACGGAAAATCCGTACCTAGTGTCCAGTAACTGGTTGCAAGGAAAAACCGATGAACTCCTACTCTTACTTTACAATAGCTACATAAATAACGGACGCGAATAAGTTATCTGATATATGTTTATCTTTACTGACCTTTACTGTTATTAGTTTGATTCATTATAGTTTCTTATTACTGTTTGTGTATAATCTGGTAAATCTGATTGTTCTGCATTATTCTGATAAATGTATTCTTGTACTACTTATTTGCTGTAAAATATGTATTCTGATATTACTATAAATAGTAACTTGCTATAAGTAGAAAGTTTCCTAAATTAGAAAGGTCTCAAGAATCATTTAATTCATTTAACAAAATTATACGTTTTAATTAATAAAACTAGTCAAATCACTTATAAGTTAATTTACTAATTAAATTAATAAAACCTTTAAACTTGTTAAATTTGAACATGAACTTATCGTAAATGATTAAAATATTTAATAAATAAACCCATGCTAAAACTTTAAACCGTGTACCCGAGCCTACCGAGATACCCCTCTCGGTCGCACTAAAACATAACAACAACAATTTATGTTCTCACAGCCGGATTAGCGACAGAATTTTATGTCGCTAAACCGTCTCTAAACTGTGACTAAAGCTGACTATATAAACTGCGACAACATTTCTGTCGCTAATCTGAATTTTTAAAAACCAAACGGACCCCATGCTGTTTACTAAATTCCTACCGATCCTTGTTTGTTACCCCCTTTTTTACTTTTATTCCCCCTGTTGTCTACACTAAGACCCACCGAGACACACTGAGTGTCTCGGTTGCCACTGAAAACCTACTAAGACCCCTGGCTAGCCCAGGTTCCCACTGACTCCAAACCAAACACCCCTTCAATCCCGTTTACCCCCTGTTTGGGGTTTGGTTCGCAACTGGTCACACCAAAGCACCACCGAGACCTATTGGTCTCGGTTTTTTGTGAATTCAAAACAACCCGACACCCCTTTTTGGTTATATTACATGCTTAAACTTTATAAAAATTATGTTTTATACATCTTAAAATATACATTCGTGACTATGGAGGATTTAAGGAAGAAGATTACCTTTAGATGTGATTAGAAAGATTACAAACACACAAAACCCGAATAGATCATAGAATCAAACCCTTTTCCCTTTTGTTTTTGTTCTAGCCGGCGGCACCTTCCCAAAGAAACCCTAAATCGTTTTTTTGTTTTGTTTTCTGATTGTGACAAAAGGCTAACTCCCGTATGTTGTCTTGTAATATGGGTCGGGTTCCCAAGCCCAAGTTCCATTTTCTTTTCTTTTAAATCAGCCGTAGCCCAAACACATGCATACTTTTTATATTTATTTTTTTGTTCTGATTACTTAACGTATAAGATCGTGTTCAGTTTCCCGTTTAATCCTGACGTATATTATATCTATTTTTTGAAAAATTATTACTTACGTAATACTTGACTAACTAATATTAATTATTTTTCTGAAATAATTAATTACGTAACATTTTAAATAAAGTCTGAGACTGCATGTTATTAATGTTTAAGGGTTCTAAAGGCGGGTTTTACAACTCTTCCCCTCTAAAAAAATAATTCTTCCTCGAATTAAGAATGCGATAATGCTGCGGTTTTACAATTCTCCCTCTCTAAAAGGAAAATTCGTCCTCGAATTAAAGGTAATAAGCTGATGAAGTTTATAAGAGCTGAAAGAACACGTAAGCTGAAAAGACATGTAAGTTGAAAGGATAATTCGGCCTCAAATAGGACATAATGTGGCTGAAGGGTATAAACGTGACACGACTGAAGTGAACATGGAACGTGACATGGCTGAAGAGGACATGGAACGTAACATGACTGAAATAACAAAACTGAATTATTGAAGGAAAAAGGATGAGAGGTCAGGATGGACTCCTCCGTTCCGAGTGGCTTCCCACTCGAAATGACACCTTCAAAGGTCTAAACACAATGAAAATCTTGGTTCTAATGACCCTGTCCTGACGATACTAAATAGTTTCTGTTTCCATACTTGAGATGGATTTTATGAATCTGATTGGATGGATAAACTATAACACGTAGGATACATGAAACGGTACGTACAAATAACATGAAACGATGACTTTTATATCTCTGAGCAAAGCTGCTGAAAATATATTAGGACGAACTACGTGAACAATTGTGAATGTGCTACGTGAGCGATTGTGAACGTGGTTCACGATCATATGAGGAACACTGTGCATGAAGTATAACGCGAATGTGATACGTGAAACATACTGTGAACGTGATACTAGGACATATCATGAACGTATGCTGACTGAGGAAGGAATGCCAAACGATACGGCCTGAGACGAGAAACGTCTGCCTAGGTATGGAAAAGCTGTGCTAAACTTGAGTCTGGTTTCTTAATATTTCTGTAATCGTAGTCAGTAACAAGCTGTGAAACGTGTATCGTGAGGTGGAACACAAACCTGAACGTGAACAATGTCATGAACGCGAACGTGAACTTGAATCATGAGATAGTACAAAATATGGACTAAAACAACATCATAATATGAGCGTGAGACGTAAACGTGAAGTTGAATGTAAACGTTGTTGGGAATAAATTAAGGCCAGATCACTTGAGCGCTGATAAGAGTAAACCAAGCGTTGACAAGAACAAAACAAGCGCTGACAGCTCAAGCGTTGACAAGATAAAGTCAAGTGTTGACACATTGAAGACAAACACTGATGGAAGATATATTCTACGCGTGTATTATATTCTAGAATAGTTCTAGTAAAGATAGGAACAACAATGTGTTTTCTATATTTATCTTTACCTAGAATAGCTGATACGTAGATTATTGTACAAGGCTTCTTATGTCTATAAAAGAAGACCTTTAGGTTAATGTTTGATATAAGTTTTATATAAGTTTTCATTCGTAAACTACTTTCATTGTAAGCAAGTTTGATATTGATAATCAAAGTGAAAGTTTGTTTATATCATTGTGTGTTCTTGTTTAAGTGTTAAATTCCGCATAACACTTAGATTCATAAGCATATACAAAGGTTTCTCTACGTGTATTACTTGATCTAATCTCGTATACACAAAGCTAATCGATCTAAGTTTGGGATCAACAAGTGGTATTAGAGCTTGTTGAGGAACTTTTGAACTTAAAGAACACCAGAACCCTAAAAATCACCAAAACCCTAATTTTCTCAAAAACCCTAACAACATCATGTCTGAAGCAATAACCTCCTCTTCCTCAGCCTTACCAAACATCAAGATTCCCATGCTTGATGCAACCAACTTTGACTTGTGGAAGTTCAACTTTGAACAATATCTGGGGATCTATGACAACACACTCTGGGAAATTATTGAATATGGAAACACATTCAATAAGGCTCAAAAGATTCTTGATGTCATTGCTCAAAGATCAGCTGTTGCTAGATGTTCTGAAGAGGATAAGAGAGAAAAACCTGGAGATGGTAGAGCTGTGGCTGCTGATGACATTGCAAAGAAAAGGGTTGACATGAAAGCCCTAAATATTCTGAAAGTCTCTTTGGGACAAGAAAACCAGCATAAATATAGAGGCTATGAATCTGCTAAGGATCTTTGGGAAGCTCTTGAAGTTGCATATGGTGGCAATGCAGACACTAAGGAAGAAAAGAAAAAGCAACTTCTGCATGATTATGCTGTCTTCAAATCTCAACCCAATGAGAAACTGAGTAGTGTGAGAAGCAGATTGCTTGACATTACAAGCAAGTTGTCCTTCATGGGGACACAAGTTGGTGATGTTGACATCAATGCTACCTTTCTTAAAAGTCTTGGTGAAGCATGGAATATTGAGGCAAGATCTATTCTTGCCAACAATACTTACAAGAGCTCCTCGTTTGATGACATCTACAACAAACTAAGGCTGTTGGAAGATGAAACTCTTTTAGAACATGGAAGCAAATCTACCAACAGCAACATGGCCTTCTTCTCTCATAGTGAAGGTCAATTCAATCAGAAGGACTCTTACATGCATCCAGTTACTGGATCATCATATGTCAGCGCTGGAACAAGTCCTGTCAACGTCTCCTTTTCAGACGCTGACACATACAAGAATGACTCCCCAAGAGTTAAACCTGATGGTTTAGATTTGGATACTGTGTGTGCTTACATTGCTTCTTTGCCCAATGGTTCAGCGATTACATATGAGGACCTTGAGCAGATAAGTGATGAGCATTTGGAAGAGATGGACATCAAGTGGAACATGGCTCTTGCCAGTATAAGAGCAAATAGGTGGAACAGAAGGTTTAAAAAGAAGATGACCTTCAATGCTAAAGACACAGCTGGATTTGATAAACCCAAAGTTGAATGCTACAACTGTCATCGTATGGGGCACTTCATGAGGGAATGCAGATCTCCTAGAAGATCTGATGCTGGTAAACCCTCAAGTAAGATTGTCAAAGCTCAGGATTCCAAAGCCATGGTTGCAGTTCAAGGAATTGATGGTATGGGATAGGATTGGAGCTATCTGGCTAAGAATGTTGAAGAGGATAAAGCTTTGGTTGCTGATAGTGAAGAAGAAGAGCATGTTGAATATGCTCTCATGGCACACTCCTCCTCTTCATCTGATAATGAGGTATATGATGACGCTTTTTTTAGCAAAGGTTGTAGGTTAAATACTGAAAGATTTAACAAAGAGGTGTTAAAATTAAAAGATGATATGAGTACTGAAAGATGTAAATTGTCTAATTACCAACTAGCTCTTACTGAAACTGAGAAAACCGTTTCTGAATACAAGAAAATGGAATTTGACTTAAAAGATAAAATCAATATCTTAAAACATGAGTTAGAGGGTAGTATGGATATTAGAAACATCATGGAAAGGGTTAATGGTGAATTACAGGCTAAGTTAGATGAGGCCATTAAGAATAAAGATAATGTTAGCCTCAAAATTCAAAGATTTGATAGAGCCACCCAAACCCTAGGAGACTGTGTGGCTAAACAAAGGGATCCTAAGGACATGACTGGGATTGGGATGAATGATTACTCTTTGGTTCCACCACCAGCTGGTGACTTCTATGGTGTCCAACAAAGGGACTTATCTTGGACTGGTTGGCCAGAGCTCCAAGAGGAGGAATTCATTCCTCCACCAAGAGTTGTCACTCCAGTTGAAGAGTATCAACAAAAATGGACTGACCTGAATGAGTGGAAGAAGGCTAACCCTACTTTATTTGTCAAGGGTGGCTTGCTATGTGAAAGTCCTAATGAGTCACCACCCATTAAGGTTACTAACCCAATCACTGGTAAAGCTGTTGACCTAGGCTCAAACACTGTTAGAAGACCTACCATTAAATATGCAGAGATGTATAGGAATACTAGGTCTCCCAAGAGCCAAGTTAGCAATCATGGAACAGGTTTCTTCTCTTCTAGACCTAAGGTTGTGTCTAGAAAAGCTTGTTACACATGTGGTAGCTTTTCACACTTGGCATACAAGTGTGTCAACGCTCCCAAAGCCAACGCTGACAGGAACAATTTCAGCGCTGACAGGACAAAAGTCAACGTTGTTAGGAATTCAAACGTTGTCAGACCCAAACCTTGTGTGCAGCAAAGTCCACAAGTGATTAGACCTGCCCCATTCTTTACTAGAGGGTCTAACACTCATGGACAAAGAACATTTCAAAAGACAAACACCTGGTCAAATAGGCAATGGGTTTCTGTAGCAAACCCTAGGTTCAACGCTGACAAGGGTAATTTCAGCGTTGACAGGACAAATTCTAACGCTGTCAGAAACGTGACCAGACCTAAATATTTGCAACCACAAGGTAAGGGGTCTAAAGCTTCTTCAAGCTTAACATGGAGACCCAAGAAAGATCAAAACCCTAATGATAATGGGATTTCAATGACTTGCAATAGATTTAATTACATTTCAAAGGTCATTACAAAACCTATTGGGGTTAACTGGGTATTTCATCCTAAGAAGGATGAGAATGGGGTTGTTATGAGAACTAAGTATGTTCTTATTGAACAACCAGATGAATCCAAGTCTTTTAAGACTTGGGTTCCCAAAGAAAACTAATTTGTTTTCTTTATGTGCAGGGCATTCAACGATAGGTCAATGATTATGGATATTGGGATAGTGGATGCTCAAGGCACATGACAGGGAAGGAAGACTATCTGACGAACTTCACTCCTATTAAAGATGGTGATAAGGTATACTTTGGAGGCGGATATGGTACTATCACAGGCAAAGGAACCCTTCTCACCAAGAATCTGCGTTTTGAGAACGTCTTCCTGGTAAAAGAACTTGATTACAACCTGTTTAGTGTATCACAAGTTTGTGATAACAAAAATAAAGTTCTTTTTACTGATACTGAGTGTTTGGTGTTAAGCAAGGATTTTAAGATCCCTGATGAGAAATATATTGAGTATAGAACACCTAGGCATAAGGACATATATAATGTGAATTTAAATGGGATTAAAATAAATAATAATATGTCTTGTTTTTATGCTAAGGCCTCAGTAGATGAGAGTAATTTATGGCACAGAAGACTAGGGCACATAAATTTCAAAAATATAAATAGACTTGTGACGCTTGGTTTAGTTGATGGTTTGCCGGAGAAGGCCTTCCACAATGACCACTCTTGTGTTGCATGTCTTAAAGGCAAGCAACACAAGGTCTCATTCAAGTCTAAACAGGTGCATACTAGTTCTAGACCTCTTCATATGCTTCACATGGACCTCTTTGGTCCAACCAATATAGAAAGTTTGAATGGTAAGTCATATTGCTTTGTCATCACAGATGACTTTTCTAGGTTTACTTGGACATTCTTTCTAGCTATGAAGAGTGACACAGCTGATATTCTTATTGATTTTATCACTCATATTGAGAAGAGGTCTGGCAATGAGGTTAAAATGCTTAGGAGTGATAATGATGGAGAATTTAGGAATAAAAAGCTAGATGATTTTTGTGCCAGGAAAGGAATTACAAGGTAATTTAGTATTGCTAGAACCCCACAACAAAATGGGGTTGCTGAGAGGAAAAATAGAACCCTAATTGAAGCAGCCAGAACAATGTTGGCTGATGCTCACTTTCCTATAGCCTTTTGGGCTGAGGCTGTTAATACAGCTTGATATGTGCAAAATAGAGCATTGGTTAACAAAATTCAGAACAAAACACCTTATGAGTTACTTTGGGGAAGAAAACCTAATATTGGTTTTCTCAGACCTTTTGGTTGTCATGTAGTAGTATTAGACACTAGTGATGCCTTAGGGAAATTTAGTGCAAAAGGTGATGAGGGTTACTTCATGGGGTATTCAGTGCAGAGCAAGGGTTATAGGGTTTATCTAAAAGAAGACAAATGTATAGTTGAAAGAGTACATGTTAGGTTTTTAGAGAATAAACCTAGTGATCCTGAAAGTGGTCCTAATTGGTTGTTTGACTTGGAACCTTTATCTAGAACTTTAAATTATATGCCTGTCACTAATCCAGACATTGTGAAGGTAACTTCAAATGTTATGGAGGAACAAGTTGTTGATGTTTCAGGTACTCAGGTTCATGAAAAGGTTGGATCACAAGCAGAAAAGACATCTCCTATCCAAGAATATGTTACCATTCCCATTTGGACAGATGCTTTTGCCGCTGCTGCTGCTGGACAAGATAATGGTGGTTTCCAAGCACCACCAGATACAAACATGTATGGTCCTTCAGGCGCTGACAAAGGCAAATCTAGCGCTGACAAGACCAATTCAGACGTTGATGGTTCAGACGTTGACAACCACACTTCAAGCGTTGTTAGCCCAAGCGCTGACAAACAAGGTTCAGACGTTGACAACAATTCTGCCCATCTTTTCTCTTCCAATTTTGAACAAGGTGAACCTTCCAATATATATGAAGAGGTTCATCCTCATGTTGATGTAAGAGAGTCTGATGAAGAAGATATTAGCAACATGGAGAATGAGGTTGAGGACACCAGACTTTTTGAAGGAGGAGTTCTCACTTCCACAATGAAGAATCACCCCCTTCCCAGATCATTGGTGATGTTATGACTCCAGTTCAGACTAGAAGATCTCATCAAGGTCTTGGTGGGTTTATTGCTAATATACACAAAAAGGTTGATACCCCTCTTGTGCAAGCATGTTTGTTTGCCTGTTTTCTTTCACAAGAAGAACCCAAGAAAATATTTGATGCTCTCAAAGAACCAAGTTGGGTGGAAGCAATGTAGGATGAGCTTCACCAGTTTGCAATTCAGGACGTTTGGGAGCTGGTTGATTGTCCTAGATATGTCAGACCTATAGGGACAAGATGGGTTCTAAGGAACAAAAGAGATGAAAGAGGCATTGTGGTCAGAAACAAGGAAAGGTTAGTGGCTCAAGGTTATACACAAGAGGAGGGGATAGACTATGAGGAGGTCTTTGCACCAATTGCTAGGATTGAAGCTATTAGGATTTTTCTAGCCTATGCATCCTGCATGGGCTTCAGAGTCTATCAAATGGATGTCAAGAGTGCCTTCCTCTATGGAACTATTGTTGAGGAAGTTTATGTGATGCAACCTCCTGGTTTTGAGGATCCAGAGAATCCAGATAAAGTGTATAGAGTCAAAAAGGCTATGTATGGCCTTCATCAAGCCCCTAGAGCATGGTATGGTACTTTGTCTACCTATTTGGTGGACAATGGATTCAAGAGGGGCACCATAGATCAGACACTGTTTACAAAGAAGAAAGGCAAGGATGTGTTGCTTGTGCAGGTCTATGTTGATGATATCATTTTTGGGTCTACTGATCCTAAAATGAGTGAAGATTTCTCCAAGCTTATGATAGACAAATTCAAGATGAGTGTTATGGGGGAGATGAACTTCTTTCTTGGTTTACAAGTTCAGCAGAAAGAAGATGGTATCTTCATCTCCCAGGATAAATATGTTGCTGAGATCTTGAAGAAGTTTGGCTTTTCTCCACATGAAAAGAGGGCTACTACTCCTATGGATAGAGAACACCCTTGGGGAAAGATTGGAGATGGGAAAGATGTTAATGTCAGGCACTATAGATCCATGATTGGATCCTTGATGTATCTTACTGCTCCAGACCTGACATCATGTTTGCTGTGTGTGCTTGTGCACGCCATCAAGTGACTCCCAAAGAATGTCACCTTTATGCTGTGAAGAGGATCTTTAGGTACCTAAGATGCTATCCTGGTCTTGGTTTGCAGTACCCAAAAGATTCACCATTGGATCTGATTGCATATTCAGATAGTGATTATGGAGGTGACAAATTTGATAGAAAATCCACAACTGGTGGATGTCAGTTTCTTGGGAGCAGGTTGATATCTTGGCAATGCAAGAAACAAACAGTGGTGGCTAATTCTACAACTGAAGCAGAGTATGTTGCTGCAGCTGTTTGTTGTGGATAAGTTTTGTGGATTCAGAACCAGCTGTTGGACTATGGTATAATTTCATACATACTAAGATATTTGTTGACAATAATAGTACTTTATGCATCATTAAGAATCCTGTACATCATTCTAAAACTAAACACATAGAAATTAGACACCATTTTATAAGAGATTGCTTTGAGAAAGGTTTAATACAACCAGATAGGGTTGACACTGAGGAAAATGTGTCAGATTTACTAACTAAACCTTTTGATGCTGGGAGATTTCAATACTTGATAACAAGTATTGGAATGGTCAATCTCACATAATATGTGTTTTGGAGTCTTTTTGTAAAAGTATGTACAGGATGATGCATTATTATTGGTCTTATTGATGATTTAGATTTTCCACTATATTTTTCTAACACTGACAAAGGTTGCTTGAACGCTGATAAGTGTTTTTGTAACGTTGTCAGCAATATAATTGTCTAACACTGACAAAGCTTCCCTCAACGCTGTCATGTGTTATCGGGGCGTTGTCAGCAACAATGTTAGTTTTGTGGTTTTCAATCTAAATGTGCAGATGGTGTTAGCAGTATACCATTGGATACAGAGTTGCTTATGGATCAATGGAGAAGCATTTGGACAAGTTTTTATTTATGGATGATGGTTGGAATGTTTCATTCCTATCTTGACATAAATTTTTTATGTTCATGCATGATTTTAGCAAACATTTGTATCATAGTTTAAGGGGAGGTTTTAGGCACCTTTAGGATGTTTGGGTATCCATATGATACTCTTATCACAATTCTAGATTGTGTCCACAGGTGAGTATGAGTTAGTTTTACTAAATCATGAGGCACTGTAGCATGCAAAGTTGATATACTATGCATGCTGCCAAGACATTTTTGGCCTAGAATTGGTTGTGGTCTGTTGGGAGACTTGGGAATAATTTTGTTATGGGATTTACCTTGGAGTAACAAGGAATTTTATAAGATAACTTGGTTGCTAAGAGTTTTGGTTAGCAAGGGACACTAGAGGACTGTTATGTCTATCTTGCTTATGCAAGTGTGCATAACTGGACAGTGCTTGCCGCCCTATAATAATTATCAGCTTTTGGTTATCTTCTCTAGGATAAATTACTTGTTAAGGTCATTTTTCATTTTTAAACATTTTTATTTTTGGACGCTGACAAGAATTTTCCAAGCGTTGTTGTGACCAAATTAGACGCTGACATGGCTATAGGCAAACGTTGACAAGATTATAGCCGTTGGGCGTTGATAGGTTATTTTTGACCGTTGACACTCAATGGGACCTACCCAGTTGTTACTTTTTGATATATTTTTAGGCCGTAGTTTTGGGAGTTGTTACTTTACATTTAATGCATGAGATAACTTATAACTTTTTCAATATTTTCATGATTGATTTTTGAAAATACTTGCCTATTTTTGGGCCTATCACATGCATTTTCTTCTCCTATAAATTTGGCTCCCATTTTTAAATAGGGTATCTATAATTCTTGTCTAACACAATTTTCTCTTATCAACTTCATCTTCTTCACTTAAAATTAACAGCTTTCATCAATGGCACCCAAGTTTAAACCATCAGAATTGGAATTGGGGTTCAGGTCTCAACACAACATGTTTGCATATCTTGAAGCTGATGATACTCTGTTTCCTCAATACACACAAATGGTGGCGTATTTGAATGCATCCCCATTAAGGTATGCTCTTTCTCATGCACCACTCATTCCAGTCACACATATTAAGCAGTTTTGGAACACTATCAGTTCCTCAACAGTTAATAGAGTGACCACATTGACTTCTATTGTTCATGGGAGACCTTGGGTGGTTACTGAGGCTTTCGTACGCCAAGCCTTGCATCTTGATGATGTTGATGGTATAGCCACCCTTCCCATAAATGAAATAGAACAAGGGCTTAGGGCTTTGGGATATCCTTTTCCTGATGAAGGTACTCTAAACAAGTATCATAAGCAGGAATTTCCCCCAGCCTGGAAGTACCTCATACATGTCCTCCTTCAATGTTTGAGTCCCCAATGTACTGCACACAATGAGATCAATAGATCCATTGCCAGTGCTATTGTGTGCATTACAACAGGGCAAAAATTTAATTATTCTAAAATGATTTTTGAGGGGATGTGTAAAAACAAGGGGACAAAAATGACTTTAGCTTATCCCCGTTTTCTACAAATGGTTTTTGATGTCCAAGGTTACTGCTCAAGGGATCACAATGATTTTTATAAGATCCCTGAGGAAAAGAAAGCTATCTCTATGAAGATGAATTCACCACCCCATCATGACCTACCTTTAACCCAACCTATGCTTGCTGTTATTGCAGCAGCACAACCCCAACCAGACCCCCTACCACAAATTGACCCCCAACCACAACTTGAACCAATTCCTGAACCTTTACCTTCACCTGGACATATGCAAATTGACTCAGAATCCTTCAACGCTGACACACTAAATGCTGGCGTTGATGTGCCTATTTCCAACGCTGACACACAACCTTCACAATCCCAAACACCCCTTAACCAACCCATATCCACCCATTCTTCCACACCATCTTCCACACCCTCTGAATATAGGTTGATGAAACGCCAACGGACTACTGGAGTGTTCTCCTCTGATGGTCCTAGCCATGTAGCAGAGAGAACCACCACCACAAGTGTGGCTGGTGACCTGGATGAGGCTGGTACTATTGGTTCTGGCTTAGATGCTGGCCAAGGCAGTCCCACCATCATTAAGTCCTTATCCATGCCCAATGAATCTGACTTGGGAGGTCAAATCCCCATTTTAGAAGAGGGCAGACTGGAACCAATGACTCTTATGGAATTGACGGCAGTCTGCATTAGCTTGCAAAAGCAAAATGCAGACTTAGTACAAGTTGTCAGCTCACAAGGCCTTGAACTCAAGCAATTGAGGGAGAGGATTGTTGTTTTGGAGAGTGCTGGTGCAAGGAGGGGTATGGAGGAATCTTCCAAAGGGGAGGAAGATCCAATAAATCTAAGTGATAAGGGCAGTCATGATGGTCAATCAATGGATGTTGCTGAGACCCTTACAACTTTAAAGAAACAAATAGGTTTTGATACGTCCTTAGTCTCTCCTACCAATTTGAATTTATCATTTACAGCTATGTTGAGAGAGGTTACAAAAGGCGCTGAGGGAGGATATTTGGGCGTTGACAAGGAAGAGTTGGACGCTGACAGAAATATTTTGGGCGCTGATAGGACAAATTTGGGCGTTGACAGACCTGCACATGAAGGTGATGTATCCCAGTCATCATCTATCATCAAGGAGGTTTCTAATCAGGTATCACCATCTACCTTACCAACCATTGCAACATCAGATAAGGGTATGGGTATAATGGTAGAGGAGATTGTTCCAAAGGATGCAGCTCAAGTTGAATTTGATAGAAGATTGGCTGCACAAATCATGGAACAGGATGAAAAGGAAAAGTCACCATTTGTTGTGACTTCAGAAGAAGGAAGTGATGGAGCTAGCTCAGACTCAAGTGTGATGATCATAGAACCTGAAAGACTTGAGTATGGTGATGAGTTGGCTGAGGAAAAGTTGAGAGAATTGAAATTGTAGGTTGACTTTGACATGCCAGAGGTGGTTCAAATGTACAATGCTTGGGAAGAAAGGTGCATGGAGAATCCAGACTTGACCATTTCAGATCAAATATGGGGTTTGGAGCTTCTTCTTAGAGTTCAGAAAGATTGCCAGGTAATTTTGAAACACAAGGCAAGTAATATTCTCTCAGACTTGAAAAGGGATAGAAGGGAGCTATACTTTATGTTGCTCAGATGTCATGGAGTTGGATGGACTTTTCAAAAGTTGAAGGCTTTGACATTTGATGAGTTGGAAAGCAAGGCTTATCCCATTTGGGTGAGAGTGCAGGAAGCAAACACTCTCAGACTTCTTTCAGATGAAAGAAAGGAGGAACTTGCAGAAGAAATGGAACTCAAGAAAGCTATGGTTATTCCCAGGCCAGTGAAGAAGGGAATTTCATTTGAGTTTCCCAAAGATATGGATCCACTATATCCAAGTGAAGCTGTCATCAGAAAGAGCCTCAAGCTCTCACCTTTAGAAGCTTCAGATATGGTGCAAGTGTTACCATTAGATTCCAGGAACCTAATTGTGAGTTATGAAGAAGATGAATGTGGGTTTTGGAAGATTGGCAGATTTGGCAAGGAGGTACACACTTTTACCACTCTCATATCTTTGTTTGCAAGTTGTGATAGAGAAGACTTGGTGGACCTTTGGAGGTTGCTGGAGACCAAGTATGAGGCTGAAGCACCAACTTCAGCTAATGGAATAAATCTTTGGACCACATTCAAAAGAATGTGTGGACCAAAAGATGAGGATCATGCAATTTGGAAGGATCTTGAAGATGACCTCAGTGGTCTTCAATGGAGGTTATATTCAGCTGCTGGTGTTTACCATTTGAGTTCTACAAAGTTTGTTGAGTATCTACTTGTGGATGGTCAGTATTTCATATCCAAGGCTAGTTTGGAGAAGATGAAGGACACTCAGCTGGAAATAGACTATTCAAGTGACGTGGCAAAAGATTTGATCAGATTTATTCACTATCTATATGAGAAGGTTTGTAAGATTCCTCCTAGTCCTTAATGCTTATTCAGAAACTTGATCATAAGAGTGGATATCAAGTTTAGGGGAGGATTGTTGGGAATAAATTAAGGCTAGATCACTTGAGCGCTGATAAGAGTAAACCAAGCGTTGACAAGAACAAAACAAGCGCTGACAGCTTAAGCGTTGACAAGATAAAGTCAAGCGTTGACACATTGAAGACAAGCACTGATGGAAGATATATTCTACGCGTGTATTATATTCTAGAATAGTTCTAGTAAAGATAGGAACAACAATGTATTTTCTATATTTATCTTTACCTAGAATAGCTGATACGTAGATTATTGTACAAGGCTTCTTATGTCTATAAAAGAAGACCTTTAGGTTAATGTTTGATATAAGTTTGATATAAGTTTTCATTCGTAAACTACTTTCATTGTAAGCAAGTTTGATATTGATAATCAAAGTGAAAGTTTGTTTATATCATTGTGTGTTCTTGTTTAAGTGTTAAATTCCGCATAACACTTAGATTCATAAGCATATACAAAGGTTTCTCTACGTGTATTACTTGATCTAATCTCGTATACACAAAGCTAATCGATCTAAGTTTGGGATCAACAAACGTGAACGTGAACATGAATGTGAGCGTGATTCGCGAACGCAAATTTCTATACGATATGATTGTTGATGGAATCCCGTGAACTCGTACAATCTATTGCTAAATTTCATGCAGATCTGCTACTGCGTAATCTTTCGGATGAAAGAAGACGTGTAGGTTGAGTTAATTGGTCGACAATGACTTAGATAGCATCATACTTTCCTGAGTTTTGTGGTAAACTGATAACAATCTTCGTGGAATCTTGTCTCAATTCTGTTCAGAATTTCTAAGGGTTGTAATAACACACTAGCTTGACGGCTTTCTATCTTGAACCCGTGGTATGTCAGGCATCTAGATATGAACATAGCTGCATCCATGTGTCATACTGCTTCTATCAAAATTCTATCTTGGATTATGGTGCATTCTGGTAGAATCTGGGTGAATAGTCATGAAAGAATTATGAGTCTCGGTAAATTAGAACTTTCTTTGCGTAAGATCTTATGGAATATAAAATTTTAGTGTAGGTCTTCTCCTTTATACGTAAGCTTGGCCATGCAAAGCTAATCGTGAGAACTGTCTGCAATTTTTGCGGTATCATTCAACTGAGTTCTAGAATTATTATTTTCACTATAGTCGCCGTCGTTGGTATTGACCATCTGGTGATGGCCTTCACCTTCGCACGATTTTTTAAATTTCCTTCTGCTGAAAATAGGGTGGCTTAGAAATGCCACCTTGTTCATCTAGGACTCACAGTAGGAAAACTGCGAATATAGTTTTCTCCTATCGGAGAATCTGCATGATCATGAAAAGATGATTCTCATGTTCTTCTCTAGAATCTAGCAGATCATAATATTATCAATAAATATACTGACAAACTTATCTAAGAATTGTTGGAGAGTTTGGTTCATCAATTTCGTAAAATGACTGGAGCATTTGGGAGCTCAGAATCATAAATCAAAATTTAGATAGACCATAATGTGTGAAAAAGCAGGTCTTGGAAATGACCTGTTCTGTCTCTCGTCATTGATGGTAGCATGATCGAGAATTGTTCTGGAAAAATGTTTAGACATTGTAGCAGATCAGATAAACCTTCTATACGTGAGATGAACATCGATTATGAATGGTGATCTTGTAAAATGTTTGGTGGTAGATACATGATCTCATGTTACCGGCCTTCTTCCTGACAGACAGACACGGTGCACCTCTTGGTGGTGTACTAGGGCGTATAAAGCCTCGTTCTGGTAACTCTTGCGGTTAACCCTGCAACTCTTTTAACTCAGCTGAAACCTGCGGCAAGAAGTTTTGAAAACATGTTATGTCCTTGAGACAAGCTCTATGTTAAAACTCCGTCTCGTGGTTAGGGAGGGATTTCTAGAAACCCTTCTGGAAATACATCTGAAAAACACTAGAATAATATGCTGATCATGAATTTACGGAATTTTAGAAGTTAAGTCATAACTAGTAGCTAAAAGTCTTCGTGTCTTTGGAATAATAGATCACTTGCTTGTAAAGCATAACAACTTGTACAGATTTTTTTTGGCAGAAAATATAATGACTATATTTGGGAGTTAGTAAGACGGATCTTGTCTTCAACTGGAAGGAAAACCTTTATTAATATGGGTGATACTGTGGAGTCTTTTATGGATGGGAGGTAGGTAAATACTTGATTTAAATAAAGCTGATATAGGAATACGTGAAGTAAACGTGGCAACTTTCACTGAACGTGTTCGTCTGTAACCTTACAGAATGAACACTACGTGTCTAACCTGGATAATACTCCAGTGGTGGTAACTGAATCTTTAATGGTTTAATTTATGCGTGGCATGACAAAACGAGTATACCCCCCTTGGAGGGTACCCTGAATTACTGAGGGCCTGGTTTAGAAGGCGCCCTAGAGTTATAAGTTCTGACTCGTACTTTGAGAAGATATTCTTATGACATGTATCATGACTGGTATCCTGACATGTGCTTTCCGAAATGATACTTGAGACCTGTGTCTTAACTGATGTCTTGACATGCATTTTGGCAGGTGGATACGAATAAGGTTGAAAAAGTTTAGTAACGGCTAGGGTTGGTAGACCGGTTAGACTGCTGACCTCTGTATTTCTGGTCACGTGCGTTCTGGAGTTCCAATGGTTTCTAACTGATTATTATTAGCACGGTGGTTGTCACTACCGCCTTGTCTGTCAGTTTCATGATGGTCATTATCATGACCGTGATTTATGTAACTATTTCTGCTGAGTGACCGACTGGGTCCCGGTTCCCACTCTTCTGAATGAGAATAACTACGTGACGTGCGACATCTTAACTGAGGAAGTAAAGGCATGGAATGTGTAGAAACTAGAAGGGGGGGTTGAATAGTTTCTTAAATTTTACTTGTTACAAATATGGTTTCCAAAAATCCATTTTCAAAAAACTTAGGCTTGAGGGAATATGTGAAATCTTCTTATGCACAAATATGAACAATGATAGTGTAGCTAAACTAATACTAACAAAAATATATCCACAAAGAATAAAGAATGATAGTGTAGCTAATCTAATATTAACACATGTATATGCAAAAAGTAATAAGGAATGTAAAGAGTTAAGGGTAAAGAAAGATCAAACCGAACACCAAGGATTTATAGTGGTTCGGCAACGAAGCTCACTCCTCGTTCCTACTCCACTCCTCGAGTACTCCTTACTCGAGAGTTCACTACACAACAAGCTCCTTATGGTGGAGAAAACCGTACACGTCGCTTAACCAATTTCCGACTCTAAGCTAAAAGTCGAGCCCTAATCGTAGCTAGGACCAATCTACACAACTCTACTTAGTACATACACAACTTCCAAATAGACACAACTACTTGGATCTTCACAACTATGACACAACTACAAGTATATAAAAATTGATCTTCAATAGATCTTTGGTGGTGGACTCAACACTTCACTAGGATAGTGTTCTTCTCTTTGCACTTGGAGAGGCAGAGATAGAAGAACAAGACTCACTTCTTAAACAAGTAATAATCAAACAAATGATCAAGGATTTGAGTGATTAAAGAAGGGGTTTGAATCTGGAAATGAATGTGCAAAAGAGGTGAGGTGAAAAGCTGAGAATGGCCAACTATTTAAAGGACAAAGGAGCCAACGGCTAGTTCTGCCCGCGGTACCTTATCACAGCCCGCGGTACCTTATCGATAAGGTACCGCCTAGGCGCTAAGGTACCACCGGACTAGACTCCGCTCTTTTTTGTCCTTTAGTGGTGGAGGTCTTATCTGGGTATAAAAATATCCTGAAAGGATATTCTTAACAGAATAAGAATATGCCATTTTCAAATTTCAAATAATTAATTTAATAAAACATTTTCTTAAAAATAAAGTTTAATAAAAACTTGTCACATTTAATAAAAAGTGAGTTTTAAGAAAAGATTAAATTACTTGATCACTTGATTAAGGTTAGTACTTGTTTATCCATACCTTAAGTGAAAATGGGTAAAATGAAAAATACTTGAACTCAAGAATTCGTTTTTCATTGTTTTCGTAAATGCTTGTTTTTACATATTGTCGTAATCAAAACTAAGCGAGACCGAAAAATGTAAGTAACGTTTTTAGTCATTATTGCATTAACAATCTCCCCCTTTTTTGATTTCGACAATACATAAACTCAATCACACAAAAACAAGATTTTCGAAGACGAGTTTATTCATTTCTCCCCCTTTGTCGAAGCAGAAAGGATGTGTAATCCGGTGTTGAAGAAACGGACTTTGCAAAGACTCCCCCTTGGTGCTTACTCCCCCTAGCTTGGGGCACCGAGGAATCGAGATATGGTGACTAGCTACATAGAAGGGTTAGTTGAACAAAAGAAACAACCAACAATATATAGCAATAGGTCACAAAAAGAAAATTTAAAAGAGAAGAAAACACAAAGACAAAGATCCAAGATAGGTTACTAAAGAAACATCATACAAAGAAGTATGGAAAAAGAAAACAAGCCAAAAGCAGAAATCTAATCCTAGTTATTCTAGAATTCTAAGATTTGCTTGAATTTGGTGTCTTGAGGATAAGCAATCAATGCTTATATGAAAGACAAGGTAATAGCGGAGGGTGGTGGTGGTGGCTTGTTGGAGATCTCATAATCAAAGTGAAGAGGAGGCTTGATTAAGAGACTCTTGATGTAGCTCAACTCCTCATAGATGTGTGCCATAGCAAGATGTTGATATTGACAACAATGACAATATGTTCCATGGTGAGGAAGAACACTAAAGGGTGGTGGTGGAAGAAAGGAAGTTCCACAATCAACATTCTTGGTAGGAGAAATGTGATTAAGAGTGTTCTTGGGTGGGTTTGGATTGAAAGCAATTGGAGAAAATGGAGGAGATTCAAGGCTTTCATTGGGGGAATAAGACATTTTGGATGTGAAGTAATGCAAAATGCTTATGGTTTAAATAGGGAAGGCTTAGGGTATTTTGGGGATGGTCAAAAGGTTTGAAACAAAGATTCTTAAAAAGGTTGGAGCAAATCTGGAGTTTCAGACAAAAACCCGAAAAGGAAGGCCAATGTAGGCGGTTCCTTATCTAGGGTGGCGGTACCTTATCAATAAGGTACCGCGGTTCACATAAGGAACCGCCTGTAGAAGCAGGGTTTGGTGTTTGGAGGAAGATTTTCAGCAAATCTTATTTTTTCTAGTCTAACTTATCATAGGGATATGCTTAAAAGCAAAGATAGACAAAGAAAACATATGCAAACTTACCAAATAGAGATTTGACCAAAATACATGGATTAAAAAATCAATGTAGGAGGTGTGTAAGATAAGACCTTAAGTCATGACACAATGATCCTCCATGATTCAATCTTGTTCTTGCTATGTTTGAGAGAATCATACATATGAATTATGTAAGCTCTATATTAATAGCGAGAATCTATGAAAAATCGTTTTTAGATTGAATTAACAATGCCAAACGAATTTCTCAACCATTTTCGAAAGAGACTTTGAGAGTTTTGAAAAGGAGATGAGAAGATTTTTCAAAAGAATTTTAGAAGACTCAAGAACTCAAAGTGGTAATAGAAAACACACAATAAGAAAGGAATTTAAGGAAGATGTTCCATTAATCCTAGACCTAGACGCAAGTAATAAAAAGGTTCCCTCTTAAGTGGCTTAGTGAAGATATCGGCTAAGTTGTCCTCGGAGGGCACCTTTTCGATAGTAATGTTCCCCTTTTGAACATTATCCCTAAGGAAATGGTGTCTAATTTCTATGCGTTTGGTTCGCGAATGTTGCACGGGATTCTTGCTTAGGTCTATAGCACCTTTATTATCGCACATGATGGGAACATCATCAAGAGAAATCCTGTAATCAACAAGCGCTTGCTTCATCCATAGAGCTTGTTGGCATGCTTTACCGGCACTCACATACTCGGCTTCCGTGGTGGATATCGCAAGAGCGGTTTGTTTCTTGGAGAACCAAGAAGTTAAACAACAACTCATGAAGGTACAAACTCCACTAGTGCTTTTCCGGTCCACATAGTCTCCCGCATGATCCGAGTCCGCGTAGACAATGGTTTCTACGCCGGTCCCTTTAGGATACCATAATCCTAAATGTATAGTTCCTTTAATGTATCAGAAGATACGCTTAACCGCTTCAAGATGAGAGGTTTTGGGAGCCTCTTGGAAGCGAGCACAAAGGCAAACACTAAACATGATATCCGGTCGACTTGCCGTTAGGTACAACAAACTACCAATCATACCTCTATATTTGGTGTTGTCTACTGACTCACAATCATCATCTACGGTGAGTTTAGTATCCGAGGCCATAGGAGTCTTCATTGGTCTAGATTCTTCTAATCCAAATTTCTTTAGCATTTCTTTAGCGTACTTAGATTGACTAAAGAAAATACCATCGTCCATTTGTTTAATTTGGAGTCCTAAAAAGAAGTTAAGTTCTCCCATCATACTCATTTCAAACTCATCATGCATGATTTTGGCAAAGTCATCACACAATTCTTGACAAGTTGAGCCAAAATAATGTCATCAACATATATTTGTATGATTATGAGGTGAGAACCTTTCTTCTTTGTAAAGAGTGTATTGTCTACCATACCCATGGTATACTCATGTTTAACAAGAAACGCTTTAAGTCTATCATACCAAGCTTTGGGTGCTTGTTTGAGTCCATAAAGTGCTTTCTTAAGCTTGTAAACATGGTTCGGTTTCTCAAAATCAATGAAGCCGGGAGGTTGAGCCACATATACCTCCTCATTGATCAAACCGTTAAGAAATGCACTCTTTACATCCATTTGTTGAAGCTTAATATCTAAGGCACAAGCGTAGGCTAAAAGGATTCTAATTGATTCTAATCTAGCTACCGGTGCATATGTCTCGTCATAATCAATCCCTTCTTGTTGATTATAGCCTTGAGCTACAAGTCTAGCCTTGTTACGAGACACAACACCATTCTCATCTAGCTTATTCCTAAATACCTATTTGGTTCCTATAATGGTAGAACTTCTAGGTGGAGGAACAAGTTCCCAAACATCATTGGCAACGAATTGATTCAATTCTTCTTGCATCGCAATGACCCAACTCTCATCCGTCAAAGCTTCTTTAACATTCTTAGGTTCAATCAAGGAGACAAAACAAAAGAAGTTGCTTTGATTTTGGACTTGAGATCTTAGGGTCCTTTGATTTAAGTCACCAATGACATTATTGAGAGTATGATCCCTAGACTCCTTAATGTTTACTTCCTTTTCAACACTAAGGTCTTCAACTCCTATTTTTCTAACCTCTTTGGCTTTAACTACTTCTAATTCATCCAAGTCATCATCAACCAATGATGGTGTCTTGGGTGAAGGAGGGGTTTCATCAAAGGTTACGTTGAGTGATTCTTCAATAACCCCTGAGGTTCTATTTAGGACTATGTAGGCCTTACTAGTTTGGGAATAACCTAAAAGGATACCTTCGTAAGACTTTGGGTCAAACTTGGTAAGGTAGTCTTTGGTGTTGAGGATAAAGCACTTGCTTCCAAACACCCTAAAGTATTCTAATGAGGGTTTCTTACCTTTAAGAATCTCATAGGGGGTCTTTCCTAGGAAAGGTCGAATAAGAATTCGGTTGAGAATATAAGTCGATGTATCTACGACATTGCACCAAAACTTTTGAGGCAAAGATTGCTCGTTTAACATCATCCTACTCATCTCTTGGAGAGTCCTATTCTTCCTTTCAACTACCCCATTTGATTGTGGAGTGCGAGGAGCCGAGAATTTATGGGTAATACCATGAGCTTCATAAAAGGCACCAAATTGCACTTCATTATCAAATTCCCTACCATGATCCGTCCTAAGAGAAACAATTGAACATCCTAGTTGATTTTGAATTCTCCGACTAAAGATTTCGAAGTGATCGAAAGCTTCATTCTTAGATGCCAAAAATCTAGTCCAAGTGAATCTAGAATAGTCGTCAACTATAACTAGGGTATAAAGGTTACCTCCATAACTCCGTATGGCGGAAGGTCCAAAGAGATCCATATGTAGGAGCTCTAAGCACCGAGAGGTCGAAACCAAATTCTTGGCTTTGTGACTTGAGTGAACTTGCTTTCCAACTTTGCAAGCATCACAAAAGTGACTATCAAACTTATTCTTGGGGAGGTGTCTTATCAACTCCTTAGAGACTAAAGATTGAATTAAACGCATATTAGCGTGACCTAATCTCCTATGCCAAAGAGTAGAACTATCATCTATAGTCGCAAGACATATGTTGTCTTTTGACTTCTTATTAACCTTCATGACAAAAAGCCCATGCTTTCTAACACCTTTTCCAATGACTTTTCCATCTTTTATGATTTTACTGTCATGTTCCGAAAAGATGACCTTACACTTATTATCATAAATTTGACCTATACTTAAAAGGTTAAAACCTAAGTTATCTACGTGCTCAACATTCTCAATGGTCATGGAGTCAAGAGAAACCGTACCTTTGCCAATGATATTACCACGTAGACTACTAGCGAATGTGACGTTACCTCCATCATATGCTTTGTAATGCGAGAACAAACTTCGATTACCCGTCATGTGTTTAGAACATCCACTATCCTTAATCCACTCATCGGGCTCCAAATCAATTCCCAAGCATATCTAGGTAACAATACACAAGATCAAACATTTGGTCCCCAATATCTCATGGGTCCAAAATTGTTAGTTCCAAACATCCCTTGCATTTGGTTGGGATGAATGAATGAGGTGGGGATTCCCCATGGAGAACAAAATGGAGGAGGGTAGTAATTCATGTAACCATTTTGTTGTATATTACTTCTCCTAGGTGTGTTTGATCTAGGTTTAGAATTATTATTATTCTTTCTAGGTGTTGGAGTTTTACTTCTAGTTCGAGAGTTCTTTTGATTATCTCTTGTAGGCGTTGTCGTTCTACTTCTAGGCTTAGACTCATTCCGTACTCTAGGTGGAGTAGAAGATAATCTAGATAAACTTCTATTTCCCATGAGAGGTTTACTTAACGGCTTATAGAACTTACTAATAGCATTGTCGTCAAGTATGGGTAATTGAACCTTATTAACAGTAAGATGCTTTGGTTTTTCATTTAACTTAGATTTTTCAGAAAGTTCAGAATTTTCACAAAATTCAACTTCTGTCCGCGGTACCTTATCTATGGCCGCGGTTCCATAGTGATAAGGAACCGCGCCATAAGATGTGGAACCGCGTCCAGAGGGTGTTTTCTGTGAAAACCTGACTTGTTTTGGTTCACTAGTTGAGGCTTCATTTGAGTTAAAACCTAGACCAAGTTTTTCCTTAGAATGAACTTGTTTGTTTAACATATCATCAAGAGCACTAGTACCTTTCATGAACTTTTCCAATTTAATGGAGGTGCTCTTGAGATCATCATTCTCTAATCTAAGTTTCTCACAACTTAAGCAACCTAAATCAACCTCTTTATTTTTCTCAAGTTTAGCCAATTTCTCCCTAAGTTCATTGATCTCATTTTCAAGCTTAGTTTTGGTTGATTTTAAGGTTTTATTCTTTTCTATGAATTTAAGACTAAGTTTGTGTAAGCTATCATATTTGCCTTCAAATTTAATATCATCTAAATTAGAACTATCATTGCTATAATATTCGGTTTCGGAATGTACCTCTTTAGAAGTGTGAGCCATAAGACATTTCTCCTCTTTGGGGTTGTCATCGTCATCTTCACCGCTATCGCTCCAAGCGCCACTAACGAATGCCGTGTGGTTCTTATCACGAGCGGGCTTTGGACAATCACCAATGAAATGATTTGGATCACCACATCTAAAGCAACTCCTATCACCTTTTTCGTTCTTGACAAACCGACTCTTTGACAATGGTTTCTTGTCATAGTTTGGTTGCCTAACTTGTTGACCTCGTCTCTTGAAGAACTTCTTGAAATCTCTCACCGCCAATGCATACTTCTCGTCATCACTTTCTGAGGAACTATCATGGTCACTTTGTGCCTTCTTGGCCTTAAGTGCAAGAGATTTCCTTTCACTCTTGGTTTTTACTAATTCCGAGTCCTTCAAAATTATCATCTCATGAACCTTCAAGTTTCCTATGAGTTCATCGAGTGATAAAGTTGAGAGATCTTTCGACTCTTCAATAGCCGTGACTTTTGCTCTCCACTTTGGATGTAATGCCCTTAGAAACTTCCTAACATTGTTCTTGCTAGAAAAACCTTCATCAAGTGCTTTTAGACTAGTAATAATGGTGTTAAACCTAGCAAATGCACTATCAATAGTTTCATCTTTTAAGATGACAAATTGTTCATATTGTTGGACAAGAAGATCGATTTTACTTTCTTTGACTTGGCTATTACCTTGGTGGGTTACTAAAAGAGTGTTCCAAATATCTTTAGCGGTTTCACACATAAAAATTCTTTCGTACTCTTTCTTAGGCAAAGCATTATAAATCACCATTTTAGCCTCATTATTTTTTGAAAGTTTCTTTTTAGTATCATCATTAGCTTTGTCAAAAGTGACTAATTCTTTTGTTTTAGAAACTTCATTAAATTGAAAGGGTAAAAAATCACCATTGGTAATAACATGCCAAAAATCTAAATCTTTTGATTTCACATAAGTTTCAAATCTATTTTTCCAATAAATAAAACTATCGGTTTCAAAAAGTGGTGGTCTTTGCATAGATTGCCCTTCTAGGTACTTGTTGGAATCCATAGATCGATTCAAGTTTTAAAATACAATATACTTTAAAAATTCTTGAGCAACCTGGCTCTGATACCAATTGTAGAAACTAGAAGGGGGGGTTGAATAGTTTCTTAAAATTTACTTGTTAAAAATATGGTTTCCAAAAATCCTTTTTCAAAAAACTTAGGCTTGAGGAAATATGTGAAATCTTCTTATGCACAAATATGAACAATGATAGTGTAGCTAAACTAATACTAACAAAAATATATCCACAAAGAATAAAGAATGATAGTGTAGCTAATCTAATATTAACACATGTATATGCAAAAAGTAATAAGGAATGTAAAGAGTTAAGGGTAAAGAAAGATCAAACCGAACACCAAGGATTTATAGTGGTTCGGCAACGAAGCTCACTCCTCGTTCCTACTCCACTCCTCGAGTACTCCTTACTCGAGAGTTCACTACACAACAAACTCCTTATGGTGGAGAAAACCGTACACGTCGCTTAACCAATTTCCGACTCTAAGCTAAAAAGTCGAGCCCTAATCGTAGCTAGGACCAATCTACACAACTCTACTTAGTACATACACAACTTCCAAATAGACACAACTACTTGGATCTTCACAACTATGACACAACTACAAGTATATAAAAATTGATCTTCAATAGATCTTTGGTGGTGGACTCAACACTTCACTAGGATAGTGTTCTTCTCTTTGCACTTGGAGAGGAAAAGATGGAAGAACAAGATTCACTTCTTAAACAAGTAATAATCAAACAAATGATCAAGGATTTAAGTGATTAAAGAAGGGGTTTGAATCTGGAAATGAATGTGCAAAAGAGGTGAGGTGAAAAGCTGAGAATGGCCAACTATTTAAAGGACAAAGGAGCCAACGGCTAGTTCTGCCCGCGGTACCTTATCACAGCCCGCGGTACCTTATCGATAAGGTACCGCCTAGGCGCTAAGGTACCGCCGGACTAGACTCCGCTCCTTTTTGTCCTTTAGTGGTGGAGGTCTTATCTGGGTATAAAAATATCCTGAAAGGATATTCTTAAAAGAATAAGAATATGCCATTTTCAAATTTCAAATAATTAATTTAATAAAACATTTTCTTAAAAATAAAGTTTAATAAAAACTTGTCACATTTAATAAAAAGTGAGTTTTAAGAAAAGATTAAATTACTTGATCACTTGATTAAGGTTAGTACTTGTTTATCCATACCTTAAGTGAAAATGGGTAAAATGAAAAATACTTGAACTCAAGAATTCGTTTTTCGTTGTTTTCGTAAATGCTTGTTTTTACATATTGTTGTAATTAAAACTAAGCGAGACCGAAAAATGCAAGTAACGTTTTTAGTCATTATTGCATTAACAGAATGGAATGGTAGCGTCTGATGGTTGAAGTATATTATTGTCTAGAATTCCAATTCTATAGTTTTCGTCCTTGCTCTAAAGAGTCTTCATAATATAAACAACATCAACATTATGTGGAATCTCTAAAGTATCAGCATCATCAGCATTCGTGAGGTCTTCGAAGTGTTAGAAGTATCAGTATCTTGTAAAATTTTCAACTTAAGAGCAGCATCAGCATCTGGTAAAATATCGACAAGTGGAAACGCCTGAGATGATTGAGGATCGATAATTAATACACATGGAGTAAGATACATGGAGTACACCTGGATTACTGTACATGAAATACACGTAGAATACTGTACATGTAGTACACCTGAGATACTGTACATGGAGCACATATGAAATACTTGTACATGGCTCCTGATGGCAATTCCATTAGGTGATAAATACTGGTGTTAATCGTCTGACATAATCAAAGGAAAATTGATCTAAACGATTAGCAAACTGAACAGAAACGAGTAACATGATAGCCTGGAAATTCCTGCGTAGACTTAATGCTGGTGGTATAGAGGCTCAAACGTATGATTAAACGGAGTTTTATCAATGGTCAGCATGAAGACATGATTGATGAAGACAAAACATGATTTATCATGAAAACAAAGTTTTACTGTAGTCCTTCCGTATCTTAGCATGAAAACATCATCACTTTGCTGAAAACATAATCCTTGTAAGAAGACATGAAACGACATCCACGTGAGAGTATAAAATCTTGACTGTTACAAATAACTTAAAAGGATAATCAACTGAGGTTTAACTTCAACTAATGTGGATGACTACGGTTAAAATCCACAAAGTTCGAAGGAGAAGACATGTGACTAAGTATGAACAATTATGATTCGATCCATACTCGTCAAATTTTTTATGAGAACTGCCATGTACATAACTTTACAATCCGGGACTAAATATGGTTGGTTGTAGTCCGATCCATACTTGTCAAATTTTTTATAAAACGTCATGACATGAGCAAACGTGGACGTATATGGTTCGGTTCACAAGACAACATTCGACTGAAAAACATGAAATTTGAACTGAGTAACGGTGAACGCCTATGGGTCGGTTCACCAAATAACGTCGGCTGAAAACATGAATCTGACATGAGTTAGGGTAAACTCCTATGAGTCTATTTACCAGAACAAAATTTGAATTAGCAAAGGTGAACACCTATGGGTCGGTTCACCAAAACAAAATTCGATTGAAAAGCAAATGCGACTAAATATGACCAGTCCTGTACCAAGCTTTTACTTAGTCAAAATAAGAAAACTAACTGATGAAATGCATGAAAAACATGAAAGATAACAACGCCACAATATAGGAAGTTACTAGTGACTACCCACTAGTCACAGGTCAAGTTTTAAAGCTTACAGGTCAAACCTTGGCTCTGATACCATAATTGTAACACCCCACTTGGATAAGTGAACCGTTACGTGTATTTAAGGCGTGTCATCAAAGCATAAGGTAAATGTCCTAAAAACATTAATTGACCATAAAGGAAATACCGGAATCAAACATCGGTAATCCAAACATAAGCTCAAAACATGAAAAGTAAATACTGAAAGGAAGGACTGAACAATGTCTAAACAGGCAGAGTAATATATGAAGTGCACTAAGTAAGGAGTCTGGATAGTTTCCATCCAAATGCACCTACCCTCAGAATCCTAAGAGCGTCCCTGTGTACCTGCCGTTTGTAACATCAAAAGAAACTACGACTGAGCATAACGCCCAGTGAACGGATATAAATCATGATAAGAATGTACTGGAATGAAACAGATAACAAATACTGAAGCTATAAACGGATAAGTAAAAGTAGCAGAATAAAATTGTGTATGTTCTGAAAAGTCTGGTTTATAGTTAGTAAAGCTGAACTATTATCGGTTAAATCTGAAAATATGCATTTACTGTATTTTATGTGCCAAGAGCTTATATAGGTCATGTACTCTAGCAACGTCTGCATGAATACATAGAGGGGTGACCTCGTCATGCTGTAGAGGGGTGACCTCTAACTGATGTGCTGGGTGGAGGGATCAACTCCAATGTGAAGGATGTAGAGCACACACCACATTCACCTGATAAGCTGTAAACTGATCACCTAGGATGCATCCATATGCCCCTGTTGATAATATTGATAAATGGTTAAGCTGAAATGAAAGGGACGCTGCGAGAAATCACTCCCCCGCAGGGGAGTCATGACACCGGTGCCTCAAGTGTCATGGTTACGGTACCTCCGTAACTAGTAATAACTGGTCAAACATGTATATAAAGCTCATGCAATTTAATATATTTATCATGGCAATTCATGTAAAGTTTATAACATATATTGGGGAAAATATTTGGATGCAGACAGAAAATCCTAATCATGCATAGGAAAGGAAGTCCTTACTGAAGGACGGAAAATCCGTACCTTGTGTCAAGTAACTGACTGCAAGGAAAACCGATGAAATCCTACTCTCACTTCACAATAGCTACATAAATAACGGACGCGAATAAGTTGTCTGATATCTGTTTATCTTTACTGACCTTTACTGTTATTAGTATGATTCATTATAGTTTCTTATTATTGTTTGTGTATAATCTGGTAAATCTGATTGTTCTACATTATTTTGATAAATGTATTCTTGTACTACTGATTTGCTGTAAAATATGTATTCTGATATGACTATAAACAGTAACTTGCTCTAGTTAGAAAGGTTTCAAGAATCATTTAAATCATTTAACAAAATTATACGTTTTAATTAATAAAACTAGTCCAATCAGTTATAATTTAATTTACTAATTAAATTAATAAAACCTTTAAACTTGTTAAATTTGAACATGAACTTATCGTAAATGATTAAAATATTTAATAAATAAACCCTTGCTAAAATTTTAAACCGTGTACCCGAGCCTACCGAGATACCATCTCGGTCGCACTAAAACAAAACAACAACAATTTATGTTCTCACAGCCGGATTAGTAACAGAATTTTCTGTCGTTAAACCGTCGCTAAACTGTGACTAAAGCTGACTATATAAACTGCGACAAAATTTCTGTCGCTAAACTGTCGTTAATCTGAACTTTTAAGAACCAAACGGACCCCCTGCTGTTTACTATATTCCTACCGAGCCTTGTTTGTTACCCCATGTTTTACTGAGTGTCTTGGTTGCCACTGACAACCTACAAAGACCCCTGGCTAGCCCAGGTTCCCACTGACTCCAAACCAAACACCCCTTGAATCCCGTTTACCCCCTGTTTGGAGTTTGGATCGCAGCTGGTCACACCAAAGCACCACCGAGACCTATTGGTCTCGTTTTTTTTGAATTCAAAATAACCCGACCCCCATTTTTGGTTATATTACATGCTTACACTTTATAAAAATCATGTTTATACATCTTAAAATATACATTCGTGACTATGGAGGATTTAAGGAAGAAGATTATCTTTAGATGTGATTAGAAGATTACAAACACACAAAACCCGAATAGATCATAGAATCGAACCTTTTTTCCTTTTGTTTTTGTTCTAGCCGGCGGCACCTTCCCAAAGAAACCCTAAACCGTTTCTTTTTTTTTGTTTTGTTTTCTGATTGTGACAAAATGTTAACTCCCGTATGTTGTCTTGTAATATGGGCTGGGCTCCCAAGCCCAAGTTCCCTTTTCTTTTCTTTTAAATCAGCCGTAACCCAAACACATGCATACTTTATATATATATATATATATATATATATATATATATATATATATATATATATATATATATATATATATATATATATATATATATATATATATATATATATATATATATATATATATATATATATATATATATATATATATATATATATATATATATATATGTATATATATATATATATATATTGTTCTAATTACTTAACGCATAAGATCGTGTTTAATTCCCCGTTTAATCTTGACGTATATTATATCTATTTTCTGAATAATTATTACTTACGTAATACTTGACTAACTAATATTAATTATTTTCTGAAATAATTAATTACGTAACATTTTAAATAAAGTCTGAGACTGCGTGTTATTAATGTTTAAGGGTTTTAAAGGCGGATTTTACACCATTGATGTTCATAAGCTTTTCATCTTTGATAAGTTTACGTTTTCTCTGTGTGGATGAAATATCCTATATGTTTTTAAACAAATTAGTTACAAAAACATAGGTATCGCAAGTAATAAATAAAAACTTATACATGAACAAAAAATATTACCAATTTATCATTGGATGAAAGAATCACAACTACGTTTTCGTTTGATGTATCACTGAATCCTTTTTGTTGAATATTCTCTATTTTAATATTGGTATTGTAACTTGGACTATCCATCCTAATACTTTTCTAGTTGTTATTGATGATAAAAACCTCTGTCAATTATACGCATATTGATGCCAATTATTATGGAAATAATATGGATATGATCAAAATTTTAAAATGTATCATGCTATTTTATTGTATATATTTGAATGTTTCTTGAATCTTTACATAAGGAAATATGATAATGTAACTTTTATATCATTAACAAACGGTGAGAAATATGATAATGATTCAATAACATATAAACTAAAGATAAATATTCAATGACATGTAAGTAGAATATATACATGATTGAAAATACAAATAAGAGATGAAACAAATAAATAACATTCGAACTGATACGAAAAAATGATATATTATAAGAAATAGATAAATTCATCAGAATTTATTCAGCATCATCATTGACGGTTGATTTGTGAAGGTGGAAGGTAAAATGCCACGCCAGCCTATCAATTCAAAAATGTTATTTGTTTCAGTATAACTTCATCTGCTACATCAACATCGTCAATGACAATTACATTTTTTAATTTCTAATTCACAAGGTTTATGGAAAATTGTAGTACTATTCTTCTTGAATGAATGGTTCAAAACGAAACATGCACATATTGTTAACATAGAGCTTTATCATGTTGATCTGCAATCAAAATATTTTTTGTCAACAACAGTGTCATACAATTACAAATCCTAAACAAAATAAATTATATAACATATACATGTTTATCTTTCAAAACCAAGTCCATCCTATACGGTTCATGATCACCATTTCCTGAAATTTTATGATGAAATATCATTAAAAAAATCATATATACTAATAAAAGTAAATAAATTGTTACACACATATAAAACAGAATACCTGCAATTCCATCTGATCCACCAAAACCAACTGATAAATCATGAACACAGATTCCTGAAATTTTATAATGAAACATCATTAGCAAAACATGGATATAGACTACTTTGAAAATTTGTAACAAAAATACGAAAAATACCTCTACTTACATATGATCCACCAAAACCATTTGATACAACAGATACTATATAATATCCATTTTTCTTGTGAATAATACCAGAAAAACCATGTGTCTTTCTATAACCTGTCGTGCTATGGTTGTCCCTGCTAATTGAATCATCGTGTTACTTTTGATTTGCGATTTAACTGTGATGAATATGATTTCGATGCATGACTACAACATGTATTTATGGCCACATATTAGGGTTTTTGACGTTGTTAGTTAAATATGGCAGCTGATTGACTTTTAAAAGCCAGCCATAAATTTTGTTACTTTTAAATACAAAAGTGTTACTTAAAGAGCATATAGAAATTTAATGGTATAATGCCACAAATTTAAAAATTCAAAAGTTGAATCATTAGAGGGAAATCAAGTAATTATATCAGAAATTTGAGTTTGTTAATGCTTTGTTTTTTAAAGGATGGTAGTTTTGTTTTCCAAACATAGTCACCAAAGTATTAATAGCACAATGGTTGTGTGCATGGGTTATAAACCCCACATCCCAAGTTCGAATCTGGCGAGTGACATTATATTTACATTTCTATAAATCTAAATAGTGCCATGTCATCTTTCAAGGGTGTCATGTCATCTTTCAAGGGTGTCATGTAGGATTAGAGGGGTGACACATAAGATTAGATTGTGCCATGTCACGTTAAATGTGCCATGTCACATTAAATGTGCCATATCACATTATCCAACTCATATCCTTACTCCTATATATATGTAAAGATTTGTAAGCATTGTATCTCCAGGTTTAAAACCTACAACAAAACACAAAACAAAGAAGCAAAATGTTATAGCAAAACTAATACACTCAAAATCAAAGATCAGTTACACACCAGTTTAATGCGAGTCCTAAGAACTTAACATGAGCTTAACAAACATACTAAAATCACTAAACTAACATCACATAGTTTCATACAATCACATATATATAAAAATTCTGATGGGTTAGGCATTCGGTCAAAATGAACCCTTTTGAATAAGATTGCAAGAATTTTATGATTGAAAAAATAATCACAAATTTTTTAATTAAGCGATTCAGGATGTTTCATTAATTAATCAAATTCTCAATTCTATCTTTTTTTTTGTTTTACTTGTACAGTTTCTGTCAAAAACTTTTTCGACATATTGTTCAAGCCAATAAGTAGTTCGTGAACAAAAGCTAATAAGTAATTCATGTAAAAATTTAGGTAAGGAGTAGCAGAAAACAAAACAAATGAGCATACATGTTAATTTACGGTGCGTATCTTCTTATAATATATATTAATTGTCGACGTGAACGACGTCATAAAAGTCTTATGCATGTCGTTTTGTTCGTATATTGGTGTCGTTTTAAAAATCCTCCAACAGAACATATAGATTGCACGTGAATAAAAAGATAAATTTATAAAAGAGCCCCTTATATCATACGACTATTATAAAAATGATCTTATACTTTTAAATATATACACCTTTTTAGTACAACAAAATTTATTTATTAAATATTGAGCGTATACCTATCGATTTTTTTGAGAAAAAATACCATTGAAAAGATCGTTTAACTGCAAACCAAACCAAACGAGCTCAATATTGCAATGCTTGTAACATACATATGGTTTTATAAAAAATGTTGAAATTTGATATACATTTAAAATATTTTTTAATCAATATAGTCCTTAAGGTTATTTGTTCACTGCAAGACAATCATTAAAGCCAACAATCTTTCGTACTATCAGTCCACTGCAACCGTTAGTTCTGCACCCTCCGCCGCGAAGTGCGGGCTGTATACCTAGTTTTAATAAAAAAACGTGTTAGATTTTTAAATTTATAAAACCTGATGTATCTATCATGCACTAACGAGCAAAGAATTTTGCGGTATAGTTGGTAAATCCGAGAACGTCCAAAGGGCTAGAGTATTTGTATTTAATTAGAAAGGTTTTATCACGTTCTAAAAGAAAATCTAATAAGAAACTAATGACACAATAATTAAAAATACTGAAATGGAAATAACAGATGAGAACCGATAAGAGAAAATGTACTAACCTATTTACTTTATTGTTACCTAGTTAATTATGTTTACAGTGCAGTGACTAGCTATTACTATTTAGTAGTCATAATATTGACAATTCCGTTTTTGACCTCGTTCCTCGCCCTATGTCTTTTAAATCTCAATTATTGCCATAGAAACTAGTCAAGTATAATGTAGATAATGATTAAACCAGAGCTACCCTTACGACCTAATTTTTCAAACCCTTCCACTAGGTTTCTTGCATTTTATAAGTAATTAAAATAATTATCGCATTATTGCAATATGAGACAATATAATCAAATCCAAACACTCTACTTTATAATCACACAAGTTATAAGTCTCGTGCATGCACGAGTCTTACATATAAATCAAATTTATTTTAATATTTTAGTTTTAATATACATGTATAAAAAAATTCACGCGTTTAATGTTTTTTAATTGTAATATTAGTACAACTAATAATTATTCCCGTGATTTCATTATGTATTATAGTAATATTAGTGTTTAAATAGATTTTATGAATTTTATATGTTAAGATATAAAGTCTACAATGTATAAAGTGTAAGGTGTTATTTGTTTATTTTTTAAGTTATAGTAAAATTACGAAAAATTATAAGTTTCAATGAACTCCTTCTAAATTATTTAAAATTTAACCACTAAAATTTTATTAATTACCTGTTTTTTTAAGTTTTGTTTTTCACAAACTGGACACATATATTTTTATGTCATTTTTTCTCCATCAAATTTCTCTACAATTTTTTCACACTTTTCTTAAGTTTTCAGACAGATTTAAAAATAATTTGGTTTTTATTATTTAAAAAAATTTTAAATCCATATTTAGTTTTAAAAAAATATTACTAAATAAGGGAAAGTTTTATTTTTTGGACGAATGACATCCCCACTGAGTGTTCTACTTTACTAAATAAAAGATTTCATAAAAACCTTATAATTTGATTATCCATTTTTCAAAAGCATAGTCTTTTTTAAACAAGGTTGCAAAAATCATGAACCGTTAGCTGGCTGGTCGACCACATTGTAACTGGTAATCCTTGTAGGCGAGATTAATGGGATCGGCATGTTTAGCAAAATTTAGGTATTTCCGGCAAGTTTTGAGTAATTCTAACGATTTTTAAGTATTATCGGCAATACCCGAAAGAAAGATGGAAAATATAGAAGCTCAACTTACAATAGCAACAAATTTAAAGATGCATGTCAGCAAATTTGTAATTTGTACGTGCTACTGAGATTCTATCGTACTCTGGTAATGAAAGAGTATATACAATATTCAAAGGTGAATATATGTAATGCTAACCTGTTCGGATACTTGGCTAAACAAGTAATGCTTTTGAACTGGTTGAATGAGTAAGACAAGCATAGGCGTTGTCAAGGGTAGTCTGTTGCAAAAGATTTTTTGGCTGAATGTAGTATTCTTCCATTCGGTGATACTGATCATACATTATTCCATAAGCCCCTGCTTTTTGTACTTGTTTCAGGGGGGTATCATCTCTATTCGCAATGGGGGTTTGTTGTTAATGATTAGCTGCTTAAGAGATGTTTTGAGAACTTGACTCAATCTTGATCCTCTTAATGTAGTAGGGTTTATGTGGGAAAAAAATAACAAATCTACTCATAATACATTCTGCAATTTAGTGATGAGCAAGAACCTTTGCTAGTTAGAACATAAAACTAAGAACTAAGTTAAAAAGTCAATTCGGGATTCAGTAATAAAATAAAAACATGTGACAGTCACTACAAAAAAGTAGTTGATTTTTCACACTTATTATGCCACTTGTTCACACTTTAAAATGTGTGAATTTGAAAAGTTCACCCTTTCATTAGTATTCTTGGTGTGAACAAATTGGGTGTAACAAATAACTTCACACTTTTAAGTGCAAAATTTTTTAAAACTTCACACTTTTATGTGTGAACTTTATAATACTTCACACTTACAAGTGCGAATATTTTACAAATAAAGATCACACTTTTTGAAGTACGAAGAAAAAAATGTGAAGAAACCCTAAATTTGTTGCAGTGAGTTTACTAAGCAATAAATTTCGAGATCCAGACCAAGTCAAATCATTGAGTCACACTAAAAAAGCTCCAAGTCCCTTTTAAAACATTATTTATTTATAAACTACAGGTTTGAACCACGACCTTGACATTGTTCATCTAGTTCATCAATAACAAGAGTTGTCTTTTAAAAACATTATTTATTTATAAAAAATGATGTTCGTAGATAAAAAGAGTTGGTTATCAATAAAAACGATGTACGTTAACAGATATAATAACAACTTATTCCACGGGGTTAAAGTGGGTCTCACATCTTTGATATGCAAATGATGCACTAATTATGGGTGAGTGGTCCTTGTTGAATGCAAAGAACCTTTCTAGAATCCTAACTTGTCTTCATCTTGCTTGATGCCTTAATGTTAACTTTCACAAAAGAATTTAGAAGTTAATTCACTCTCATTTATATAGGTGGAAATACGGTTAGATGTGCTAACTGGAGTACTCTTGCTAAAAAAATTCCAAAGAGGCTTTCAAATTGGAAATCAAAGTCCCTCTTTTTTTGTGGTAGACTAACTCTAGTTAAGTCTGTTCTTATGAGCTTAAGTGTTTATACTTTCAACCTTTAAAGCTCCCATTAGCATAATCAACAATCTTGAATGCATAAGAATGAAATTCTTTTAGGGCGGTTCTTTTGATGAAAAATAGATTGCTTGGATAAAATAGGACAAAACTACCTCCCATATTTCTAATGGGCATCTAGGGATTGCTACTTTAAAGTATAGCAATCAATACATGCTTTGGAATGGTGGTGGAGGTTCCACAATGAAAATAATGTACTTTGGAACAGAGTAGTTCACTCTATTCATGGCTTAAATGGTGGTCTAAATGACTTTTCCTCTATCAAATCTAAATCGGTTCCAATGTAACACCCACGGAGTAGTTCACTCTATTCATGGCTCAGAGTTGTTCCAATCTAAATGACTTTTCCCCTGATACCATAATTGTAACACCCCACTTGGATAAGTGAACCGTTACGTGTATTTATGGCATGTCATCAAAGCATAAGGTAAATGTCCTAAAAACATTAACTGACCATAAAGGAAATACCGGAATCAAACATCGGTAATCCAAACATAAGCTCAAAACATGAAAAGTAAATACTGAAAGGAAGGAATGAACAATGTCCAAACAGGCAGAGTAATATATGAAGTGCACTAAGTAAGGAGTCTGGATAGTTTCCATCCAAATGCACCTACCCTCAGAATCCTAAGAGCGTCCCTGTGTACCTGCCGTTTGTAACATCAAAAGAAACTATGACTGAGCATAACGCCCAGTGAACGGATATAAATCATGATAAGAATGTACTGGAATGAAATAGATAACAAATACTGAAGCTATAAACGGATAAGTAAAAGTAGCGGAATAAAATTGTGTATGTTCTGAGAAGTCTGGTTTATAGTTAGTAAAGCTGAACTATTATCGGTTAAATCTGAAAATATGCATTTACTGTATTTTATGTGCCCAGAGTTTATATAGGTCATGTACTCTAGCAACGTCTGCATGAATACATAGAGGGGTGACCTCGTCATGCTGTAGAGGGGTGACCTCTAACTGATGTGCTGGGTGGAGGGATCAACTCCAATGTGAAGGATGTAGAGCACACACCACATTCACCTGATAAGCTGTAAACTGATAACCTAGGATGCATCCATATGCCCCTGTTGATAATATTGATAAATGGCTAAGCTGAAATGAAAGGGACGTTGCGAGAAATCACTCCCCCGCAGGGGAGTCATGACACCGGTGCCTCAAGTATCATGGTTACGGTACCTCCGTAACTAGTAATAACTGGTCAAACATGTATATAAAGCTCATGCAGTTTAATATAGTTATCATGGAAATTCATGTAAAGTTTATAACATATACTGGGGAAAATATTTGGATGCAGACAGAAAATCCTAATCATGCATAGGAAAGGAAGTCCTTACTGAAGGACAGAAAATCCGTACCTTGTGTCAAGTAACTTACTGCAAGGAAAAACCGATGAAATCCTACTCTCACTTCACAATAGCTACATAAATAACGGACGCGAATACGTTGTCTGATATCTGTTTATCTTTACTGACCTTTACTGTTATTAGTATGATTCATTATAGTTTCTTATTATTGTTTGTGTATAATCTGGTAAATCTGATTGTTCTACATTATTTTGATAAATGTATTCTTGTACTACTGATTTGCTGTAAAATATGTATTCTGATATGACTATAAACAGTAACTTGCTCTAATTAGAAAGGCTTCAAGAATCATTTAAATCATTTAACAAAATTATACGTTTTAATTAATAAAACTAGTCCAATCAGTTATAATTTAATTTACTAATTAAATTAATAAAACCTTTAAACTTGTTAAATTTGAACATGAACTTATCGTAAATGATTAAAATATTTAATAAATAAACCCTTGCTAAAATTTTAAACCATGTACCCGAGCCTACCGAGATACCCATCTCGGTCGCACTAAAACAAAAAAACAACAATTTATGTTCTCACAGCCGGATTAGTAACAGAATTTTCTGTCTTTAAACCGTCGCTAAACTGTGACTAAAGCTGACTATATAAACTGCGACAGAATTTTTGTCGCTAAACTGTCGTTAATCTGAACTTTTAAGAACCAAACGGACCCCCTGCTGTTTACCATATTCCTACCGAGCCTTGTTTGTTACCCCCTGTTTTACTTTCGTTCCCCTGTAGTCTACACTAAGACCCACCGAGACACACTGAGTGTCTTGGTTGTCACTGCAACCTACAAAGACCCCTGGCTAGCCCAGGTTCCCACTGACTCCAAACCAAACACCCCTTGAATCCCGTTTACCCCCTGTTTGTGGTTTGGTTCGCAGTTGGTCACACCAAAGCACCACCGAGACCTATTAGTCTCGGTTTTTTGTGAATTCAAAATAACCCGACCCCTATTTTTGGTTATATTACATGCTTACACTTTATAAAAATCATGTTTTATACATCTTAAAATATACATTCGTGACTATGGAGGATTTAAGGAAGAAGATTACCTTTAGATGTGATTAGAAGATAACAAACACACAAAACCCGAATAGATCATAGAATCAAACCTTTTTTCCTTTTGTTTTTGTTCTAGCCGGCGACACCTTCCCAAAGAAACCCTAAACCGTTTCTTCTTTTTTTTGTTTTCTGATTGTGACAAAAGGTTAACTCCCGTATGTTGTCTTGTAATATGGGCTGCGCTCCCAAGCCCAAGTTCCCTTTTCTTTTCTTTTAAATCAGCCGCAACCCAAACACATGCATACTTTATATATATATATATATATATATATATATATATATATATATATATATATATATATATATATATATATATATATATATATATATATATATATATATTTTGTTCTAATTACTTAACGCATAAGATCGTGTTTAATTCCCCGTTTAATCTTGACGTATATTATATCTATTTTCTGAATAATTATTACTTACGTAATACTTGACTAACTAATATTAATTATTTTTCTGAAATAATTAATTACAACATATACTATATAATATCCATTTTTCTTGTGAATAATACCAAAAAAACCATGTGTCTTTCTATAACCTGTCGTGCTATGGTTGTCCCTGCTAATTGAATCATCGTGTTACTTTTGATTTGCGATTTAACTGTGATGAATATGATTTTGATGCTTGACTACAACATGTATTTATAGCCACATATTAGGGTTTTTGACGTTGTTAGTTAAATATGGCAGCTGATTGACTTTTAAAAGCCAGCCATAAATTTTGTTACTTTTAAATACAAAACGGTTACTTAAAGAGCATATAGAAATTTAATGGTATAATTCCACAAATTTAAAAATTCAAAATTTGAATCATTAGAGGGAAATCAAGTAATTATATCAGAAATTTGAGTTTGTTAATGCTTTGTTTTTTTAAAGGATGGTAGTTTTGTTTTCCAAACATAATCACCAAAGTATTAATAAAACAATGGTTGTGTGCATGGGCTATAAGCCACACATCCCAAGTTCGAATCTGGCGAGTGACATTATATTTACATTTCTAAAAATCTAAATAGTGCCATGTCATCTTTCAAGTGTGTCATATCATCTTTCAAGGGTGCCATGTAGGATTAGAGGGGTGACACATAAGATTAGATTGTGCCATGTCACGTTAAATGTGCCATGTCACATTAAATGTGCCATGTCACATTATCCAACTCATATCCTTACTGCTATATATATGTAAAGATTTGTAAGCATTGTATCTCCAGGTTTAAAACCAACAACAAAACACAAAACAAAGAAGCAAAATGTTATAGCAAAACTAATACACTCAAAATCAAAGATTAGTTTCACACCAGTTTAATGCGAGTCCTAAGAACTTAACATGAGCTTAACAAACATACTAAAATCACTAAACTAACATCACATAGTTTCATACAATCACATATATATATAAATTCTGATGGGTTAGGCATTCGGTCAAAATGAACCCTTTTGAATAAGATTGCAAGAATTTTATGATTGAAAAAATAATCACAAATTTTTTAATTAAGCGATTCAGGATGTTTCATTAATTAATCAAATTCTCAATTCTATCTTTTTTTGTTTTACTTGTATAATTTCTGTCAAAAACTTTTTCGACATATTGTTCAAGCCAATAAGTAGTTCGTGAACAAAAGCTAATAAGTAATTCATGTAAGAATTTAGGTAAGGAGTAGCAGAAAACAAAACAAATGAGCATACATGTTAATTTACGGTGCGTATCTTATTATAATATATATTAATTGTCGACGTGAACGACGTCATAAAAGTCTTATGCATGTCGTTTTGTTCGTATATTGGTGTCGTTTTAAAAATCCTCCAACAGAACATATAGATTGCAAGCGAATAAAAAGATAAATTTATAAAACAGCCCCTTATATCATACGACTATTATAAAAATGATCTTATAATTTTAACTATATACACCTTTTTAGTACAACAAAATTTATTTATTAAATATTGAGCGTATACCTATCGATTCTTTTGAGAAAAAATACCATTGAAAAGATCGTTTAACTGCAAACCAAACCAAACGAGATCAATATTGCAATGCTTGTAACATACATATGGTTTTATAAAAAAATGTTGAAATTTGATATACATTTAAAATATTTTTTAATCAATATAGTCCTTAAGGTTATTTTTTCACTGCAAGACAATCATTAAAGCCAACAATCTTTCGTACTATCAGTCCACTGCAACCGTTAGTTCTGGACCCTCCGCCGCGAAGTGCGGGCTGTATACCTAGTTTTAATAAAAAACACGTTAGATTTTTAAATTTATAAAACCTGATGTATCTATCATGCACTAACGAGCAAAGAATTTTGCGGTATAGTTGGTAAATCCGAGAACGTCCAAAGGGCTAGAGTATTTGTATTTAATTAGAAAGGTTTTATCACGTTCTAAAAGAAAATCTAATAAGAAACTAATGACACAATAATTAAAAATACTGAAATGGAAGTAACACATGAGAACCGATAAGAGAAAATGTACTAACCTATTTACTTTATTGTTACCTAGTTAATTATGTTTACTGTGCAGTGACTAGCTATTACTATTTAGTAGTCATAATATTGACAATTCCGTTTTTGACCTCGTCCCTCGCCCTATGTCTTTTAAATCTCAATTATTGCCATGGAAACTTGTCAAGTATAAAGTAGATAATGATTAAACCAGAGCTACCCTTACGACCTAATTTTTCAAACCCTAACACTAGGTTTCTTGCATTTTATAAGTAATTAAATTAATATCTCATTAATGCAATATGAGACAATATAATCAAATCCAAACACTCTACTTTATAATCACACAAGTTATAAGTCTCGTGCATGCACGAGTCTTACATATAAATCAAATTTATTTTAATAATTTAGTTTTAATATACATGTATAAAAAAATTCACACGTTTAATGTTTTTAATTGTAATATTAGTACAACTAATAATTATACCCGTGATTTCATTATGTATTATAGTAATATTAGTGTTTAAATATATTTTATGAATTTTATATGTTAAGATATAAAGTCTACAATGTATAAAGTGTAAGGTGTTATTTGTTTATTTTTTATGTTATTGTAAAATTACGAAAAATTATAAGTTTCAATGAACTCCTTCTAAATTATTTAAAATTTAACCACTAAAATTTTATTAATTACTTGTTTTTTTAAGTTTTGTTTTTCACAAACTGGACACATATATTTTTATGTTATTTTTTCTCCATCAAATTTCTCCACAATTTTTTCACACTTTTCTTAAGTTTTCAGACAAATTTAAAAATAATTTGGTTTTTATTATTTTAAAAAATTTTAAATCCATATTTAGTTTTAAAAAATATTACTAAATAAGGGAAAATTTTATTTTTTGGACGAATACATCCCCACTGAGTGTTCTACTTTACTAAATAAAAGATTTCATAAAAACCTTATTATTTGATTATCCATTTTTCAAAAGCATAGTCATTTTTAAACAAGGTTGCAAAAATCATGAACCGTTAGCTGGCTGGTTGACCACATTGTAACTGTTAATCCTTGTAGGCGAGATTAATGGGACCGGCATGTTTAGCAAAATTTAGGTATTTCCGGCAAGTTTTGAGTAATTCTAACGATTTTTAAGTATTTTCGGCAATACCCGAAAGAAAGATGGAAAATATAGAAGCTCAACTTACAATACCAACAAATTTAAAGATGCATGTCAACAAATTTGTAATCTGTACGTGCTACTGAGATTCTATCGTATTCTGGTAATGAAAGAGTATATACAGTATTCAAAGGTGAATATATGTAATGCTAACCTGTTCGGATACTTGGCTAAACAAGTAATGCTTTTGAACTGGTTGAATGAGTAAGACAAGCATAGGCGTTGTCAAGGGTAGTCTGTTGCAAAAGATTTTTTGGCTGAATGTAGTATTCTTCCATTCGGTGATACTGATCATACATTATTCCATAAGTCCCTGCTTTTTGTACTTGTTTCAGGGGGTATCATCTCTATTCGCAATGGGGGTTTGTTGTTAATGATTAGCTGCTTAAGAGATGTTTTGAGAACTTGACTCGATCTTGATCCTCTTAATGTAGTAGGGTTTATGTGGGAAAAAAATAACAAATCTACTCATAATACATTCTGCAATTTAGTGATGACCAAGAACCTTTGCTAGTTAGAACATAAAACTAAGAACTAAGTTAAAAAGTCAATTTGGGATTCAGTAATAAAATAAAAACATGTGACAGTCACTACAACAAAGTAGTTGATTTTTCACACTTATTATGCCACTTGTTCACACTTTAAAATGTGTGAATTTGAAAAGTTCACCCTTTCATTAGTATTCTTGGTGTGAACAAATTGGGTGTAACAAATAACTTCACACTTTAATTTTAAGTGCGATTTTTAAAACTTCACACTTTTATCTGTGAACTTTATAATACTTCACACTTACAAGTGCGAATATTTTACAAATAAAGTTTACACTTTTTGAAGTACGAAGAAAAAAATGTGAAGAAACCCTAAATTTGTTGCAGTGAGTTTACTAAGCAATAAATTTCGAAATCCAGACCAAGTCAAATCATTGAGTCACACTGAAAAAGCTCCAAGTCCCTTTTAAAACATTATTTATTTATAAACTACAGGTTTGAACCACGACCTTGACATTGTTCATCTAGTTCATCAATAACAAGAGTTGTCTTTTAAAAACATTATTTATTTATAAAAAATGATGTTCGTAGATAAAAAGAGTTGGTTATCAATAAAAACGATGTACGTTAACAGATATAATAACAACTTATTCCACGGGGTTAAAGTGGGTCTCACATCTTTGATATGCAAATGATACACTAATTATGGGTGAGTGGTCCTTGTTTGTCTTCATCTTGCTTGATGCCTTAATGTTAACTTTCACAAAAGAAATTTAGAAGTTAATTCACTCTCATTTATATAGGTGGAAATACGGTTAGATGTGCTAACTGGAGCACTCTTGCTAAAAAAATTCCAAAGAGGCTTTCAAATTGGAAATCAAAGTCCCTCTTTTTTTGTGGTAGACTAACTCTAGTTAAGTCTGTTCTTATGAGCTTAGGTGTTTATCCTTTCAACCTTTAAAGCTCCCATTAGCATAATCAACAATCTTGAATGCATAAGAATAAAATTCTTTTAGGGCGGTTCTTTTGATGAAAAATAGATTGCTTGGATAAAATAGGACAAAGCTACCTCCCCTATTTCTAATGGGCGTCTAGGGATTGCTACTTTAAAGTCTAGCAATCAATACATGCTTTGGAATGGTGGTGGAGGTTCCACAATGAAAATAATGTACTTTGGCACAGAGTAGTTCACTCTATTCATGGCTTAGATGGTGGTCTAAATGACTTTTCCTCTATCAAATCTAAATCGGTTCCAATGTTTCGTATTGCAAATATTAAAGAAGATCTTTAAGATCTTTGCAAGGTTGGAGTCGACTAGCCAATAATTTTTAAAAATGGAAATGGTTGTGCCACTTGGTTTTGGCTTGATAAGTGGCTTGGAGGATCATCCTTTAACCGTAAAAAGTCGTGTGTCGTCTACAGTGCATTTCCATAAGTCAATGCAGTTAGACAAAGTTCGGCCACCAAATTACAAAGGCTTGTTAGCTTTTCACATTCTGGACCAGATCGAATAGGTCTGCACCACACCCAATGGAAATCGAGGGGCGAAGAACCGGTGATAGAATGTGTTCGAGGTAAAGGATGATAGGTGGGAAAGTGATTACAAACAAGGCACTTTCAGTGGGATTGGGTTGTTCCATCTTGTGGGAGATGAAATTTTTGGTGGGGGCGAGGTTGTGTTAATGATGTGAGTCACATCATTAACACAACCTCGCCCCCACCAAAAATTTCATCTCCCACAAGATGGAACAACCCAATCCCACTGAAAGTGAATGTTTTCACTTGGAAAACTGCAAACCAAAGATTCCCAATAAGATCTAATCTAGACTACAGTGGTATTGATCTTCATAGTGTTATCTGTCCCGTTCATGACGAGGTGACCGAAACCGAAGAACACATCTTCGTTTCATGTGGTATCGTGAAGGAAATATGAAAGGTCTTGCATAAAGGTCGAACATCCATAGAATCACATTCACTTGTCTTACTGATGCAATCAATCTTGCTGACATGGTTCCCCTCCCGGCTGCCGCAAAAAAGTTTTTTGACACCGCTGTTCAAGCTTCCCATTGGACCTTACGGATGTTCGGTAATGAGATGATTTTCGCATTAAAACGACCCAACAAGTGCCTCATCCTGCATGATATTAAACTTTCGTCATTTAATTGGTGCTCTAGGAGACAAAAGAAAGTCACCATTAGGTGGATCGATTGGATTTGTAACCTTGTAATTCTATTTCATCTTAGTGTATAACTTTGCTAGCTTCTTGCTAGTTTAGTAGTTTTTTTATATATAAATACTAATGCCGTTAAAAATTGTGTATTAATGAAAGCCGTTGCTCATAAATAAAAATAGTTGTTGATTAACAAAATGTTATTCATTAATGAAAAAACTTTATTTATCAATAAAAAATATAAATTTAATTCTATTTATGATAAAAGTGTATCTTAAATATTAAACTTTGGAAGAAAAAGTAATGTGTCATATGTAAAAAAAAACCAATACGAAAAAAGAAAAAGAAAAGAAGATATAAAAATAACAAATATAAAAAGTGGCTAAAAAGAAAATAAATGAAACACTAACCGAAAGTTGGAAAAAGAAGCTCAGCAAAATTGTAATCTTTACGTGCTACTGAGATTCTATTGTATCTGGTACCTATCTATCGTATTCTGGTAACGAATGAGTATATATAGTAAGACACGCATAGGCGCTCGTCAAGGGTAGTCTGTTGCAAAGGATTTATCGGTCCAATGTTGTATTCTTCCATTTAGTGATACTGATAAATACAGTACTCCATAAGTCCCTGCACTTTGTATTTGTTATGACTTTTTACCAGTTTTATGGGAGTATCATCTGTATTAGCTAGGGGCAGTTTGTTGTTAATGATTAGCTACTTCAGAGATGTTTTGGGAACTTGACTCCATCTTGACCTCTCAATGTAGTGATGAGCAAGAACCACTGACTAGTTAGAACATAAAACTAAGAATTAAATTACAAATTCCAATCGGGATTCAGTAATAAAATCAAAATCACATGACAGTTTACTAAGCAATATGAATTTCGAAATCCAGACCAAATCAAATCATTGAGTCACACTGAAAAAGCTCCAAGTCCCTTTAATAAACCTTAACAAAACAAGACCTTGTTTTCAAATACAATATTAGACAAAGATTCAACACCAGAAAATATCTGAGGGTCTAGAGAAATAATCAACTAATTAAACTATAGGCTTTGAACCACGTCCTTGCCATTGTTGCGGCCACTTTTATTGTTCCCAACGCTGCCATCGTCACTGTCAGTACCACTGCCTTCCTCATCTGAAAATGTATATTAGTTTTCACCTAACTTTAGGGATTTAGTATATATTCTAAGCATGCATACATAAAAAGTTGGCACTCCACAAACCTTGCTTATCTGCTTTCTTATACTCAACTGCGCATTCATACCCATCAAACTGGATAAATCCGGCCTGCATTAACATCGGAAGTCTCTGATAAATCTCATCGAATAACAGGTCAACAGTTAATACATTTAAAAACATAGTATTAACAATTTCTCCCTACAAAGGTAGCCGAACTTTATTAAATATATGTGAACTACATAAACATATATCCATATACATTTTAAACGTATATCAATTATATTGAGCCTTAGTTTATTTATGTATAATTATTAACAGAAGCTTGTAAACTAAATGCATAGCGATACGTCCCCTCCTACACATAGAATATATATATATATCAGTTTCATATAGATGATCATAATATGCTTAACAGCTAGTTTTGCACCCACCTCAACAGCTAGTTTTGCAGCTTTCTGGCTGTTGAATTCCATAAATGCATAGCGATACGTCCCCTCCTACACATAGAATATATATATATCAGTTTCATATAGATGATCATAATATGCTTAAAAGACACTGCTCTACATATGAGCCAGGCCAAACCTTAATTGTTCTAACTTGGATATTCTTGTGCGAGATATTTCCAAATTTTTTAACCGCGCTGGTCAGTGTTCTGCGTGTAGTTTGCAGTGGTATATCTTTAACATAGATCGTTTTATCTGCGACAAGTATTTAAAGAGCTTTCAGTAAAAAATATATTAAGGTCACTATTAAAATAACATTCATAAATACCAAAAAATATGCAAGAAATATGACAATAGATCTTGGAGTACCAATATTTTTTGAAGAAATAGTCGGTTTGGCACGAGCTACTGATGACGATCTTGTTTTGTTTGTCGTTAATCGTGGTTTTGTGAGCTGTGTTTAAGATTAGCTACGCCTTAGTGAATGATTACCTATAATTTAATAGCAAAAATTATATATACTTCAGACTGAATAAGCTTACAATGGTCGCATAAGATGTTTTCTGTTCAACTTCATCCTGGGAATCTGGAGGCGACTTCTTTTCATCCTGGACTTTTTCAATATCTATAATTTCATCTGCAGAGTTAGCTTTTCTGCTTTTTTCCTTTCCGAAAACCTCATGAGAAGCTTCTGCCGTGATATCTATCCCTAAACAAAGTAGAACATTGGCTAATTTATACAGCAGACAATATAATAAACGAGCAATTAGATTACCACTAAGTGTATACCATTCTTTCGAGGTGCAGAGGTCCCCTGGTCTTTCTTTAGAACTAGATTGTCTTCTGCTAAACAAATGAAAAGATATAATCAAATGACATGAAACAAACATGATCAAACGCGATCGCGATTAAAAAGAAAATCGGAATTATATGTGCCACTGTCACCGCAAATACGATTAATAATAAAAATTAGCGGGAAATTAGAGATACCAGTGTCGTCATTGGTGATAAGAAACCGAAAGGAGTCATTGTGCACATAAAATCCTATGGCTTGTGGTGCCAACACGAATGTCTGAGAGAATCTTTTCATTGTATCATCTTTTCTTAATTCGCCTAGTACTCCTACAACAACCGAGTTTTCTATCGAGTCCTGAGCATGCACGCTGAGTAGGACGATATCTCGGTATGTGATATCAGAATCTAGTATCGCCTTGTGAATTTCCTGATATAAATAAAGGTTACCAAGATACTCCGATCCATTGTGTAAACCACAATTTACTATTTAAAATACGAGTATAGTAGTATTTGATTACGCATGGGTGATACTTTGAGTAGTTGAGTACCTTGATCGTAGTCACTGATCGGACTGATCCGTCATCAGCTGGAATTGACAAGGTGCTTTCTTCCTTGTAGAATTTATGCATTTCTTCTGGAATTTCATGAAGATATTTGTAATATTGACTCAAGAAAGCATCCGCTATGTCTTGAGCAGAATGTCTATTTGGAGTATCTTGGCTGGAAACAGATTGAACCTTCTTATGTGATCTAGCTTTCCTTATCATGTCTGCATAAAGAACTAAATCAAGATCCTTTATGTAAATTGCCATACCAAATATAAATATGATAAGGGTTGATCTATGCTAGAGTATAACGCACAGTACGATATGCAAAGATTAGTGATTAAAAACGGTCGTATTCATACTAATTATAATGGCATAATTATTAGCTAAAGATATGAAAAAATGAGACAACAAATTAATCTGTATGCTAATTACGAATCTGTCGAGATATATATCTTAAACTTCGGATGCAGAGATTGTTATACTATGAATCATAAGATGAAATCTAATCAAGTTGGCCGCTCGAGATTAATATGGAAAGCGTGTTCTGAACACAAAAAAAATAGCTCGAATATATAAATTGTAGAAACCTCGATCTTAAGCATAGAGAATAATTTGCGTGTACAGTTAATTGTATAAGCCTCAATCTTAAACATCAGAAAGTGCCCGTTAGAGAAAAATAAAAAACGGCTTAATTAGCGGACCTTAATTAACTTCAATTACAATTGATACTGAACCATGTACACTCTAAAATATGCCGGTAATCCCAGCTGTCCATTCCAACGGATGCATAGTCGCATTTATTTCCGACAAATTCGGTTCCTCCTTGGTGCACGCTGGGATTAAAACCGACGATATACTTCCAAATGCATCTATGAAACCAAATTGGTTGGAAGATGACTAGTTTGAATCTTGAAATTGTTGTCATGCGACTTGGTTGACAACAAAATTTTTACTAAGGTGTGGATTTCTATAGGCCGTTGTCGTTTTATCTTTAATCGTCTCATTGCTGGCGTAGTATCATCATCTAGCTACTTGCTTCATTTTATAAAAAAAAAAATTGCTGTTCAAAGAAAATTAAATCAAGGTATGGATTGCTTTTAGATTCATATATAGTACGTTGATACCTAAAATTTGCAAACAAGATTCAACGGATGAAATTATGCCTAAAATTTACAATACATTTGCTCACACTTATTAAAAAGTATAAGTAAAACACCAAACTTTTACTACTTTACAAAAAATGTAAGTAAATTGCCCACACTTATTAAAAAGTGTAAGTAAAACACTATACTTTTACTAACACTTTACGAAAAGTGTAGGTAAAACTCCATATCTTCTCACACTTTTTATAATATGCAAGAAAAACTTACAGTTTTGTTTACACTTTTTAAAATATATGGATAAAACTTAACTTATGCTCACACTTTTTTTTAAAGTGTAAGGATATATAAACTTTTGCTAACACTTATTATATATGTCAAGAAAAAAAAGTGTCATTAAAAGACCTATTTCTTGTAGTGGCGTTATAAAGAATAGCGCGTTTGATAATAGAATTTATAAAATCAGTCTCTCAAATCCAAACATACAAGTATCTCTACGATTCGCTAACGTAAAAGTGAAACAAATTAACCTCCAACATAAAATAAATTGGAGAATTAAATTAGTAGTTTTTGTATACCAACTTTGTTTAGATAACTTAAACCATAGGCCGGTGGTTTGAATCTTTAAACTGTTGTCAAGTTGATTGATTTACACCTAAAAATTTACTAAGATGTGGAATATTATAGGCCGGTGTCGTTTGATCTTTAATTGTCTCATGTGATTTTGTTTAGGTTACTTTTTAAATTGGTTATGAAGCATGGTTCTTTGTTGATGTTAGTATCATCTAGCTACTTGCTACTTTTATATATCAACTGTGTTTCGATAACCATACTGCTGATTCAAAAACTTAAACATAAACAATCAAACATACTGATTCAAAAACTTAAACATAAACAATCAAACATATGTTCTTTCCTGGAACAGCATTTCAAAAACCCTAGATCTAGCTAGAATAGCAAAAATAAAAGAAACAGAAGAGCTTAGAATCAGCCACTCACAGGGTACGGGGAAAATACCCATCGCGTTGTGCGAAAACGCAGCCCGAAAACGCGACAAACCACACCCCACCTGGCGTTTTCGTGTCTCGAGCCGAAGGGACGGCGCGCGTTTTTGCAAGAAAACGCGAGACACGAAAACGCGAGACCGTACCCGGTCTCGCGTTTTCGTGTCTCGCGTTTTCGTGCATTTCTTTTTAATTATTTTTTTAATAAGTAATGGGTCCCACATAAACCCCACGGCTCAAGCCAACCAAGGAGCCCCATTTTTGGTGTTGTGGAAGTTTTGGTGTTGTGGGATCATTTACCCACCACCCACCATACCCCTGAAAAAGTTGGTGTTTTCCCACGACTCAACACGACGGCTCAGCACCGTACCTTAAACACAAAGTTTACACAACAAAGTAACAATCAAATTGCCTATGAATAAGATAAGGTAAAGCCAAAAATGATCTAAAACCAATTAGCTGAACCATTTCAGCAAAACATATATATATATATATATCAAAGATCGATCTGTGCATGAGACTATATAAAGATCTGATCATCACATCATTCTTATTTTTTGAGCAAGTGATTCGTGGTATGTTTAAGCAAATATTATGTGCACATGCCAATAGCAGATAGTGACAAGCTATATAAGAATGTACCTCCTGTGAAACCTGATCACCACAAAACCGACGTGCTATATGAAGTCTCGTAGCACCAAAAATGGGACGTGCGATTGCTTTTTAATGTATATGTTTTTTGTTCTTCAAAGAGCTGACGCACGATTCGATCTCACACTACAGATGAGGTTCGAGGTGTAACAAGTATGTAATATATATGGTATTAGTTAACTGTTGCTAGGTAATAAGATATTTGTTTGGGGATACGATCCTGACCGTATATTTTAGGTTTTAGAATAAAAAAACCTTGTATAGTGTCAAGGGATTTTGACTTTTGACTCTTGTCTTAATGGTCAAATTTATTTCCTTAATCTAAAAAAATGTAGTATTTGTAGTTTTTGAAATCTCATATTCTAAACTTATCAACATTATAGAACATATAGAAATAAATTTATTTTTGTCTTGTTTACCTAAAACCCAAATTAATGCAAATTAATTTCAAATATTTATTAATTGCTTGTCTAACATTTATTACAACAAATAATTAAATGGTTAATTATATGTATACTTTTTATTTTAAAATATTGGGCATCATCAAATAAAATTTAATCTTTACTCGTTACTAGGAGGGTACCCGTACGTTGCGGCTGCCGGTATTCTAAAAGTATATTTTGTAAGTGCAATGTTTTATAATTATACATATATATTAATAATAACTTTATGAATAATGATATTGTTTTAAGTTGGAATAATTTTAAACACTAATTATCATATATATAAATAGTATTACGAGGTGGTGATAATTGATGGTGATTGTGTAACATTCGTCACAACATTATATAACATGCAAATATTGAAAAATTTCGTAATTTATATTTTCACACGTTTTTATACAATATAATATTCTTAGAATCTTCATTCTTGTTTTATACTATTTAATCGAATTAATTAGCAAAATGATTAGTATTTTACTAAATTTGTACAAAAATGTATATAGTTGATGTTAAGCTTACATTGAACCTTCTAACTTCACTTCATGGCCTATTCTAAAGAAGCGTGACTTAACTAATAATCATTTGTACATGTTGCATATTAATTCGTATTTATTTTGTCATTTAATGTAAATTTCTCACCAATTATCACATAAGTAAGTTTATAAAGTTTTTGTCTTGTAAAGGTTTGTACCAAAAACTTGTAAAGTTGTATTACTCAAAATTTTGGAGAGAAGGTGCAATATCTTTTATAAGTAATATAAATTCATGTGTCATTAATACAATAATACAAATTTATGTAATGAATTGTTTTTATCGATTATAAAGGGTCATTTCCGGTTCGTCTTCTGGCAAGCCGAACCCTGATTATAACTCCGGTTACCAGTATATACGGTTCGGTTTTTAAATCTATATACATCATCATTTTAAGTAGACAACATATATACAATTTTGTAAATATATCTTTTTTTACTGCTATATAATGTGAATAAATAATTGTATATTTTAGTAATGTTGTTTATTAATTATTATTAATTATTTTTATTTTCAAGTGTGTATTAATTACTATGTATTAATTAGTTTTAATATGAGTATTAAATTAAGCTTTTATTTTTAATTGATTTCTAGTTATCTTTATATAGTTGTACATTATGCATATAATGTTATAAGTTGATTTTTTTAACCTTTCTATTAATAGTAGGACTAGGGGTTTTCTTTTAATATATAGTATAAATGAGACGTCAACTTTTCTTTAATCAACTAATATAAAAAATATATACTTAACCACACTACTAAAAAATAGACATAGTGCCCATATTTAAAATGCTCATAAAGCCCGTTTTTGCATGCGAACTTAAAAGGGGAGGTATCTTGAAGAAATACAATATATCAATTTTTAAACAATCTTTATAATGTATTATCGACCCTGTATTTTTGTTTGATAACCTTGCTTTATTTGATTAAAAAACCATTTTTATTAGTATATATGTCTATATCATTTGTAAGCATTGTAGTTCAAGGTATTACAAATCAAACAATCACATTTGTTATCCTATTAAGATAACACTTTAAAAGTAACTTATTCATATTCAATATTCTTATTATGAGTTTAGACATTTGATCGCAAAATACAAAAACTATCTCATGTAACAAAATAGTAAGAGCCCTCGAATTCGGCATGTCTTACAAAGATTGATGTAGAATAACATATATAGAAAATTCCTATGGGTTATGCAACTAAAATTAGGCTACTGATACAAGAATTCATTTGCATTGATTATTATGCAATTCCTTTTGGAGGTGGCAAGATGGAGAGGATTCGAAAAATTAAGCATTGGGTCAAAATGAACTTGATTGGGCTAACACTTAACACTGTTTAATGTGATTGCAATAACTTTATGATTGAAATAATAATCAAACAGTTCTTTTTATTAAGCAATTCAGGATGTTATATCAAATTTTAATCAAGCTCTAGCCTCTACCTTTTGCATGTTTTACATGATACAATTTACTGATAAAATTCACGCACTAGCGAGCAAACAAACTGTTCATTTGTAATATAGTTGGTAAATCAAGGGTTCTTCCAAGAGCTAGAGTATTTGTATTTAAGTTGAAAGGGTTTGTCACGTTTAAAAAGAAATATTTAATAAGAAACTAAAAACAATAATTAAAATTACTAAAATGGAACAACATATGAGAATCGATAGGAGAAAATGTACTAGCCTGATTACTTTATTGTTACATAGTTGTGATTATGTTTTGAGTGCGATGTCTAATTATTACTATTAAGTGGTCAAAATATCAACAAGTTCGTTCTCGTTCCTTGCCTTGTGTCTTCTAAATCTCGATTAACGCCTTCGCAACTAGCCAAGTATAAAGTCAACAGTGATTAAACCACAACTACCCTTACTACCTAATTATTAGATCATGCCACTAGGTTGCTTGCATGATTTAGGTATTTAATTTATCAAAGGCGGCGATTCTCGTGACCCCTACACGACTTTCCAACCTACCTCTAGTAAACCCCTTCTTGAAGTTTCCAACTATCAGTACCTATACACCAATTATATAGACCAAAAGGAATCTTTAGGAAATCAAACACTAACAAACTACAATAAATTTATAACATGCATAAGGATATTCTAAACACATAATAACATCAACTAAGAAACTAAACATCAATAACTATCTCATGACTAGGCCAACACCTAAATGCTTATCCACTCATACCAAAACAAGCAAGATAACATAAAGATAATGATCAAATTTGTTGGAGTTAATGATTAGATACAAATATATACGCATAACATCATGAGTAAACGCAACGAAAGATAGATAAAAGTATGCACATAATAATTAATATAATAAGGACAACATGCCACATACTTTCTTCGATACGGTGAAGTAAAATAACTAGAACGACAAATCAGGAACCTCCACCAATTCGTCTACACCACATGAATTACCCAAAACCCTAAGTAATCAAAAGTAGATTTCATCTGCCTATATCCACTACACCTACACGATTTAACCTGATTGCTAGATCTAACCAAACTTGAACATGAACACCAAAATAAAAATCAAAGATTTAAGGTTGCTTTTTCTTTGCTTATCCCAAGGGAGGGGCACCGATCTTTTTGAGCTTTAGGGAGAGTGGAATATAAATAATTGTGATAACAATAATCCGCCTAATATGGTGGTAAAACCTATGGAGTTACTTGTTTCCAAATATATTCTAGAAGGCTTCTAAAGTCTTGTCTTCCCTTCTTTTTGCTTAGGTCGATCGAACATTAACCCAAACACCCCTTGGGTTGAATTCTTGAATTTATATAAACTTATATGGTATTTAAACTTATTACTACAAAGTTTAAAGCCTTTTTCGTTAGTTAATCATTAACCTTTTACCTTATAAACTAACAACCATTAAATATTCAAGTATTGGTAAATTAAATAAATACAATAAATATATAATATATATTTATTATATAGATTTAATAAAGCTTAATCTTAATGTATAAAAGTATGAACCTGCACACTCACGCACTTCTAGCCGTATAAATATATCTATGACTTTTTCACTTTCCAAAAGTATTGATCATGAAAATTTTGTAGAATCTGTAGACTAGATGATTAATATCAATAGAGCGAAATAAAAATCTTCGTTTAATGGTGGAACCTTGGTAGAAACCAGACCCTTAGAACACTAAAAATTAAACTTGAACTTGTTGTATGTTGTGAGAAAAGTTATGTGTCGGATTAGAGAGCATGAGTCCTCTATTATAATTTTTGAACCTCCTACGACGTAGGTAATATTTAGGTCTACATCATGAATACATATAATCTTTTTTATTTTCTTGAAAACTACCTACAACATAGAGGGGACAAACACTTCCGTCGTATACCTTTATTAATTACAGTTTCCATATAGTGTCTCAAGAATCTACATCGTAGAGGGGGTACACGTCCCTAAGCCGTAGACATTGTCTTAATAAACTTTCTTCAAATAGCATTGATCATGTCACCTTATGTATAATGACAGAATAATAAATCAATGCCGTAGAGGAGAACTGGGTTTATACAATAAAGACTGTAAATATGGTGAAAGTCCTAAATTCATGCCAATTTCTTAAACTATAACTCTTTAACCAAACAATAACACAAGTTATAACTTTTCAATAGTGTAATGTTTTATTGGTATAAACAAAGTATTACATAGTGTGATGAATCACACTTGTTTAATGACAATGTGTGTTTATCCTTTAAACAAGTAAACCTGATATAAACATCAAGTTTACAAGGGAACTTATGTAGCTCGCTATGGAAGCTCAGCTGTATACTTTGTAAGTTCGACTACGAAGAAAATGTATAAATAAAATACATCAATAAGTGATTTGACTTTAGCTCCCATAAACATTCCCTATCTATATTAGTACGAGGTAAATTCCTTAGTGGAGGTATTTGATATGTGTCAACATCTGAACGGTGGACGTACATTAGCATTTAATGCACGTTTATTCTTGGAAACACTTTAGACAAATTTTTGTGAACAATTATGCCAACTGTTCATAACTTTCACGAGGTCATATTAGGCATATTTAATTCGAAACTCTTCTTTATCTCACCAAAATCTCTTGATCAAATTATCCCGCCTAAACTTTAAAAGGATAAGGCTAAACTTTAAAATACGGGGAAGAAGAAGACACAAAGACTTTATTAAACTTTTTATTTTGTTTGAATATTTTATAGTATATGTTTTTGATCCTTTATATTTATAGTATTTACACCTTATGTTTAATTTATTTACGTCTTATGTTTTTATGTAATGTTTTTAAATTATGACTACAAGTTTTAAATTTAACAAGTTTTATGTTTTTATTATTTTTGTGTGTTTTTAGTTTAAAAATAATTAATAAAAGTAAAATATGATAGTAGAAATGTTAGGTGGAGATGAGTTGAGGTTATGCTTTTTCCTCATTATAGAAAATAGACGAGTTATTGGTGAGTTGGTGAGAGGAGAGAGAAAGTTGAGGCGACGTGCACCAACCTAAGATTATGATTATGTATATATCTATAACTGATTGCAAGTGTTTTGTTAATATGTAGGAGCTGCTTTATGACTAGCATATAAGATCATATAAAAAGTGTCTTTGATATAGAAAGTATAAAAGATGTCATAAGTTTGACACGTATTTATAAAGTACACCACCCAAAATGGCTTTTACACTATCAGATATTGTATTTTCTTGAAATATCAATATTAGTCCTTATAATTGTTTTACATTTCTTAGAATCTCTGAAAATATCCAGTTGAGTCAACATCGGATACCTGTTGGAAAAAATCACGTTTAAGTTTTAGAAATTCTAAAACTTGAGAATCTAATAAATTTTTCTATATATTTCATTAATTATTGAACCTTTGAAATTATATCTGAACAAGAGCTTCTGATGTGTCTGAAATAACAAGCTCATTGAACACCTTACTATCTAATAATTCAAATCGTATCAAGGCTCTTTACGCTTGTGACATATGTACCATCACCATAACCTACAATCACGGGCCACTATGGATCAACTGTCATCTGTAAGCACCTATGTACATCATAGTCGTCGTTGTTCCGACCAATGACGTCGCCAGAGGCAGAGCCACCAAAACGCTCGTCCAAATTTTTTGAACTTTTGAGATATTTTCGAGATTTGATGTCTACCTTATTCAGATCGAGAGTCAAGATTGAATTTACATTATTTTTTAAGATGTAAGGAAAGTTTTAGTTTGTTGAGATGTGAAGAGATGAAAATCTCAATGAAGAACATAAAAACACATTGGAGAAAATGTTACATGATGCTACCTACAACAACGACCTAGTGTGATAATGATTTTTCTGCCGTCTCAGTTTTCTCTCTCCGGTGACCAATTTGTTTTCCCAACAAGACGACCAAATAAAATAAAAATATTATAATAATAATTATGCTAAAACACTGTTAAAAATAATAATTAAACAAGGCTTGCTTAGAGATTAAGAGGGTAAAATGTTTAAAATAAAACTAATTCTAAAAATAATCAAATTAATATATGTTGTGGGGAATTAAAAAAAGCTGAATATATTAAATTTAGAAATTTATTACCAATTAACATAATTCAAACATAATTCAAACTAATCTAAATTAATTTCAAAATATAAAAAAAATAAGAATAAAAGAAAAAGGAAGAAATGGTGATTTTCAATAGAGTCGTGTATACGATCGATTTTGGAGAGTCAACCGAAACGACTCGGTCGACCGAGTGAAATCCATTATCGTTGCGAATAGGCTAAGGAATAGATAAAGCAACTCTTTGTTTTTTTTTGGTTGAAGGTCACGTGTGTGAAAAAAAAGTAAACCAAAAGATGTCATTTTTTAATTTTAATTTTCGGTTTGACTTTATATTTTAATTTTTTAGTTTACTTTTTATAAATCGTAATACATAAACATAATAACATGCTTGGAAAAAGGGCGTACGATGGTAATATATGTTTGAACAACGCTTTTTTACTTTTATTAATACGATAAAAAAAATTGTGGCAGTAAAAATAACAAAAAATGTTCGTGATAAAAAAATTGTTCAGTAATAAAAAATAGTGTTCAATAATAAAAAAAAAGTGTTATTCAGTACTAAAATGAGTGGTTCATCGATATAAATTGTTATTTATTATTAAAATGAGTGGTTCATGAATAAAAAAAGTTTTCATCTGTAAAAGTTTTCATTTCTGATAATGTTCATCGGTTCATCAATGATTTCTGAGAATGTTTATAATTTCTGAAAAAAAATCACATTCTTCATTAGTTGTTTTAGAAAAAATGTTCAGTGAGTTAAATAACGAATGTTCTTCAGTTATTTTATAATGTTCATTAGTTATTTCTTATATGTTCATCAATTTTTGAAAAAAAATCACCAGTTCTTGCTTTTTTGATAGTCTTCATCGGTTATTTCTAATAATGTCCATTAGTTGTAAGAAATTTATACAAGTTCATCAGTTAGATAAAAAAAATACTCATCAGTTTGAACTTTAGGAGTGGAATAACAAAAACCACTGATCATCAATGAAAAGTTGTTTATCAATAAAAATCAGCGTTCATCAATAAAAAACAGCGGTTTATCAATAAGAAATGTTGTTCATCATTAAAAGAGTATTTTTTATCAATCAAAGAAGTTGTTCATTAGTAAAGAAGTTGCTCATAAATAAAAATATTGGTCGTCAATGAAAAGAATTGGTTATCAATCAAAAAAATATGTACATTAATAGATATATGCGTAAAAATAATTATTCATTAACAAATTTTTTGTTAAATAATATAAAATAAAAAGTAATTTGATACTATTTATGAGCAACAAATTTAGAGATGCATGTCAACAAATTTGTAATCTTTACGTGCTACTGAGTGTAGAAATACATAATCAAAGCCATATAGAAAGACATAATTAACAAAAACAGCTTGGGTAATCACACAACCAACCTCCCCTTTGTGATTAATAAGAAACAAAGTATACAATTAGGCTAGTCCCCAAACGGGTGCTAGCACAACAATACAATAGAAAAAGGTGAGGGTGTCCCTTCTAGGAAGATCCACCCTCCTCACTACAATAACACTCAAACACTCATAATATTTCTGATGATCATCATGATGGGAGCTTGAGAGAGTAGCAAAGCTAGTGAGAGATCAATACCACAACGGTAATATCCAGGTTAGAGAGAGAAACTGTGTGTAGATAACACGCAGAGAAGTGAGGCGATAATCATCTGAACAACACACGCTCCACTCTTTTATTAACCCTAAAAGGCTTTTTAGAGCCGTTATAACAAAGGGCCAAGGTTATGGGCTTCAAGATGGGCTTGGGCTTGTCCACTTCACAAGAATGAGAGATAACCAACTTCAGTCCTCTATATCACAAATGCATTGCACCATTAGTCCAAGGATATAACTGAAATAATAAGAAACAACATAATAAGCCCTTAAAGGGACAAAAGGTTAGCAGATTAGGACACATTTTAACATCCCCCCTTAATCTGATAACCTATATAAATTTAACATGCCCAAACAGAATTATAATAATGTGAGAAACCAAGAAAGAGTGAGAACTTCCCTGAATTACACAACATGAGCTTTATACTCCAGGTGGGTGGCAGAGACCAAAAATCCACAGCTAAAAATTAAGCTGTATGACAATCATGCAGAACATGCCATTGTGAAAAATGGCAACATGATTTATACCAAGAAACCATAGTTCATGTACAAAGAGACATGAATCATGCCCAAACAAGCCTCATGAGTCAAAACAGAAATCAATTGAGTTTAAACTCAGTGATGATGACCCAATGAAGGATCCCAATTTAGGAACATCATACTGAATACTCAAAAGAATCATAAGATTCACCAAAGAGAGGTACAACAATCCCATCAAGAACCATAACAGGATAATAAAGGGCATGAGCCACTGAACAGGGAACAAGTCCCGATTAACCGAGAATCACAACATTCTCATAACAGGCAAACTGCCAATCAACAGGGAACCTCAAGTCCCAAAATAATACTTGTGGCCTGTATTTTGAACCACAAAGGGTATAGGAAATAGGACCAACCAAAGTAACCAAACTGAATTTTAATTCAGCTGAATAAGGACCACAAAGCTGATACAAAACATACAAACCATGAATGTCATACCTGAACATAAGCAGGTAAGCATAAACAAGGAAGTCACCGCCTGCTATCAATCAAGCCAACACAAATCAATAACATCCACCATAATCTCAATTAGGTGACCAAAAAACTCAACCAACCACAACAGTATCACAATGGTCGAATCAAGAAGATGCCAAGTGGATACCAAGACTACTGAATTTTTATTCAGTTGTCGGCACCCAAGACGACACCCAATTTTAAGTCTAAAAAAAAAACTTCCAGAAACATTCCGACAAGGAATCCCAAAATCTTTAATTCAACTGCCATGAATCCCAAATTTCCCAAAGCCTATCCAACTAAGTGGGTCAAGGCAAGGTGGTTTTGAGAGTTATACAGTGAACCTAATATATAAGTATAAGGGAGTCCGCGGAATAATCACACTCAGTACATTATAATGAAAGGTATGGACGCCCCAAATAGATACCAAGAACAATGAATCTTAACTTCACTGATCGGTACCCAAACAAGATCACATAACAAGGATATGTTTATTTCCAAATAGAGATCAAACAATATCAATATTAGGAGAACAAGGACGCCCCCAATTGGATACCAAGACCATTGAATCTTTAAATTCAGTGATCGGCACCCTAGGGAGATCTCACAGCAATGTAGAGTTAAGGTCAAGGGAAGATCAAGGATCCAAACATCCCCCTTGATCTGAGCCTGGAGGAACATATAGTTCCATTTGATCAACCCAAGAGGAAAAGGTCAAAGACGAATACCCAATAGGCAAAACACAATAATCATTCATCCAAACACGCAGGAGAACAACAAAAAACACACATAAGCAGTTAGCACAACAAACCCAGACAAAGAACCAAAGGAATATAAAACAAAACAATCACACAGAAAGACAAAAACAACATATAAAAGGAGGCACAAAAAGGAGAAAGAAAAAAAGAAAGGAACCACATAAAAGACAACACAGAATAATAGGCCAAGACATAAGCACAAACCATAGCAACAACACATCTCGAAAGAGAAATCACACAAAGCAGGTGCTCAAGAACACGACATATCAGGGAATAACATGAACATGATCAAGAAATTTAAACCTATTGTAAGTGATAATCAAGGAGAACAGAACAGACAAACGTAAAACAACAAGACAAGAACAGGAAAAAAAGAAGAACAATAAGCATTGTTTGGATCCTAAACAGACATGAGACAAACAACGCATACAAGAAAGGTTAAATGCATGTAAATCCTCATTGTTCTGGTGATGTTCAAATTAAAAAGAATTTTACACCTAGCATCATTTTGATCAGGGATCATTAACTCACATTGAGTGTGATGTTGTGATTTTCCCTCAGAGACGCCTTTGTAACCCATAGAAGTTGCATTGCCACTCTTGTCTCTGTTAGGAGACTTTGGGGCATTGCCATCATCATAGGGTGTAGCTTTCTCTACATCATTGGGACTTAAAGATGTTTTGATAAAAAACAGATTAGTAGAGTCCAACAGTCTTAGCAGAGGTTTATATGACAAAGCAGACATACTTAAAGCTTTTGATTTTGTCAAAGTAAGAAGGTTCTCACAAGAACTATCATCAAAATTGGTTTTGACACAACTAGAAACATTAAGATCAATATCAAAAACTCTGCTAGAACCATTATTTAAACATGTAAGACAACAAAGGCAACCATAACATCTAAGGAGAGAAAGCTTAGGTGCAATTCCATAACTTACTTTAGAGAAAAGTTTTCCACCAAGAACAAAGTAGAGAGTAAACATGCATAATTTTGTGCTGCACACACTCTTTGAACCAGAATTGATCCCTCCCTGAATCATAAGGCACCTAGCAATACGCATAAGGTGTCTATGAATCATATCAGAAAACATGGAAGGGGTGTGCAGTAATGTTTTCAAATTAGAGCACAAACCATATAAAGTGATGATAGCATCAAGCTGGGTATTCTCAATAAACCAATTATGGAGCACACTACCTCTTATCACAATAAGAAAGTGACCAAAAAAGCAAACAACATAACATAGTTAACATCAATAGAGAAGCACCACAATATGAGACAGATCACAAACCAAGTAGTTAATAACCAGAAACACACATGCATCAACCAGCTCAATAACAAGACAACCTTAATAGACCAGTCAACAAACAAATTCCCAAGGTTAAATTGAAAAGAGCAGATACCAAAGCAGCAGCGGAACAAATAACCCATGTCAATAAACCAGATATGACTTACAAAAACAAGTAGAAGAAACCAAGAGCAACTTAAGGATAATAACCATGATAGCCCACATATCTCAGAGCAACAATATAGGACACAAAAGGAAGCAAGCAACAGCAGAAAAGGTCTAACAGCATTCATAATAACATGAGTCATAACAAAGGCACATACAAACCCAAAGAGAGAATAAAACTCCAACACAAGGAACAGAACAACAAACACAAGAACAGCAACAATCAACAGGTCACAATAAAAAACTAAGACATTAAACAACACAATAATAGGAACCATCTGACACAAAAGGGTCAAATGACCAGATAATAATAGAAACCAAGTTCCACAAAGACAAGAACAATTGACAGAGTGGCCAGAGCAGGTATTCGTACCACTCAAGGGTGGCAGATCAAGATGTTAACCACTCCTCAATTACCCAATCTTATCCAATAAAAAAAGGATAAGGAGAAAAAGACTTACAGGGATTTAATGCAGCGGAAACAACAACACGGTTACGTGTACCAGAGCACAAATAGCAGCGGACCAACCAAGATAATAAGAGCCAGAGACAATGGGAAACAAGTTCCCCGAGATAACCATAACTCACCACAATCGTCAAGAAACACCACCAGCAGTACAAGAATACCCCAGAACCAAGAAAGCTCCAAGGCAAAATAAAGTTAAGGTTCCAAGAACCCCTAAAGTTATTTTTTCTAGGAACAATCAATCAAGAATCAACCACCCAAGAATGATGAGCAAGCAGTTGGTCACCAATTAACACTCAAAGAGCCTTCCAAACAGCAAATAGGACCAAGAGTCAAGGAACCCCCAAATTTGATAGAATGAACAAACCCTAATTTCTCAAAATTAGGTCAACCACAAAAACTTTTCTTTGATCAGACTATCTCAATAGTCGATCTACCCAAAAGTAACCTTAATTTAAAAAACCCCCAAAAATTTTAACAAACCCTAATTTCTCAAAATTAGGTCAATCACAGAAAATGTTTTCCAATCTGACTATCTTAATAGTCGATTTGCCCAAAATCAAAACCAATTTTAAAAACCCCTAAAAAATTTTCAAACCCTAAAAATTTTTAACAAAAAACTTTTGATGATCTCAGAGAACCAGGCTCTGATACCATGTAGAAATACATAATCAAAGCCATATAGAAAGACATAATTAACAAAAACAGCTTGGGTAATCACACAACCAACCTCCCCTTTGTGATTAATAAGAAACAAAGTATACAATTAGGCTAGTCCCCAAACGGGTGCTAGCACAACAATACAATAGAAAAAGGTGAGGGTGTCCCTTCTAGGAAGATCCACCCTCCGCACTACAATAACACTCAAACACTCATAATATTTCTGATGATCATCATGATGGGAGCTTGAGAGAGTAGCAAAGCTAGTGAGAGATCAATACCACAACGGTAATATCCAGGTTAGAGAGAGAAACTGTATGTAGATAACACGCAGAGAAGTGAGGCGATAATCATCTGAACAACACACGCTCCACTCTTTTATTAACCCTAAAAGGCTTTTTAGAGCCGTTATAACAAAGGGCCAAGGTTATGGGCTTCAAGATGGGCTTGGGCTTGTCCACTTCACAAGAATGAGAGATAACCAACTTCAGTCCTCTATATCACAAATGCATTGCACCATTAGTCCAAGGATATAACTGAAATAATAAGAAACAACATAATAAGCCCTTAAAGGGACAAAAGCTTAGCAGATTAGGACACATTTTAACACTGAGATTCGATCGTATTCTGTTAATGAAAGAGTATATATAGTAATATTGTATCCAAAGGTGGATATATGTAATGCTAACTTGTTTGGATACTTTGTTAAACAAGTTACGCTTTTGAATTCTTCCGTTCAGTGATACTGATCATACATTATTCCATAAGTCCCTGCTTTTTGTACTTGTTATGGCTTTTTACCAGTTTTAAGGGATCATCCGTATTAGCTAGGGGCAGTCTGCTGTTAATGATTTGCTGCTTTAGAGATGTTTTGAGAACTTGACTCCATCTTGACCTCTCAATGTAGTAAAAAGAATAAAATAACAAATCTACTCATAATACATTCTGCAATTTAGTGATGAGCAAGAACCTCTGACTAGTTAAAACGTCAAACTAATAATTAAGTTACAAATTCCAATCGGCCAGATTCAGTAATAAAATCAAACACATGTATATCCCAAGCTTATAACACATGACGATTTACTAAGGAATATGAATTTCGAAGTCTAGACCAAATGAAATCAGTTAACAAAACAAGACCTTGTTTTCAAAGGCAAAACTAGACACAGATTTAACACCAGAAAGCGTCCAGAGAAATAATCAACAAATTAAACTACAGGTTTTGAACCATGGCCTTGCCATTGTTGCGGCCACTTTTATTGTTCCCAACACTGTCGTCGTTACTGTAACCGCTGCCTTCCGTATCTGAACATGTATATTAGATTTCACAAAAAAGGCACTCTTTCACAAACCTTGCTTATCTGGTCTCTTATACTCAACCGCGCATTCGTGCCCATCAAACTGGATAAAGCCGGCCTGCATAAACATCGTAAATCTCTGATAAATCTCATCGAATAACAGGTCAACAGTTACATTTAAAAACATAGGATAACAATTTTTCCCTATAAAGGTAGCCGAACTTTATTATATATATGTGAACTAAATAAACATATATCGATGTACATTTTAACATATATCGATTTATATTGAGCCTTAGTTAATTTATATATAATTATTGACAGAAGCTTGTAAGATTAAGGCACGTACCTCAACAGCTAGCTTTGCAGCATTCTGGCTGTTGAATTCCATAAAAGCATAGCGATACGTCCCATCCTACACACAGAATATATATTTACCAGGCCAGTTTCATATAGATGATCATAATATGCTTGAAAGATACTGTAGTATATGAGCCAGGCCAAACCTTAATTGTTCTAACTTGGATATTCTTGTGCTTGATATTTCCAAATTTTTTAACCGCGCTGGTCAGTGTTCTGCGTGTAGTTTGCAGTGGTATATCTTTAACATAGATCGTTTTATCTGCGATAAGTATTTAAAGAGCTTTCAGTAAAAAATATAATAACGGCACTATTAAAATAACATTCATAAATACCAAATAATATGAAAGAAATATGACAATAGATCTTGGAGTACCAATATTATTTGAAGAAATAGTTGGTTTGGCACGAGCTACTGATGACGATCTTGTTTTGTTTGTCGTTAATCGTGGTTTTGTGAGCTGTGTTTAAGATTAGCTACGCCTTAGTGAAAGATTACCTAGAATTTAATAGCAAAAAATTATATATACTTCATACTAAATAAGCTTACAATGGTAGCATAAGATCTTTTTTGTTCAACTTCATCCTTGAAATCTGGAGGCGACTTCTTATATAGCGGGAAATTTGAGATACCAGTGTCGTCATTGGTGATAAGAAACCGAAAGGAGTCATTGTGCACATAAAATCCTATGGCTTGTGGTGCCAACACGAATGTCTGAGAGAATCGTTTCATTGTATTATGTTTGCTTAATTCACCTACTACTACTACAACAACCGAGTTTTCTATCGAGTCCTGACCATGCACACTGAGTAGGACGATATCTCGGTGTGTGATATCAGACTCTAGCATCGCCTTGTGAATTTCCTGATATAATTAAAGGTTACCAAGATACTCTGATCCATTGTAAAAACCACAAATTACTATTTAAAAAATGAGTATAGTAGTATTTGATTATGCATGGTGATACTTTGAGTAGTTGAGTACCTTGATCGTAGTCACTGATCGGACTGATCCCTCATCAACTGGAATTGACAAGGTGCTTTCTTCCTTGTAGAATTTATGCATTTCTTCTGGAATTTCATGAAGATATTTGTAATATTGACTCACAAAAGCATCCGCTATGTCTTGAGCAGAATGTTCTTTTGGAGTATCTTGGCTGGAAACAGATTGAACTTTCTTATGTGATCTAGCTTTCCTTATCATCTCTGCATAAAAAACTAAATATGAGACAATAAATTAATGCTAGAGTATAACACACAGTATGATATGCAAAGATTAGTTATTAAAAAGGCCGTGTTCATACTATTAGCTAAAGATACGAAAAAATGAGACAATAAATTAATCTATATGCTAATTAAGAATCTATCGAGATATATATCTTAACACCACTATCCAAACATCAGAAAGTTTGGAGCACATCGCGTTAGAGATAAATAAAAAACCTTTTAATCAGGGGACCTTAATTAACTTCACATATTACTATTGATACTGAACCATGTACACTCTAAAATATGCCGGTAATCCCAGCTGTCCATCCCAACAGATGCATAGTCGCATTTATTTCTGACAAATTAGGTTCCTCCTTGGTGAACGCAGGGATTAAAACCGATATACTTCCAAATGCATCTATGAAACCAAATCAGTTACATGTGGGAGACTACGACACACATTATGCATCTGGTTTGGATGATGACTAGTTTGAATTTTGAAATTGTTGTCATGCAACTTGGTTGATTTTCAACAAAATTTTTACTAAGGTGTGAATTTCTATAGGCCGTTGTCGTTTTATCTTTAATCGTCTCATTGCTGGTGTATTATCATCTAGCTACTTACTACTTTTTATAAAATAAATTTGCTGTTCAAAGAAAATTAAATCAAGGTATGGATTGCTTTTAGATTCGTAGTACGTTGATACCTAAAATTTGCAAACAAGATTCAACGGATGAAATTATGCCGTTGTAAAGAATAGCGCGTTTGATAATAGAACTTATAAAATTATCTCTAAGATTCGCCAACATAAAAGTGAAACAAATTAACCTCAAATTACTAATGAGAAATCTGTCTGATGCCTCAAACATAAAAGAATTTGAGAATTAAATTGGTAGTTTTTGTATACCAACCTTGTTTGGATAACTTAAACCATAGGCCGCTGTCGTTTGAATCTTTAAACTGTTGTCAACTTGGTTGATTTATATCTAAAATTTTATTAAGATGTGGAATTCTATAGGCCAGTGTCGTTTGATCTTTAATCGTCTCATGTGATTTTGTTTAGGTTCCTTTTTAAATTGGTTATGAGGCATGTTTCTTTGCTGGTTTTAGATCATCTAGCTACTTGCTACTTTTTATATACCAACTGTGTTTCGATAACCATACTGCTGATTCAAAACCTTAAACATAAACAATCAAACATACGTTCTTACCTGGAACGGCATTTCAAAAACCCTATATCTAGCTAGAATAGAAAAAATAAAAGAAAGAAAAGAGCTTAGAATCAGCCACTCCAAACACAAAGTTTACACAAGTAAGTAACAATCAAATTGCCAATGTATAATATAAGGTAAAGCCAAAAATGACCTAAAACCAATTAGCTGTACCAGTTCAGCAAGACATATATATATCAAAGATCGATCTATGAATGAGACTACATAAAGATCTGATCCATCACATCATTCTTATTTGTTGAGCAAGTGATTCGTGGTAAGTTTTAAGCAAATATTATGTGCACATGCAGAGAGCAGATAGTGACAAGCTAAGAATGTACCTACAGTGAAACCTGATCACCACAAAACCGACTTGCTATATGAAGTCTCGTAGCACCAAAAATGGGACGTGCGATTGCTTTTTAATGTATATGTTTTTGTTCTTCAAAGTGCTGAGGCACGATTCGATCTCACACTACAAATGAGGTTCGAGGTGTAACAAGTATGTTATATATATGGTATTAGTTGATTTGTGCTAGGTAATCAGATATTTGTTTGTGGATATGATCCTGACCGTATATTTTAGGTTTTAGACTAAAATAACCTGTGTAGTGTCAACGGATTTTGACTTTCGACTCTTGTCTAAATGATCAAATATATCACCTGAACCTCAAAAAGAAATGTAGTATTTGTATTTTTTGAAATCTCATATTTTATACTTATCAACATTATTTGGAACATATATAAATAAATTTAGTTTTATCTTGTTTACTTGAAACTCAAATTAATGCAAATTAATTTCAGATACTTATAATTGCTTGTCTAACATTTATTACCACAAACAATTAAATGGTTAATTATCTTTATACTTTTTATTATAAAAACGTGTGCATCATCAAATAAAATTTAATCCTTACTCGTTACTAACAGAGTACCCACGCATTACGGCTGTAGGTATTCTGAAACTAAAATTTTATAAGCGCAATGTTTTATGATTATACATACTTTTCAATAATAACTTTATGAATAATGATATAGTTTTAAGTTGGAATAATTTTAAGCACTAATAAATCATTATATATATATAAATAGTATTACGAGATGGTGATGATTGATGGTGAAAGATACTTGTTACCCTGTGTAACATTCGGCACAACACTATATAACATGCAAATATTGAATTTTTTTGTAATTTATATGTTCACACGTTTTTATACAATATAATATTCTTAGAATCTTCATACTTTGTTGTATACTATTTAATCGAATTAATTAGAAAAATAATTAGTATTTTATTAAATTTCTACAAAAATAGATATATTTGTTGTTAAGCTTACATTGAACCTTCCAACTTCACTTCGTGGCCTATGCTAAAGAAAAGTGTGTCTTAACTAATTCATTTGAACTCATTTCACCTTGTACCTTTTCTTTCTTTTCCAGGTGAACAATTTATATAATTGTATGTAAAAATTATAGTTTATAGCAATAATCGTTTGTTCATGTTGCATATTAATATGTATTAATTTTGTCATTTAATGTAAATTGCTCACCAGTTATCACATAAGTACATTAATAAAGTTTTTGTCTTACAAAGATTTGTACCAAAAGCTTGTAAAATTGCATTACTCAAAAATTTGGAGAGATGGTGCAATCTATTTTATAAGTAATACAAATTCATGTGTCATTAAAAAATAATACAAATTTATACAATGACTTGTTTTTATCGGTTATAAAGGGTCAATTCCGGTTCGTATACTGGCAAGTCAAACCCCGATTGTGACTTTGGTTACCAGTTGATACGGTTCGATTTTAAAACTATATACACCATCATTTTAAGTAGACAATATATATACGATTTTGTAAATATATCTTTTTAACTGTTGTATAATGTGAATATTTAATTGTATTTTTAAGTAATATGGTTTATTAATTATTATTAGTTATTTTTATTTCAAGTGTGTATTAATTACTATGATTAATTAGTTTTAATATGATTATTAAATTAAGCTTTTATTTTTAACTAATTTCTAATTATTTTTATATAGTTGTACGTTATATGTTATGCATATAATGTTGTAAGTTGATTTTTCAATATTTTTATAAATAGTAGGGGTTTTCTTTTAATATATAGTATAGATGAGATGTCAACTTTTCTTTAATCAACTAATATACAAAATATATACTTAACCACACTACTAAAAAACGGACATAGTGCCTAGTTTAAAATGCCCATAAAGCGCGTTTTTGCTTGTGAACTTAAAAGGGGAGGACTCTTGAAAAAAATGCAATATATGGTTTTTTAAACAATCTTGATAATGTATAATAGACCCCGTATTTTCGTTTGAAAACCTTGCTTTTTGATTAAAAATCATTATTTATTAGTATATATATTCATATTCTTTGCTTTACAACATGACTCTATGATTTTTTTTTGAATTTTCTTAAATATCATTTGTAAGTATTGTATTTCAAGGTATTGCAAATCAAGCAATCACATTTGTTTTCCTATTAAGAGAACACTTTAAAAGTAACTTATTCATATTCAATATTCTTATTATGATTTTAGACATTTGATTGCAAAATACAAAAATTATCTTATGTAACAAAATAGTAAGTAAGAGCTCTCGAATTCGGCATGTCTTACAAAGATTGATGCACAATAACATATATAAAAAAGTTCCTATGGGTTATGAAACTAAAATTAGGCCATTAATACAAGAATTCATTTGCATTGATTATTACGCAATTCTCTTTGGAGGTGGCAAGATGGAGAGGTTTCAAAAAATAAGCATTGGGTCAAAATAAACTTGAACTGGACTAACACTTAACACTCTTTAATGTGATTGCAAGAACCTTATGATTGAAATAATCATCAAACAGTTTTTTATTAAGCAATTCAGGATGTTATATTAATTTTTATCAAGCTTTAGCCTCTATCTTTTTCATGTTTTACACGATACAATTTATTGATAAAATTCACGCACTAACGAGCAAACAAACCGTTCATTTGTAGTATAGTTGGTAAATCCAGGGTTCTTTCAAGAGCTAGAGTATTTTTATTTAAGTTGAAAGACTTTGTCACGTTTAAAATAAATATTTAATAGCAAGCAAACAAACCGTTCATTTGTAGTATAGTTGGTAAATCCAGGGTTCTTTCAAGAGCTATAGTATTTTTATTTAAATTTAAAGGCTTTGTCACGTTTTGAAATAAGTATTTAATAAGAAAGTAAAAATAATAATTATAATTACTGAAACTGAATAACATATGAGAATCAATATGAGAAAATATACTAGCGTGGTTACTTTATTGTTACATAGTTGTGATTATGTTTCGAGTGCAATGTCTAATTATTAATATTTAGTGGTGATAATATAAACACGTTCCTTTTTTACCTCGTTCCTTGCCTTGTGTCTTCTAAATCTCAACTACCGCCTTCGCAACTAGCCAAGTAGAAAGTCAACAGTGATTAAACCACAGCTACCCTTACGACCTAATTATTAAATATTTCCACTAGGTTTCTTGCATGATTTAGGTATTTAATTTATCAAAGGTGGCGATTCTCGCAACCCGTACACGCATTTGCCAACCTACCTCTAGTAAACCCCTTCTCGAAGATTTCAACTATCAGTACCTATACATCAATTATATATCGCAAATGAAATCTTTAAGAAATCAAACACTAACAAACTACAATAAATTCATAACATGAATAAGGGTATTCTAAACACATAATAACATTAACTAAGAAACTATCACAACATCAATAACTATCTCATAACTAGGCCAACACCTAAATGCTTAGCCACTCATACTAAAACAAGCAAGATAACATAACATCATGAATAAATACAGGGTGAGGTAGATCAAGTATGCACATAATAGCAAATGAAGTCCAGCTCAGTTGGATGGATGCATTCGGTTATAGTCTCCATTTGTGGGAGGTCAGGAGTTCGACTCCTGCAATTCATCATGAGGGGATTTTCCCAGAACTGGCAGTCGGGTTCGAATCCCAGCGCAATGCCTTGAAGCCCCTTAATGAGAAACTGGATGGCTAGAATGGGGGTTGATATTCTATTCGTGAGATGATTTGAACTCGGGTCGAGAGACTTGGTGCCTCGGTGGCACGCAAGATACTCCGCTGCATCAAATTGCCGTTCAAAAAAAGTATGCACATAATAATCAATATAATAAGGAAAACATGTCATACTTTCTTCAATACGGTCAAGTAAAATAACTAGAAACACAAACCGGGAACCTCCACCAATTCTTCTAAACCAAGTTACTCAAAACCCTAAGTAATCAAAAGTAGATTTCATATACCTGTATCCACTACACCTACACAATTTAACCTGATTGCTAGATCTAACCAAACTTGAACAAGAACACCAAAATAAACATCCTAGATTTAAGGTTTTTTGGTATTTGGTTATCCCACGAAAAGGGCATGGATCTTTCTAAGCTTTAGGGATATTGGAATAGAAATATTTTTGATAACAATAATCTGCCTTATATGGTGATAAAACCTACAGAGTTTACATGTGATTATAATAATTTTCTTAGTCGATCGAACATTAACCCAAACATACCTTGGGTTGAATTCTTGACTTTATATAAACTTCTATGGTATTTAAACTAATTACCATATAGTCTAAATCCTTTTTTGTTAGTTAACCTTTAACCTTTTAACTTATAAACTAACAACCATTAAATGTTTGATTATTGATAAATTAAATGAATACAATAAATATATAATATATTTGTTATATAGATTTAATAAAGCTTAATCTTAGTGTATAAAAGTGTGAACCCGTAGGCTCACGTACTTTTAGCCATATAAATATATCTACTACTTTTGCACTTTCCAAAAGTATTTATCATGAAAATCTTGTAGAGTCTGTAGACTAGAATGATTAACACCAATAGAGTGAAATAAACATCTCCGTTTAATGGTGGAACCTGATGAAAACCAGACCCTTAGAACACTCAAAACTCAAACTTGAACTTGTTGACTGTTGTGATAAAAGTTATGTGTCGGATTAGACATCATGAGTCCTCTATTTATAATTCTTGAACCACCTAAGGTGTAGGCAATATTTTGGTCTACTTCATGAATACATATAATCTTTTTCTTTTCTTGAAAACTACCTACAACATATAGGGGAAACACTTCCATCGTATGTTGATGAGACTGCTTTTATACATAGTCTCATCGTCCAAATAGGGCTTAAAATGCATTAAATATCATCAAAATACCCATATATATTCTTGTGTTTGTTGCTTGTGTATTTTAGGTACGGATATTGAGAAAATGACAAAAGATCACAAGAATCATACAAAAACGAACACGGAAAACGAAGCCGCACGATGAACCAAGCCCTAATGAAGACTTTCCCAAGATTAACCCTTGAAGATTTGAAGAATTATGAAGAAGGGTCCTCCAATATGGAAGAATTGACACTTTATACCCTTGTATCCTCAAAATTACAAGTTTGGTCCCTAGAGTTTGTCAAAATTACAAAAAGGGCCCTCCACTTTGAAGAATTGGCAAGTTTAGCCCCTCAACAAAGCTAAATTGTCAACCATTGTCCTCCACAAAGTCAAACACATCATGAAGTCCTTCAAAGTACAAGAAATTACAAGTCTGGTCCTTTGAAAATTCCAAAATTACAAAAAGGACCCTTGACTTTCAACATTTGGCAAGAATGGTCCCTCAATCATCAAGACTTGGCAATTTTAGTCCTCCAAAACATCAATTATGCAAGTCAAGACCATTATCATTGAACAAAATGCCAAATCAGCCCTTGAAGAATCACAAATTGGCAAGAAATACCCCTGAATTCACTTAACAAAACTTTTTGGGGCAAAAGTATGAAGTTGAAAACTTCATTAACAAAGGAAAAGGAGTTTTGGCCAGTTTTAATGCAAGTGAAAGGGTTTAGAAAGATGGGGGGTGAAACTTGACCAAACAACATTGTAACCTAGACCACTCCTGGGCTGCCACGTGCCCCACTTACTCCCCTCCACCAATCAAAACCCACCCTGGTGCCACCTCACACATCCACTCAGCCTTTATTTAACTAATTAATCTGATTAGTTAAATAACGCGCTAAACATATTTTTAAACCCAAAACAAGATCAAATACCTGTTCTTGATGTTCTTAACCCAAATTGGGTAATTTTGTTTAAGCCAAAATTAAACCCCCATATGGTGCAGATTTATGATTAAGGGTATCATAATCACTTCCCAAACCTTAAACATGGCACCCCACCAACCCACATGATGCATGGGGCCTCCCCTGCTACGTCAAAAGGGAAGAAGACAAAAAACCACCAGGCATCCAACGTGTAGGATTGCTGCTTACTTTCTAAGCTCAATGTGAGCCCTTAGATGCAAATTCCACTCTTGCCAGCTCCACAAACAGCCAAGAAATCAGTCACATGAAGCTAAGAAGTTCAAATCCTCAAGGGCATTTTTGGGCTTCTACAAGTTAGGGTTTTAAGTTTTTAGGTTTAAACTGACCATGTACACCCTCTATATAAAGGGTATAGGGTCCAACATTCACGTTTGCATTTGGTTTTTCCTTTGTTCAAGCACTTGTAAATCCCTTTTCAGTTTTATGAATTTGAGTTAAGTGTTTTGAAGAAAGACCAAGTGCCATATTATTATTGCTTGTTTATGTTCTTAGTTTACTGCTTTTGAAGTTAAAAACCTGTTTTCAAAAGAGGAGTGTGCAAAAGTTTGCACATTTGCTTCATTTTCTTGATATTTTGCTAAGTTCTTGTTTCTATCTTGGAATTCTTGGGTTATAGGGCTGATCATAGCATCCTAATTGAGTTGATTAAGGTGTGGTGAGGCTTATAACTTGGGGATAATCAAGTGTGGGGTAACAAGGTTGCATTAATCAAGATTTTTCAAGTTTCTGATTTTATATTTGTGCTTCTAACCTTGTTGATTCTTAGCAGGGGTGTTATTGGAAGCTTGTACTTGTTCTTGCTAGTACATAAGCTCATAAATTCGTGGGTTTGGATGTACATCCATGAGGTTTGCATACTCAATCCTAAAATCTGCTTAAAATCTTGATTTTTTGTGATATTTGTATGTGGCTTGTGTTCTTGTGAATTTTATGGCTTAAATCTGCTTGAATCTGTTAATCTTACTTGTTATTGTGTTAATAGATGCTTGGGTGGCCTTAAATCTCACTTTGCCTTTGAAAAATTTGATTTTGAAAAGATTAAGGGGTGTTTGGGTCTATCTGCTTGTGATTGTAACTTGTTATTGTGTTGTGGAAAGTTTGAGTTTGTGTTCTATATCTGATACATGCTTGGTTGAGAGTGTTTTACTGCAAGTTTTTGGGTTTGAAGCCTTGAATCAAACAATCTGCTATATAATATTTGTTACTACCTGTTTTGAACTAGGATTTTGGGAACACTTAGTGTGTATGCATGCTTAGGGCTAAAAGTTGTTTAAACAAAGTTATTGTAACCTGTTTGAAAGATTTGAGGTGTTGAATCTGGCTTATTTGTCAAATACATCAGCAAAGTGTAAAACTGCATGTGTTAGTGTTCATCAGTAACATTCATTGGCTTGAATCTTGCTTAATTCTTTGAATCATTGCATGAAACCTGTTTAGACTTGCTTATTTGAGTTTAATATAGCTTGTGTATGCATTTGGTTGAATTTGGCTGGCTGATTATTGCTAAAACTGCTTATTTGTGCTCAACTGCTTAATTGTTCATGTATGTATCATATCTGGTGATTGATTGATTAAACTGTATCAATTGGGTGTTTGTGATTGTGATATTTTGATTGTTATTGACTCCTTTTGATCCAAAGATCATTTGGGTGCCTTTGTGTAATCTGAATCTCCAAAAAAGTCACTAAAGACAAAAAGTCAAACAAGTCAAGCAGTGGAAAAAGTTTCCACTGCTCAACACTCAAAACTAGCCCCTGCTAGTGTAAAATTGAACTCAGCTTATCAATAAGCTATTCTAGCTTATCCAGACTTGCAACAACTTATTTTTTGTGATAGGTCTTTATTATTTGACCCATTTAAGTAAACTGGAGCTTATTGGACTTTGACTTTGACTTTTTACTAGAAAACCAACTTATTTGACTTTTACATAAGTGCTTATTTGCTTTTTCCAGCTTATTGAGTCAGCTTATTTGAAAACTCTTTGTTTATTTTGCTTAATTAAGTCATTTAGAAGCTTTAGGAACTTGAATCAGCACTTAGGGTGGCCTAGAACTCAAAAACGACTATTTTGTCGTTTTCTATAGATTGCTTATTGCATTTTCAGGCTTATTCCTTGGGATTATTTCAAATTTCTTTTTGCAGAAGTCTTATTTAGGTCAAAAGAAGCTTGTGTGTCAAATTTTAGCTTATGGCATTGGCTTATAGCTTAATGGGCCAAAAAGCCCATTAAGAATAAGCTGCTTGGTATAAGCTAGCTTATTTCACACTTTCAGCTTTTGGGCCTTTGGAAAAAGTTGTTTAAAATAAAATTTTAAGTCAACCTGTGCTTTTTGGGGTTATTTTGAACACTTTTTGTTATTGGGCCCAAATTTGGCCCAATAGTGGACTGTTTTGGGTTTAGCCCATTTTCTAGGCCCAATAAGGGTATTTTAGGTAATTTCACTTTCATTTCTAAGTTATTTAGGTTAAATTAAGCTAGTTTGCAAGTTTTTAGAATTTTTTATGATTTTTGGATTTTTAATAATATTTTAATATTATTTTATTGTTAAAAATTAAAAGTCTGATTTTCTAAGTTTTTATATTTTTCCTAGATTGTAAACACTTAATTAGGAATTTTGCAACTTTCCAAATATTTTTAGAGTCTTTTAATTATTTTCTAGAATTAATTTAAGTTTTAATTGATTTTAGTAGTTTTTAATTGTTTAAAAATAGTTTTTAGTGGTTTTAAAATTTTGAAAAATACCTTTTAGCTTAATTAGGGTATTTTTGAGGTTTACAAACTTTAAAATCTTGTTTGGGACTTTTTAATAATTAATTTTGATTTTTAGGGCTTTAATTAGCATTAAAAAGTCATTATCTAATTAATTAAAAGCTTTTAGCAAGTTTGGATTTTTTGTAAACTCTTAGAATATTATTGTGGATTTTTGGTAATTTTTAGGAATTTTTAGGGTAAAATTTTAATTTTAGCACTTTTTACGGTTTTACGTGTACACCTTTTTCGACTTAGTTTAATCCGTCTTCGTAACCGTCATTCTCTTCTAATCTCATTTCTATTTTTCTTTCTCAAAAGTATAATCACAAACCTAATCCAATTCATTACACACATAACACACTAGCCTCCTTGAGAACGAACTCATTTTAGGGTTATTTACACACGGTTTTCCTAGATCGTCGTGCTTACTACTTGCCCTATTTGCTCTCTTTTCCTAAAGAGTAGTAAAACTCAACCATCATTTTGGCGCCGTTGTCGGGGAGGCGTGTTGTGTTTTGATTGGAATTGTTGTTTTTATATACTAACCATAAATAGTATTTGTATTAGTAGCACTCTACTAATACGTATTATCGGTTTTCGGTTTTTGTGTGAATACTATTACTATAGTGTATACGTAGAACAATAAATTCACAAGTACTCCAAATACGTGATAAATCACAACCTTGACTTGGGAGGTCATTACCCAATCATTGTATTCGAATCTCAAACCAAAGAAAAAGGCAAAAATAGATAAATACTTTCGTGAAGCTCAATCTTGAAAAATACAAACTATAAGGTGGGTATAAGGCGGATATTATAAAATATATCCTAAGGAAAAAGGCTCTTAAGTGCTTCGCGCCGCCTCGTTTCCCCGCTTGCTTGTGAGTATTTGATTTTGAGAGCTAATCGAGGGTTTTGCCGCCCAAAGTATTACTAAGTATCATATATATTTTCTTGGTTTCCATTGATTAAACCCTCTTGAACGTTTTGGTGTTCCACCAATGTTCTAAAGTCATCGAAGGCGTTCACTTCACGTGATCGTTTTCATTCCTTGAGGCTTCTTTAATCAAGAGATTTGATTAAGGAGGAGATTTGTAGATTTGTGTCTACTTAATACATTCACCAAGTTCCAAAAAGGTTAATACAATCAAAAACCACAAAAAAAAAATGAAAAATACAAAACACCAAAAAGAATCTTCTTTGCTCGTCCCCTCGTTGTACGTGACGTTTATGCTAACTCGTAATCAAGCAAGACGTGCACGTAAACGAAAGAACAAAACTCCCACTCCCAATCTTTCTAGTGAGGAGTCTCCTATTGACGAACCCATTGTAAGAGAAGCACCAACCATGGCGAATCGTACTATGATGGAGTTACTTCAAGCACCCACCGAGGGTTATGGAGAGGCTATTGTGATTCCCGCTATCCTTGCGGAGAATTTTGAGGTGAAAACGGGTTTGTTGTCGATGATCCAAAACAACAAATTCCGTGGTGATGAGAAGGACAATCCACACAACCATATCCGCCAATTCAATCGTCTTACCGCCACTTGCAAGTTTAAGGATGTCTCGAATGACTCGATTAAGATGATGCTTTTTCCGTATTCCTTAGCGGGCCCGCTAAAATTTGGTTAGAGAAAGAGCCACCCAATTCTATATTGACATGGAAGGATCTCGTGTCTAAATTTGTGAACCAATTTTTTCCGCCCTCTAAGACTACGCACTTGAAAAACGATATTTCAAAATTTTCACAAGAGTTTAATGAAAGTTTTTCAACGGCTTGGAATAGGTTTAAGGAAATGTTACATGAATGTCCTCATCACGGTTTTTCCGACTTGCATCAAATTGACACGTTTTACAATAGACTTAATGATCATGAAAGGGATTATTTGAATGCCGTCGCGGGTGGTAATTTTTTGTGTAAAACGGTCGAGGAAGCTTTGGTGATAATTGAGAATAGATCTAAGGTGTATAGTCCTCGTAGCAAGTCTAGTGTTCGTAAGACTTCGTCTTCGGCTTCACCTTCTTTGTCTACTACCATCGATGCTTGCCAAATTGAGGCGAACTTGGAAAACAAGATTTTTGATAATCTAAAAGGACTTTTGATTGAGTTTAAAGTTGGTGAACAAAGTGCTCCCGCTACGGCTAAAGCGGTTGAGGTTTCTTGCATGTATTGTGGTGGAGGTCATGATTTCTCCGAGTGCATTACCAACGGTGGTAACACTTCGAGTGCCTTCGCGGCCACGGGAAATTACAACCAAAACGGTCAAGTTTCCCGCTCCAATCAATTGACTCCACCGGGTTTTGGTTCAAATCAAAATGCTAACAACAACTATCGCAACAATCAAGTTGGTTTCAAAAACAATTACAACAAGGGAAACTATGGGAATCAAGGGGCTAATAATCAAGTTTCAAACAAGAATCAAAATGATTTTCAAAACAACAACAAGGGTTTGCAAACATTGAAAGATCTTCCAAGTGAGTTTGTTGAATACGCTAGTGGGAATGATGCTAGGTTTGACAATATTCAAAGAGAAATCATTAGCCTAAGATCCGAGTTTAAGAACGACTTGAAGAAAGAGTTGAAAAATGAGTTAGCAAATGAACTTAAAATCCACACCAACAAGATGGAAGGAAATGTCACTAGGTTGCAACAAAACCAACAAAAAATAGAACAAGGGCAACATGAGATTAAACAAGAGATGATTAAAGCCGAGAAGAGGCAATCCGTGTTTGAAGATAAAATCTCGTCTATGTTTGAGGCAATAATGTCTAAACCATCTTTGAGTAGTCTTCCTAGCAACACCGTATCCAACCCTAAGGGTGAGATGAATGTGATTACCACACGTAGTGGTAAGACACTTAAGGAACCGAATCCTCAACCAATTGCTCCTACGGAAGAAGCAATTGAGGAAGAACCCGAGGTGGTGGTCCAAAAGGAGCATGTCCCAATCCCAAGAAGTACCGCTCATGCCACACCTACGATTGACCCATTACCATCATTGGAACCCGAGATTCCAAAGGCTATGCCTACTATGCCTCAACCCACACCACCTTTGCCCTATCCATCGAGACTTAGGAAGGAGAAACGTCAAGAGCGCGACAATTATCAATTTGAGCTTTTTATGAAAATGTTTCTTGATTTGCACTTTAATGTGAGTTTCGCCGATGCTTTGGTCATGATGCCTCGATTTGCCGCTAACTTTAAGAGTATGTTGAACAACAAGGAGAAATGGCACCAATTGTCTAGTTGTTCGTCAGTTTATCTTAATCGCATACCTCAAAAAGTCGGTGATCCCGGTAAATTCTTGATTCCATGTGCAATCCAAGATATGGAGGAATGCTTCGCCTTGGCCGATCTTGGTGCTAGCATTAACTTGATGCCACTTGCAATCTTCAAGTCGCTCAATCTTCCTAATCTTACTCCTTCACTAATGTCTATCGAGTTGGCCGACCATTCCACGATTCCAGCATGTGGTTTGGCGGAAGACGTTTTTATGAAAGTGGGGAAGTTCTACTATCCCGTAGACTTTATTGTTGTTGATATCCCCACGGATCCTCAAGTTCCTCTCATTTTAGGTCGTTCGTTTTTAGATACGTCTATGGCTTTGATCGATGTTCATGCTAGAAAGATCACCTTATGTTTCAACGACGAGGAACTTGTTATAAACGCAACTCAAAACTCTCAAATTTCTCATGTTTATTCCGTTGCAACCATAAACCTCGTTGATATGATTGACGTGGTTTGCGAGGAATTTTCACAAGAAGTTCTAGGTTTTGGTGATGAAGAAACTAGTGGCAATCCCACTATGTTAGATCCAATTCTTGATAATTCGACACCAACCTTCACTCCATTTGAAGGTGGTGGTTTTACGTTGGAATAATTCGATGTTCCACGTACTTGTAACGAAGACCTCGACAACGATGAGGACTTCTCGATTATCAAGGATTTTCTTAACGATTTCCCATTTCCTCCACCCGAGGAGGTTATGAGTATCGAGCCCAAATCTTCACTTGAGGAACCACCTATCCTTGAATTGAAATATTTACCTCCTCACCTCGAATATGTATATTTGGAGGAGGACGACAAGTTGCCGGTTATTATTGCGAAGGAACTTTCGAATGATGAAAAAACCGCACTTGTCGATGTTCTAAAGGATCACAAAGGGGCAATTGCGTGGAAGTTATCCGACATTAAGGGAATCGATCCCAAGTTTTGTACCCACAAAATATTAATGGAGGACGATTACACGCCCGCAATCCAAAGTCAAAGGAGGATGAACCCCAAAATTCACGACGTCATCAAAAAGGAGGTCCTTAAACTCCTTGACGCGGGAATGATTTACCCTATTTCTGATAGCCCTTGGGTGAGTCCTATTCATTGTGTCCCTAAGAAGGGAGGGATGACCGTTGTGCCAAACGATGCCAACGAGTTTATTCCCACTAGACTCGTTACCGGATGGAGAGTGTGCATTGACTATCGTAAGTTGAATGAAGCCACTCGAAAAGACCATTTTCCCTTGCCCTTTATGGACCAAATGTTGGAGCGTCTTGCGGGAAACGATTTCTATTGCTTTTTAGATGGTTTTCCGGTTACTTCCAAATTCCCATCGATCCTCGTGATCAAGAAAAAACTATGTTTACGTGTCCATATGGAACGTTTGCCTATCGTAGAATGCCATTCGGACTTTGCAATGCACCGGGAACCTTTCAAAGGTGCATGATGGCTATTTTTCATGACATGATCGAGAAGACGATGGAAGTCTTCATGGATGACTTTTCCGTGTTTGGTAATTCGTTCACTTCGTGTTTGTCGAACCTTGAGAGAATGTTGAAACGTTGTGAGGAAACCAACCTTGTGCTCAATTGGGAAAAGTGTCATTTCATGGTTAAGAGTGGAATCGTCTTAGGGCACAAGGTCTCGAAAGCGGGGATTGAGGTAGATCAAGCTAAGGTAGACGTCATCGCCAAATTACCTCATCCCAAAACCGTTAAGGGAGTTAGGAGTTTCCTAGGCCACGCGGGCTTTTATCGTCGATTCATCAAGGACTTTTCGAAGATTTCTCGACCCATTACACATCTTCTTGAAAAAGAGGCACGTTTTGTCTTTGACGAAGATTGTGTACGAGCCTTTGAAATCCTTAAGAGGAAACTTACCGAAGCTCCCATTCTTGTTGCTCCCAATTGGAACCTCCCCTTTGGGCTCATGTGTGATGCTAGTGATTACGCTATTGGGGCCGTTTTGGGGCAACGTCATGATAAGCATTTCTTGCCTATTCACTATGCTATCAAGACGATGACCAAAGGCTCAACTAAAATACACTACAACGGAGAAGGAGTTCCTTGCCGTGGTGTATGCATTTGAGAAGTTCAGACCTTATCTCGTCTTAGCTAAATGCATAGTGTATACGGATCATTCGGCTATCAAGTATCTCATGGCAAAGCAGGATGCTAAGCCTAGATTACTTCGTTGGATTCTCCTCCTTCAAGAATTTGATCACAAAATCGTTGACAAAAAAGGAGCCGAGAATCTAGCGGCCGATCATCTTTCTCGTTTGGAAGATCCTCACCAAAGTGTTTACGAGCCCAAGGAAATCACCGAAAAATTTCTGCTCGAGACACTTGGTGTAGTGAATTCTAAGCTTGATCCTTCCACCCCATGGTTTGCGGATTTTGCAAATTACCATGCGGGTAACTTCATCGTTAAGGGTATGACGACTCAAGAAAAACGAAAATTCTTTCGTGACGTCAAGTTCTACTTTTGGAACGACCCTTACTTGTTTCGAACTCGTGCGGATCAAATCATCCGACGTTGTATATTTGGCACCGAAGCTTCTAATATCCTTAGAGCTTGCCATGAGGGACCCACGGGTGGTCACCACGGTGCTAATATCACGGCTAAGAATGTGTTTGATGCCGGCTTCTTTTGGCCTACTATTTACCGAGATGCACAAGATCTTGTGAAGTCGTGTGATTCATGCCAACGACAAGGAAAAGCCTCACAAAAAGATGAGATGCCACAAAACATCATCCAAGTGTGTGAGATCTTTGACGTTTGGGGTATAGACTTTATGGGGCCGTTCCCATCATCTCGTGGTAATAAGTACATTCTCGTTGCGGTTGACTACCTATCTAAGTGGGTGGAGGCCAAATCCTTGCCCACCAATGATGCTCGTGTGGTAGTCAAGTTTTTGAAAAGCTTGTTTTCTCGGTTTGGAACCCCTCGTGCGATCATAAGCGATCGTGGAACCCATTTTTGTAACGACCAATTCGAAAGGGTCCTAAGGAAATATGGGGTTACACATCGGCTTTCTACGGCTTATCACCCACAAACGAGTGGGCAAGTCGAGGTTTCAAACCGAGCGTTGAAGAGGATCTTGGAGAGATCCGTTGGGGAAAACCGACAATTATGGTCGGATAAGTTAGACGATGCTTTATGGGCCTTTAGGACCGCTCATAAGACGCCCATTGGGTACACTCCCTATAAGCTTGTGTATGGAAAGAATTGTCATTTGCCTATCGAGTTAGAACACAAGGCTTATTGGGCCCTAAAGCATTGTAATGATGATATGGAGACCGCGGGAAAACACCGGAAAATGTAATTGAATGAATTAGATGAATTGAGGGACATTGCTTATGAAAATTCATTGATTTATAAAGAAAAAACTAAAAAGTTGCATGATTCTAAAATTAAAAACCGGGTTTTTAACTTTGGGGATCAAGTTTTGCTTTTTAATTCTCGCTTGAAAATCTTTTCCGGTAAGTTGAAATCCCGTTGGTCCGGTCCATTCACCGTGACTCAAGTGTTTCCGTATGGGACCATCGAGCTAGCTCAAGATGATGGTCCTAACTTCAAGGTGAATGAACATAGGTTGAAGCACTACTTTGGCGGGGAAGTTCCATCCTTGAACTACCTCGACCAAGTCACCTTCCCCAATGATAACTAGTATTGAGGGGATCGAGTCAAGCTCATGACTCGGTAATCAAAAACGAGGAGCCTCGTGGGGGAGTCCCATGCTTATCCTATGTACATATTATCGCTTTCTAATGTAGTTAACGTGTGGGGATTTGTGCCCTTCCAACCTTTGTTCCGTGGTTGTTTGTGAATTGTGAACTTTAGATGATCATTATCTTCACGATTGGAGCCTCTCGTGTTCGTTTTATGGGAGCACTCGATCGTTTGCTTTGAAGACTTTCTCAATATCCAAATGATATATCCTTTTGATGTTCTAACCTTAGGTTTTTAGCACACTTCATAAACGGCTATTAATTTATTGGTTACACCCTTTCCATGCTAGATTAGGCATTCGACTACGTCTCTAGTATGGGGGTGTTTGCACCCCTAGACTCGAAACATTGAGGACAATGTTTAACTTTAGTATCGGGGGGGTGAATAGATACTTGCCTTGCCAAACCTTCACGCTTTCCAAAGTTTATCTTTTTGTTGCAAAATAAGGCTAAATATGGCCAAATTTTAAAATTTTTCTCATGTTTTATAAGTGTTTGAAGACACGAATGTAGGTTTTTCGATGGCGAGAATAAGAGTAATTTTTGACTCGACCGTGCGTGTTGAGCACTTAGCTTTGATTCCTTAACTACACATTAGGCTAAGTCTCTTAAATGAGGACGAGAAATGATAGGGTTAATTATAAGTTACTATGCTAAACGTAGAGTACTCGTATTCTTTCAAAAACTCATGTGTTCTCGTTGTTTGCTTATTTCTCCCTTCGCATGTAAATATTTTTTTCTTAATAAATATTGACTTAGCGGTTTAGTTGGGATTGTTGGGTTTCTAGTCTTTTCTAGTAGCTTCCGTGTAATTAAATTGGGAAGACATTAAAGTATCGCCAGCGTCACGGTTTTGAAGTATTGGCACCCTAATAATCAAAAGCTTCACCCAATAATAAGATTTCAAGTGCTCACCTAAATCAAGCAAACAATTTGAAGCCCCACAAGGCCAAAAAATCTATGCAAAATTGAAAGTGAATCAAGCCTTAATCTTCGAAGCTTTAAAGATCCAAAATTCGCCTTAGCGTGAGGATATACGTCTTTGGCTAATAAAACTACCGATGAGGTGGATAATAAAAGGTAAGGCAAGACCGAAGTCATAATAAAAGCTTCATGGCGAAGTTGAATAAAAGATGGAGGTAAACCAAAGATAATAAGGCCCTTCCGTTAGGGGGCGTATAAAAGTCTTGGTAATAAGTCTCATGTTCAAAACCGTTATAAAACCGTGTTTATCGATTCTTCTTGTTGACTTAATTTTTTGACATCGTTGTCTATTAGGAGGGGTTATTGATTTGATGGTCTTGGTTACACCGTTAGGACTCTATTTTTAGACCTAAATCTCTATTATCGCATAAGTCAAACAGTGTATCCTCGTGAAACATTCAAGACAATATAAAATATAAGAGATACAACTTAGGAATAATGGGAGGATAAGTACGTGATTAGGGCATATGAGTAGTGTTAGCATTACTAACTTATAATGACAATGATCTCGTTGCACGCTTGGCATGGAATTGGAGTGAAAATCGAGGACAATGAAATTATTTCTAACGAAGCATTTACGTGTTCTTATTCTATGAACCTAAACGTCCCATTTTGCGATGAAAATCATACATTATGTCTAAAACGCAAGTAGTAGTAGCAATAATAGTAGTGTAGCTAGTTTATCATTCAATAAAGTGAATAAAAATGAATTTTGGAGATGCTACGATACTTTATTCTAGCATTGCGTGAGGGCACGACAATGGTTTAGTATGGGGGAGTGATGAGACTGCTTTTGTACATAGTCTCATCGTCCAAATAGGGCTTAAAATGCATTAAATATCATCAAAATACCCATATATATGCTTGTGTTTGTTGCTTGTGTATTTTAGGTACAGATATTGAGAAAATGACAAAAGATCACAAGAATCATACAAAAACGAACACGGGAAACGAAGCCGCACGATGAACCAAGCCCTAATGAAGACTTTCCCAAGATTAACCCTTGAAGATTTGAATAATTATGAAGAAGGGTCCTCCAATATGGAAGAATTGACACTTTATACCCTTGTATCCTCAAAGGAAAAGGAGTTTTGGCCAGTTTTAATGCAAGTGAAAGGGTTTAGAAAGATGGGGGGTGAAACTTGGCCAAACAACATTGTAACCTAGACCACTCCTGGGCTGCCACGTGCCCCACTTACTCCCCTCTACCAATCAAAACCCACCCTGGTGCCACCTCACACATCCACTCAGCCTTTATTTAACTAATTAATCTGATTAGTTAAATAACGCGCTAAACATATTTTTAAACCCAAAACAAGATCAAATACCTGTTCTTGATGTTCTTAACCCAAATTAGGTAATTTTGTTTAAGCCAAAATTAAACCCCCATATGGTGCAGATTTATGATTAAGGGTATCATAATCACTTCCCAAACCTTAAACATGGCACCCCACCAACCCACATGATGCATGGGGCCTCCCCTGCTACGTCAAAAGGGAAGAAGACAAAAAAACCACCAGGCATCCAACGTGTAGGATTGCTGCTTACTTTCTAAGCTCAATGTGAGCCCTTAGATGCAAATTCCACTCTTGCCAGCTCCACAAACAGCCAAGAAATCAGTCACATGAAGCTAAGAAGTTCAAATCCTCAAGGGCATTTTTGGGCTTCTACAAGTTAGGATTTTAAGTTTTTTGGTTTAAACTGACCATGTACACCCTCTATATAAAGGGTATAGGGTCTAACATTCACGTTTTCTTTTAGTTTTTCCTTTGTTCAAGCACTTGTAAATCCCTTTTCAGTTTTATGAATTTGAGTTAAGTGTTTTGAAGAAAGACCAAGTGCCATCTTATTATTGCTTGTTTATGTTCTTAGTTTAGTGCTTTTGAAGTTAAAAACCTGTTTTCAAAAAAGGAGTGTACAAAAGTTTGCACATTTTCTTCATTTTCTTGATATTTTGCTAAGTTCTTGTTTCTATCTTGGAATTCTTGGGTTATAGGGCTGATCATAGCATCCTAATTGAGTTGATTAAGGTGTGGTGAGGCTTATAACTTGGGGATAATCAAGTGTGGGGTAACAAGGTTGCATTAATCAAAATTTTTCAAGTTTCTGATTTTATATTTGTGCTTCTAACCTTGTTGATTCTTAGCAGGGGTGTTATTGGAAGCTTGTACTTGTTCTTGCTAGTACATAAGCTCATAAATTCGTGGGTGTGGATGTACATCCATGAGGTTTGCATACTCAATCCTAAAATCTGCTTAAAATCTTGATTTTTGGTGATATTTGTATGTGGCTTGTGTTCTTGTGAATTTTATGGCTTAAATCTGATTGAATCTGTTAATCTTACTTGTTATTGTGTTAATTGATGCTTGGGTGGCCTTAAATCTCACTTTGCCTTTGAAAAAATTGATTTTGAAAAGATTAAGGGGTGTTTGGGTCTATCTGCTTTTGATTGTAACTTGTTATTGTGTTGTGGAAAGTTTGAGTTTGTGTTCTATATCTGATACATGCTTGGTTGAGAGTGTTTTACTGCAAGTTTTTGGGTTTGAAGCCTTGAATCAAACAATCTGCTATATAATCTTTGTTACTACCTGTTTTGACCTAGGATTTTGGGAACACTTAGTGTGTATGCATGCTTAGGGCTAGAAGTGGTTTAAACAAAGTTATTGTAACCTGTTTGAAAGATTTGAGGTGTTGAATCTGGCTTATTTGTCAAATACATCAGCAAAGTGTAAAACTGCATGTGTTAGTGTTCATCAGTAACATTAATTGGCTTGAATCTTGCTTAATTCTTTGAATCATTGCATGAAACCTGTTTAGACTTGCTTATTTGAGTTTAATATAGCTTATGTATGCATTTGGTTGAATTTGGCTGGCTGGTTATTGCTAAAACTGCTTATTTGTGCTCAACTGCTTTAATTGTTCATGTCTGTATCATATCTGGTGATTGATTGATTAAACTGTATCAATTGGGTGTTTGTAATTGTGATATTTTGATTGTTATTGACTCCTTTTGATCCAAAGATCATTTGGGTGCCTTTGTGTAATCTGAATCTCCAAAAAAGTCACTAAAGACAAAAAGTCAAACAAGTCAAGCAGTGGAAAAAGTTTCCACTGCTCAACACTCAAAACTAGCCCCTGCTAGTGTAAAATTGAACTCAGCTTATCAATAAGCTATTCTAGCTTATCCAGACTTGCAACAACTTATTTTTTGTGATAGGTCTTCATTATTTGACCCATTTAAGTAGACTGGAGCTTATTGGACTTTGACTTTGACTTTTTACTAGAAAACCAACTTATTTGACTTTTACATAAGTGCTTATTTGCTTTTTCCAGCTTATTGAGTCAGCTTATTTGAAAACTCTTTGTTGATTTTTCTTAATTAAGTCATTTAGAAGCTTTAGGAACTTGAATCAGCACTTGGGGTGGCCTAGAACTCAAAACGACTATTTTGTCGTTTTCTTTAGATTGCTTATTGCATTTTTAGGCTTATTCCTTGGGCTTATTTCAAATTTATTTTTGCAGAAGTCTTAATTAGGTCAAAAGAAGCTTGTGTGTCAAATTTTAGCTTATGACATTGGCTTATAGCTTAATGGGCCAAAAAGCCCATTAAGAATAAGCTGCTTGGTATAAGCTAGCTTATTTCACACTTTCAGCTTTTGGGCCTTTGGAAAAAGTTGTTTAAAATAAAATTTTAAGTCAACCTGTGCTTTTTGGGCTTATTTTGAACACTTTTTGTTATTGGGCCCAAATTTGGCCCAATAGTGGACTGTTTTGGGTTTAGCCCATTTTCTAGGCCCATTAAGGGTATTTAGGTAATTTCACTTTCATTTCTAAGTTATTTAGGTTAAATTAAGCTAGTTTTCAAGTTTTTAGAATTTTTTATGATTTTTGGATTATTAATAATATTTTAATAGTATTTTATTGTTAAAAATTAAAAGTCTGATTTTCTAAGTTTTATACTTTTCCTAGATTTTAAACACTTAATTAGGAAATTTGCAACTTTCCAAATATTTTTAGAGTCTTTTAATTATTTTCTAGAATTAATTTAAATTTTAACTGATTTTAGTAGTTTTTAATTGTTTAAAAATAGTTTTTAGTGGTTTAAAAATTTTGAAAAATACTTTTTAGCTTAATTAGGGTATTTTGAGGTTTACAAACTTTAAAATCTTGTTTGGGACTTTTTAATAATTAATTTTGATTTTTAGGGCTTTAATTAGAATTAAAAAGTCATTATCTAATTAATTAAAAGGTTTTAGCAAGTTTGAATTTTTTGTAGACTCTTAGAATACTATTGTGGATTTTTGGTAGTTTTTAGGAATTTTTAGGGTTAAATTTTAATTTTAGCACTTTTTACGGTTTTACGTGTACACCTTTTTCGACTTAGTTTAATCCGTCTTCGTAACCGTCATTCTCTTCTAATCTCATTTCTATTTTTTCTTTCTCAAAAGTATAATCACAAATCTAATCCAATTCATTACACACATAACACACTAGCCTCCTTGAGAACGAACTCATTTTAGGGTCATTTACACACGGTTTCCTAAATCGTCGTGCTTACTACTTGCCCTATTTGCTCTCTTTTCCTAAAGAGTAGTAAAACTCAACCATCATATGTCTCTATTATTTTCACATCATCTAGGGTCTCAATAATCAACATCATAGGGGGGGTAGACGTCCCTAAGCCATAGACAATGTATTAATAAACTTTCTTCAAATAGCATTGATCATGTCACCTTATGTATAATGACAGAATAACAACTCCTATGTCGTAGAGGAGAACTGGGTTTACACCATATAGTCTTTAAATAAGGTGAAAGTCCTAAATTCATGCCAATTTGTTAAAACTATAACTCTTTAACCAAACAATAACACAAGTTATAACTTTTCAGTTGTGTAATATTATATTGGTATAAACAAAGTATTACACAGTGTTATGGATCACACTTGTTGAATGACAATGTGTGTTTACCCATTGAAAGGGTAAACATGGTATAAAGATCAAGTTTACAAGCGAACTTATGTAGCTCGTTGTGGAAGCTCAACTGTATACTTTGTAAGTTCTACTAGGAAGAAAAAGTAAAAAGAAAATACATCAATAAGTGATTTGACTTTAACTCCCACAAAAATTCCCTATCTATATTAGTACGAGGTAACTTCCTTAGTGGAGGTAGTTGATATGTGTCGACGTCTGAACGGTGGACGTACCTTACCATTTAATGCACGTTTATTCTTGGAAACACTTTAGACAAATTTCTGTGAAAAATTATGCCAACTGTTCACAACTTTCACGAGGTCATACTGGCATATTTAATTCGAAACTCTTATTTATCTCACCATAATTTATTTATCGAATTATCCTGCCTAAACTTTAAAAGGATAAGGCTAAGCACAACTTGCTTATCTTCAAATGGTAATGAGTAAACTCAGGGTATTGTCATCCCTGAGGTCCTGGAACCTTCATCACATTTCTTTTACATACCAGCTATTATCCATCCCAGCTGACGAGTATGTCTTCATATTATATTTGACTTCTCTGATGATGTCACTCGACTTGAATGTGCCTAAGGTGCCAACCGAGATCCAGGTCGACGAGCTCCCCTCAGCGACTACTAAAACTTAGTGTAATTTAAGATCAGATCTAGTCATGGCCAACTCATGCATTTCATTTCCTTAACAATCTCTCTTTATATAAACATAAATTAAACTAAGTCTGAAAATTATTGTAAGTGAGTACACAACTTCCTTTTACATTATTTTATAACTTAATGAGTAAACTTATAAAAATAGACATTTGAATAGCGAAATTAGGCCACATGAATATTTAAATTACCAAATAATAAAAAATAATTATCTCATAATTGCGACACGAAACAATATAATCATATTCAAACAATATATCTAATATTCACATCTTATTAAGGTTATTTATGTGATTCTCTATTTTTAAAATGCATAATTAATTTTAAATAAACAACCCCAAACAACCATTTACTAAAGTCATGTGTGGCTTTTGATTTCGAGGTGTCTAAGAGAACCCGAACGATGAGGTATTCACCTTTAGTGAGTCTTACTTTTTTTAGAACCATACGAGTATATATGTTTTTTGAGGTTTAACAATTGGTTTTGGTAATACAGGAAAGAAGAAGACACAAAGACTTTATTATACTTTTTATTTTGTTTGAATTTTTTATAGTAATTATATTTTGATCCTTTATATTTATAGTATTTACACCTCATGTTTAATTTATTTACTAACTACATTTTTATCTAATATTTTATTTGACTAAAAGTTAAATTTAACAAGTCTTGTGTTTTTATTATTTTCGTGTGTTTCTTAGTTTAAAAATAATTAATAAAAGAAAAAAGGATAATGGAAATGTGAGGTGGAGATGAGTTGAGGTTAGACTTTTTACTCATTATAGGAAAAACGAGTTATTGGTGAGTTAGTGAGAAGAGGGAGAAAGCTAAAGTGACATGTACCAACTTAAGATTATGATTATGTGTATATCTATAACTAATTACACGTGTTTTTGGTAATATGTGGGGGTTACTTTATGACTAGCATATCAGATCATATAAAAAGTGTCTTTGATATAAAAAGTATAAAAGATGGCACAAATTTGACACGTTTTTATAAAGTACACCACCCCAAAATGGCTTTTACACTACCAGACATTATATTTTCTTGATATATCAATATTAGTCCTTATAATTGTTTTACATTTTTTAGCACCTCTGAAAATATCCAGTTGAGTCTTCGTCGGATACCTGTTGAAAAAAAAATCACATTTAAGTTTTAAAAATTCTAAAACTTGAGAATCTAATAAATGTTATATATATATATTTCATTAATTATTGTACATTTGAAAATTTATATGAACAAGAGCTTTTGATGTCTGAAACAACAAGCTCATTGAACATCTTGCTAGCTAATAATTTGAATCATATCAGTACTCTTTACGCTTGACATATGTACCATCACCGTAACCTACAACCACGGGCCAGTATAGATCAATTATCACATACAAGCACTTATGTATATCATACCACGTTGTTCCGACCAATGACGTCGCCAGAGGCGGAGCCACCCAAAAGCTCGTCCAAATTTTTTTAACTTTTAAGGTATTTTCGAGATTTGATGTCTACCTTCTTCAGGTCTAGAGTCAATATGGAATTTACATTATTTGTTAAGATGTAAAGAAAGTTTTAATTTGTTGAGATTTGAAGAGATGAAAATCTCATTGAAGAACATATAAAACACATTGGAGAAAATGTTACATGAGGCTAGTCATAACAATGACTTACTGCGACAACGATTTTTCTTGCCGCCTGAGCTTTCTCTCGCCGGCGATCGATTTGTTTTCACAACAAGACGATCAAGTTCAATTTTTTTATACAAATAAAATAAAAACATTATAATTATTATTATATTAAAACACTATTTAAAAAAGATAAACAAGGCTTACTTAGAGATTAAGAGGGTAAAATGTTTAAAATAAAACTAATTCTAAAAATATCAAATTCATATATGTTTTGAATAATCAAACAAAAGCTCAATATATTAAAATTTGAAAATTTATTACCAATTTAAATAATTAAAATATAATTCAAACTAATTTAATTTAATTTTAAAAAATAAAAATAATAAGAATATAAGAAAAAGGAAGAAATAGTGACTTTTGATAGAGTCGTATATGCGATTGATTTTGGGGATTCGACCGAATCGACTTGGTCGTCACAACACGGTCGATCGAGTTTGAAATTGATCGACCGATCGAAATTCAATATCCTTGGTAATGGGTTAAGGAATAGATAAAGCAACTCTCCTTTTTATTTTTCCACTGGTTTTTTTGTTTGGTTGAAGAGTTACGTGTGTGAAAAAAAAAAGTAAACCAAAAGATGTCATTTTTTAATTTTTATTTTTGGTTTGATTTTATATTTTATTTTATTCAGTTTACTTTTTATAAATGGTAATACATAAATATGATAATATGCTTGGAAAAAAAAGGCGTACAATGGTAATATATGTTTGAACAATGCTTTTTTACTTTAGTTAATATGTTCTAAACTATTTTTTGGAGTAATATATTTTATCGGGGTTGTTGTCCCCTTTACCCAAAAAAAAAATAACAAAAATTATTTTTCGTAAAATAACTAAAATTGTTCGTGATAAAAAATATTGTTCAGTAATAAAAAGTGTGATTCATTATTAAATTGAGTGGTTCATCAATACAAATTGTTATTTATTACTAAAATGAGTGGTTCATTAATAAAAAAAGTTTTCCTTGGTAAAAGTTTTCGTTTATCAATTACTAAAAAAGTTCGACAACTTTTTGTTAATGTTCATCAGTTCATCAATGATTCTCTAATGATGTTTATAACTTTTGAAAAAAAATCACGTTGTTCATTATTTTTATTTTTATTTTAGAACGACAAATGTTAGTGGTTAGTGGGTCGAGTCGTGCAATGACATCAAAGCGTAAGAATGTCTTCTTCGAACCCTCGTCTAGTTATGTTAGACTTCTTATCCGCTTCGCCTGAAAGACCCTTGGTAGGTCTTAAACTCAAGACCTCCAGGAAACCTCCCCCAAATAAACCATTTAGTGGAACCTTGTTGGCCAACTAAGCTAAACCAGTTGGTTCACATTGTTCGTTATTGTTTAAATGTTCAATGAGTTAGATAACGATTGTTAATTAGTTATTTTATAATGTCCAATAGTTATTTCTTATAATGTTCATTAGTTTTTGAAAAAAAATCACCACATCTTGCTTTTTTTAGTGTTCTTCAGTTATTTCTAATAATGTCTATTAGTTGTAAGAAATATATACAAAATCAAATGTTCATCAGTTCGAACTTTAGGAGTGGAATAACAAACACCACTGTTCATCAATGAAGAAGTTGTTCATTAATAAAAATCAGTGTTCATCAATAAAAAATGGCGGTTTATCAATAAGAAATGTTGTTCATCAATTTTTTTTGAACGGAAAAATTTAATTATCTAGCAACGAGCTATAAAAAGAACGTTACAAGGAAATCAAGTGAGAATTTTTTAGCCAAGCTTCCTAAGAAAACGTCCATTTACATCTATTTTACACCAATGAAAGGATAACGACATAATATCATCAATAATCGTCGAGCGAGCAGGAGGTTTATCGTCAAAAAGAAGACGATTTCGGAAAGCCCATATGGACCACCAAGCAACATAAAATACGCCTTCCAAAATGCTTATGATGTTGGATATGAGCCAGATAGACGCGAACCACACATTCCAGCTTGAGAAAGAAGACCAAAACTACCAATCTAACTCCCACCACCTACATATGCGACGAAGTACAGCTTGGGCTAAGTCACACTTAAAAAAAATATGATGGGCATCTTCTTTATGTAAACAACAAACCGGGAAATTGGTAGACTCCATAACGACACCTCTACGAATTAAGTTGACTCTTGCAGGAAGACAATCACGATGAGCTCTCCATATAAAGACATTAATTTTTATAGGTATGAACTTCACCCATATCGTAGGCTCGGGCCACGAAGGTAAAACCCAATCATCTATAGAATTTTGGATATCCTTTACTCTATAGATTCCATCACCAGAAGCGTTACACACCCATTGATCTTGAGAAGAAGAAAGGGAAACCGAACCAACATACGAAACTAAATCATTAAATTGAGACATCCCAATACCTCCCCGCACAGGTCTTTGAAAAGAAGAATCAATCTGCATAACCAGTTTATCAGCTGCAGTAATTTGATTATCCAACTCAAGCACATACATACGTGGGAAATCTTACCGAAGGGTTGAGTCACCCTTCTAAATATCCAACCAAAATCTAGTGTTGTTCTCATTCCCTACTCGCATAGAACAAAGGGACAAGATATCAAAACCTTTAGCCTTTATAAGATGCATTTCCCGCAGGATAGAGCACCAATTCGATGTTATATTGTTGATCCCAAACTTAGATCGGTATAGCTTTGTATTAACGAGATTAAATCAAGTGTATTACTCAGAGAAACTTTGTGTTTGAAATAGTCTAAGTACTATGCGGAATTAATACTTAGAACAAAGAACACACGAATACCAAACTTTCAACTTTGATTAGCAATAATCACTATGTACAATACTATTGAAAGTGTTATCAAACAATAAACCCTAAGGCCTCCTTTTATAGATACAAGGAGCCTTGAACATAAAGCAAAGTATCAACTATTCTAGGAAGATATTAAACTGATAAACATAAGAAATACAATATTCGAATATATCTTCCTAACTTATACAAAACGTGTTGACTTAACAGCTAAACAACCTTGACAGTGGCTTGGATTCTCTTTGTCAGCGTCTTGGTTGTCAGCGCCTTAATTACTCTTGTCAGCGTCTTGAATCCATTTGTCAGCGGCTAGTGACTTAGATAATTTTATTCCCAACAATCCTCCCTTAAACTTGATATTTAACCTAATCATCAAGTTTCTAAATAAAAACAAAATACAGAGAGGATTCTTACAAATAAACCTATTCTTCAATTTGAGAGTAAAGATGTAACATCCTACTTTGATAAATGGACCGTTACATAATAATTATGGCGTGTCATCAAAGCATGCAAGGTAATATGTACTAAACATACATGACCAAAAAGGAAAACCAGAGTCAAACTTCAGTTCCCAAACATAAGCCTAAAACATAAATAAAGTAAATGAAATGAGAAGGACAAAACAAATGTCCAAATAAGCATAAGTATAAGAAGGCAAAAGGAGAAGAAGTCTAAGGCAGCTTTCATCCTATGCACGTCCTCCAAATGCTCAAGTCTGTCCATGGGTACCTGCCGTTTTGGGACATGGAAAGAAAAGTAACGGCTGATCAATACACTCAGTGAATGGATATATGACATAGTATGAATGACTGAAACATAAATAAGACTGAAAAGCAGTGGAAATGTATAAGTCCTAGAAAACCTGGTACATGTTTGTAAAACTGATTTTATAGTTTCAAAAGACTTATATTTTTATATGAAAACTGTATTTTAATTAGCAAAGAGCCCATATAGGTCATGAGTTTCCACAGTGCATGAATACTTAGAGGGGTGACCTCATCATGCAATTAGAGGGGATGCCTCTAATTAAATTGGTCTGGGTAGGAGGGACCAACTCCTTGTGAAGGATGCAAGGCACACACCACATTCACCATGAAAACCCTATAAAGACATATAACTAGGATGCACCCATACGCTCCACATGATAATATAAATAAATGGCCAAAATTGAAAGGGACACCACGAGTAATCACTCCTTCGTGGGAAAGTCATAACACTAGTGCCTCCAGTGTTATGGTTATGGTACCTCCATAACTAGGTGACGTGGCATGCATGTATATGGCTTAGGCATTTAAAACTAAACATAAGAAATCAAAACATATAAAACAATAACTTGGGGAAACAGTTGGCTGCAAACGGGAAATCCTAATAAAGGAAGAGAATGTCCATACTGAAGGACCGAATACCGTACTTTATGTCCAGTGAACGATGAAAGATGAAAAGATGGAAAGTCCTACTCTGAATTCACAACTGCTACATAAACAAGGGACATGTATGAGTTGTCTGATTACTGAGTGTGTTACTGGTTCTTGTGTGTTCTTAACTTATTTTATATGTTCTTGTCATGCATTACTGTTTAAATGTTTATCTTGTATTTATTCATGTTTTACACGTATTCTGATTATGTATTTCATGTGTTATTGTATTACTATACTTGTAGTGTCAAAATAAGTAAGTTTCTAAAAATAACAGATTTCTAAAAATAGAAAGTTTCCAAAAATAGAAAGTTTCCAAAATTAGTAAGTTTTCAAGTATAGAAAGTTCCCACATTTAGAAATAAGCTTGATTCATAAGTATAAAATATAAGCTATGGTTATAATAAGCATAAAAATATTAGTCATGATTACATAGTAAAGTTTATTAAATAAATACTTTAAGCTAAAAATAATTATTATTAATTAATATAAAAATACATGGTTTTACTTGGGATTATTAATTAATAAAATGACATGATTTACTTAATAAAACTTTAAATTAGCTTGATTATTACATAATCAAATTAAAGTATGGTTATTAATTCAACTACGTAAGTATATACTTAGGCTAATCTTATGATTAAATATATTAATTAATTATAACCTATGATTCATAATCAATTTAACTATAACTTGTATTTAATAATTAAATTACCAACTTAACTAGCAAACGTATTCATGTGTACCCGAGCCTATCGAGACTCTCATGTCTCGGTCACACAAAACAAAACAACTACGCAAAACAAGCAAAACAGTGCTTTCCAATATATAATTATAGTTATGTTCCAACATACTTATATAGTTCTGTCGTGTTATTAACCAAACCCCCTGATTTAATTGCATGTTCTATTCTCTAAACTTATCAATTTCGTGATATAAAAGATAAAGAAAAAGGTGATTTACCGATCTACTTGTTTAGGGATGAATTACAACACACAAACGAAACAAACACCCCCATTCTCCTTTTGGTCTGCTGTCGGCGGCCTAATAAGAACAACCCCCCGTCCTCCTTTTGGTTTGTTATCGGCGGCCTAATAAGAACACCTCCGTTCTCTTTTTGGTCGGCTACCGGCGGCCTAATAAGAACACCTCCGTTCTCCTTTTGGTCTACTGTCAACGGCCTCATAAGAACACCTTCGTTCTCCTTTTTGTCTGCTGTCGGCGGCCTAATAAGAACAACCCTAAAATTTGTTTTGTTTTGGTAAAAATAAATGCGCGATTAGTTCCGTGTGATTACTTTTCTAGACAGGCTGGGCTCAAAGCCCATTTTCCTTTCTTTTCTTTTTATGCCGCAGCCCAACACAAATACATATGATTTTCGTGTTATAATATTTAGCACGAGTTCGTGTTTAATTGTCGTGTTTTATTTATTGTTATGTTTTATTGTTATACATAAATGTTTATCGTATTTTAATAATACACAATATACTTGTAATTAATATTCATGCCACGTGTTGTATATTACTAAATGTGAATTTATAATTTTATCAGTTTCATGCATTAATTATCGTGGGCATTTTATGTAGGTTTTACAACTCTTCCCCTCTAAAAATAATAATCCGTCTTAGAATTAGAGATACGATTATCTGGGAAGGACATGGACTTAACATGTCTGAAGGGGGCATGGAACGTAAAGTGACTGAAAGAATATATCTGAATTATGTAAGGAAAAAAGATGATAGAAAGTCCGGATGGACCCATACGTTCCAAGTGGCGTCCGGCCCGGAACGGTTCCTCTACAAGATCTTGACGAAGCAGAAATCCTGGTCTTCATGACCCTGACTTGACGATACGCAAAAGTTTCTAGTTCATCAACGAAGGATGAGTTCTCATAAATCTGGTCGAGTGAAATAAGAAATAACGTGTAAGGATAAATGAAATGTTATGATGCGAAATAACCTGAAGTAAATGACGTTAGCACGTCTGAGCAATGGTGCCCGAAACATATTGAAACGTAGTACGTGAAAAATTGTGAACGTGATACGTGAACAATTGTGAACCGTGAACAATTGTGAACGTGATGCGTGGAGATATGGTGAATGTAATATGAGAGTACAATAGAGCACAAGGATACGTGCAACATATCGTGAGCGTCATATGAGAGACGTAGGGTGGACATGATATGTTTACATATCGTGAACGTGAGATAACTGAGGGGGTAACGCCAAACGATATGAGGTGAGACGTGGAATGTGACGTGAAGCGTCTGTCTGAGGATGGAAGGTTTATTAAACTTGAGTCTGTTCTCCCAAGCTTTCTTCAAACTTTCCAGAACGAGAATGTGAAATGAAAATCATAAGATAGAATACGATCATGAACGTGAACAACGTCATGAACATGAGTGCGGAAGAAAATCGTGAATTTGAATAAGGATGTGATCGTAATAATGAATACGAACGTGAACCTTTATCTGATTTGATAGCCGAAGGAGTGCTAGGTGATCGTACGATTTTTGGCTAGAAAATGTCTGAATATCTGCTACTGTGAAAATTTTGAAGATGCGGGGAACATGTAGACTTGGTCATACGGTTGAAAACAACCCAGATAGCATCATGCTCCTTCTGAGCCTGCGGTAGTCCGGTGAAAAAATCCATGGAGATCCTGCCCCTTTACCGTTCACCATTCCTAACTCCTAGCCTGTTGGTGTTCTATCTTAACCTGCTGGTATGTCAGGTACTTAGATATGAACGTATCTGTATCTTGTTTCATAAAAACTGGATACATAGAAGTTTGGAATACTATGAGTCTCTAAAATTAGACTTCTCTTAGCATAGAATTTTCTGGAACACCTAATATAGTGTAGGGTTCTCACCTTTACGCATAAGCTGAGTCATGGTAAGATTAACCGTGAGATTCATTGTGATTCAGTCTGTCACTGTAATCAACCAGAATTTGTACTGGAAAAATTCAGGGTGAAATTTCTTCTGTCGTTGAATTTGCAATATAGTGAAATATGGTCTTCGTGCTCTTCTCTAGACTTAGAGAAAGTCAGGTCGACATCGTTGAGAAAATAACGAGTTTGTTTATGATTTCATTGGGAAACTCCATTCATCAAATCCATAAATGTTGTTGGAGCATTCGTGAGACCAAAGCACAATTATGAGTCTAGCATGACCAAATCGTGTGCGAAAAGCAATCATGGAAATGTACTGCTCTTTCACTCGCCACTGTTGGCAGTATGATCATAAGTCGCTCTTGGAAAAGTGCTTAACACTCTGTAGTCGATCGGACACATTATCAATACGTGGAGGGGAATAACGGTCATGAATGGTGATTTGTTTAAATCGATGGTAGTCGACACATAATCTCATGTTACCGTCATTCTCCTTAATAAAAGAATCGGTGTACACCATGATGATACACCTGGCGAATGAGCTTCTTCAAACTTCTCGTGTAGCGGATCCTTCAACATGCTCGATGTTAAGTTCCACTTTGTGGACAGAAGGTATCCTCGGAGGTCTTTCTGGAATATGTCAGGGAAACTCTGAAATGATCGGCTGATTATGAATGGCAGAAAATTCAAAAGTGTGTCATAACTGATAGCTGGAAAATCTTCGCAACCATGGGACAAAAAACACGTGCTTGTCAAGCATAAATAATTTGTACATATTTTCCTGATGGAAAATCATGTTGCACATATTCAGGAGCCTGAAAGTCGCTGTACATAATCTGATATGAATGGCTACCAATCATAGCATGGTGTGCTGTTCATAGTCCATAAACAGAATCATATTTAACGCATTTTCCAAGGTAAGTGTGTTAGCAGATTGGATCGTATCATTACACTGAAGTAAAACCTTCATATACATGGGTGATACGAATGGCGTCCTTTATGGTCATGGATATATGAAATATGGAATCAAGAAATGAAAGTGTCATAACGCAAACGTGACAGATCTCATTGAATGTGTTTTGCCTGTCTCACGCAAAACGAACCCTACGTGTCCAAACGCGAATAATACGCCGATGATGGTGCTGAAATTCTTGTGGCCTGATTAATACATGGCACAAAAAAATAGATATACCCCTTGAAGGGTGCCCTCAATTTCTTAGGGCTGTTTTAGAAGATAGACGTGAGTCATGTGTCTTGACTCGTGTCTTTAGAAAATATGCGTATGACACGTGTCTTGACTGGTGTCTTGTGTCTTCCGAAAATATATACGTGAGACATGTGTCTTGACGGATGTCTTAACATGTGTCTCGAGGTGTGAAACGAATAAAATTGAAAATCTTAGGTTATCATGCCAGAATTGGCGGGTCGGTTGGATTGCTGACACTTTGTATTTCTGATCACGTCCGTGACCGGTGTTCTGTTGTGAGTGATAGAATAATTGTTGTCATAGTGGTGGTTACTATCGTCTTGTTTGTCAGTTCCATGACGGTCATTCTCATGACTGGGATTCATGTAACTATTCAGTTGATTGGCCGGATGGTATTAGTTCCCACTCATATGACTGAAAAGACAACTGAATGACGTGTGACATATAACTAAAAAGGTAAAGACGTGGATTGTGATGGAAATCATCTGGTGGTGAAGCATCTTCTCTTCCGATCGCCTCGATCTAACGCCTTTGTCTTTGTCTTGTAGGACTCCAGGTTGTGAGCAACATCAGCATCTTGTAGCATATCCAACTTATGAGCGGCATCAACATTTGTAGAACATCAGCAAGTGGAATATGCCAAAGATGATTGAGAATCTAGTAGCGAATACTCGTGGATTATTGTAAGTGAAATACATATGGATTACGGTACGTGTGATACACATGGAATACGATGCATGGTGTACACGTGGAATACGGTACATAGATTACACGTGGAATGTACATGAAATGATCGGTATGAGGTCGATCATCTGACATGATTTTAAAGGAAATAATTGGTTAAGCGGTTAGAAAAACCGAACTGAAATGAGCATCCTGATAACCTAGCAATTTCAGCATAGACATCATTCCGGTTGCATAGAGAAAACACCAAAAGTATGGTTAAACGAAATTCGACAATTATTGGCATAAAAGCATGATTGATGAAAACCAACCATGACTATCATGAAAGAATGATTAAATACAATCCAACAATGTCTGGTATGATAGCAAAATCAACACGAAGAAACATGAAACAATGTTTACATAAAGGGGCATGAAATATAATCAGCGTGAAAACGAAGTTAACCATGCTAGTATGACAACATAATCAACATAAAGAAACGTAACAATTTATGAGGGGACATGAAAGAAATATGACTGTAATGAAATGAAATATGAAATTCGTTGGTGTGGAAGACCATGGATCAGTTCACAAAACAAAATCGACATGAGTAAGGGTGAACGTCTATGGGTCGGTTCACAAAACAAAATTGACATGGCAATGGTGAACGCCTATGGGTCAGTTCACAAAACACAATTTGACATGGCAATGGTGAAAGCCTATGGGTCGGTTCACAAAATAAAAGTGACATGAACACGGGTGAACGCCTATGGGTCGGTTCACAAAACAAAATTTCGAATAAAAAGCACACGCGACTAAATATGGCCAGTCATGTACCAACCATTACTTAGTCAAAATACCTGCAATAATGATACATGAAAATAAATAGTTGAAAATCAATTGTCCAAAACTTAACAGAAAACATGTGACTAAGTATGAACTACTGTGATTCAGTCCATACTAGTCAAAATTCACAAGGAACACCATGCATAAAACAATGACATGTAACTAAGCATGGATGACTGTTGTTCAATCCATATTAGTAAAACAAAATTTCGAGAGAAAACATCATGGTTAAGAACAACAAGATTCTGAAAATATCAAAGCGTGGAATATCATACGTCGGCTTGAGAAGATCCTGGTGACTACCCACTAGTCAAAGGTCAAGTTTTAGAGCCTACACGTCGAAACCTTGTCTCTAATACCATAATTGTAACACCCCACTTTGATAAACGGACCATTAAATGATAACTATGATGTGTCATCAAAGCATGCAAGGTAATATGTACTAAACATATATGATCAAAGGGAATACCGGAATCAAACATCGGTTCCCAAACATAAGCCTAAAAGATAAATAAAGTAAATGAAATGAGAAGGACAAAATAAATGTCCAAATAAGAATAAGTAAAAGAAGGAAAAGGAGAAGAAGTCTAAGGCAGCTTCCATCCTATGCACGTCCTCCAAATTCTCAAGTCTGTCCATGGGTACCTGCCGTTTTGGGACATGGAAAGAAAAGTAACGGTTGAGTAATACGCTCAATGAATGGATATATGACATAGTATGATTGAATGAAACATAAATAAGACTGAAAAGCAGCAGAAATGTATAAGTCTTGGAAAACCTGGTACATGTTTATAAAAATGGTTTTATAGTTTGAAAAGACTTATGTTTTTATATGAAAACTGTATTTTAATTAGCCAAGAGCCCATATAGGTCATGAGGTTCCACCGTGCAAGAATACTTAGAGGGGTGACCTCATCATGCAATTAGAGGGGATGCCTCTAATTAAATTGGTTTGGGTAGGAGGGATCAACTCCTTGTGAAGGATGCAAGGCACACACCACATTCACCATGAAAATCCTGTAATGACATATAACTAGGATGCACCCATACGCGCCACATGATAATATAAATAAATGGCCAAAACTGAAAGGGACGCCAAGAGCAATCACTCCGTCGTGGGGAAGTCATAACACTGGTGCCTCTAGTGTTATAGTTATGGTACCTCCATAACTAGGTGACATGGCATGCATGTATATGGCTTAGGCATTTAAAACTAAACATAAGCAATCAAAACATATAAACAATAACTTGGGGAAAACAGTTGGCTGCAAACGGGGAATCCTAATAAAGGAAGAGTATGTCCATACTGAAGGACGGAATATCCGTACCTTATGTCTAGTGAACGATGAAAGATGAAAAAAAATTGAAAGTCCTACTCCGACTTCACAAGTGCTACATAAATAAGGGACATGTATGAGTTGTCTGATTACTGAGTGTGTTACTGGTTCTTGTGTGTTCTTAACTTATTTTATATGTTCTTGTGATGTTTTACTGTTTAAATGTTATCTTGTATTTATTCATGTTTTACACGTATTCTGATTACGTATTTCATGTGTTATTGTATTACTATACTTGTAGTTTCATAATAAGTAAGTTTCTAAAAATAACAGGTTTTCAAAAATAGAAAGTTTTCAAAAATAGAAAGTTTCCAAAATTAGTAAGTTTCCAAATATAGATGGTTCGCACATTTAGAAATAAGCTTGATTCATAAGTATAAAATATAAGCTATGGTTATAGTAAGCATAAAATATATTAGTAATGATTATATAGTAAAGTTTATTAAATAAATACTTTAAGCTAAAAATAATATTTATTGATTAATAATAGAAATGCATGGTTTTACTTGGGATTATTAATTAATAAAATGGCATAATTTACTTAATAAAACTTTACATTAGCTTGATAATTACATAATTAAATTAAAGTATGGTTATTAATTCAAATACGTAAGTATATACTTAGGCTAATTTCATGATTAATTGTATTAATTAATTATAACCTAAGTTTCATAATCAATTTAATTATTACTTGTATTTAATAATTAAATTACCAACTTAACTAGCAAACATATTCATGTGTACCCGAGCCTACTGAGACTCCCATGTCTCAGTCGCACAAAACAAAACAACTACGCAAAACAAGGAAAACAATGTTTTCCAATATATAATTATAGTTCTGTCCAACATACTTATATAGTTCTGTCCAATATCTTTTTATTAGTTCTGTCCAATGTATACCCTGCAGTGTTGTCCCATATATGCCCAGATCTATAGCTTGTTCCTACTGCTTGTTCACTGCTACCCACTGCCCTATGTTCTTAACCCCTGCCGTGTAAAAACTACCCACTGTTTTGTTTATAACCACCACCGAGACCCATTAAGGTCTCAGTTCCCATTGTTATTAACCAAACCCCCTGATTTAATAGCATGTTTTATTCTCTAAACTCATCAATTTCGTGATATAAAAGATAAAGAAGAAGGTGACTTGCCGATCTACTTGTTTAGGGATGAATTACAACACAAAAACGAAACAAACACCCCCCGTTCTCCTTTTGGTCTATTGCCGGTGGCCTAATAAGAACACCCCCCGTCCTCCATTTGGTCTGTTGTCGGCGGCCTAATAAGAACACCTCCGTTCTTCTTTTGGTCTGCTACCGGCGGCCTAATAAGAACACCTATGTTCTCCTTTTGGTCTGATGCCGGCGGCCTCATAAGAACACCTCTGTTCTCCTTTTGGTCTGCTGTCGGCGGCCTAATAAGAACAACCCTAAAATTTGTTTTGTTTTGGTAAAAATAAATGTGTGATTAGTTCCCCGTGATTACTTTTTAGACGGGCTGGGCTCAAAGCCCATCTTCCTTTCTTTTCTTTTTATACCGCAGCCCAATACAAATACATATGATTTTCGTTGAAATTACGTGTTATATTTACCACGTGTTCGTGTTTAATTGTCGTGTTTTATTTATTGTCATGTATTATTATTATACATAAATGTTTATCGTATTTTAATAATACACAATATACTTGTAATTAATATGCATGCCACGTGTCGTATATTATTAAATGTAAAGTTTTAATTTTATTGGTTTTCATGCATTAATTATCGTGGGCATTTATGCGGGTTTTACAGAAGAAACTTCATGAGATCAATACCCACGCCACTAGTATAGTCCACCTTCAGCTTTGTGCTCACCATCTTCTTCAATGTGTCTTGTGTTAGTGGATAGATCTATCCACCAATAAGTATTCTGAGAAATTTGTTGTGCAAAGGTGATATACACCAACAGCTGAAAACAAACGCCACTGCAAACATGTCAAATCATCAAGATCCATCCAAACTGGATTAGCTTCATCATGATCAAACATTCTTATGAATGTTGATCATATATTTATTCCACCTTGAGTTGAAGGTGCTTCAGCTTCATACTTCTCCTTCAACAGACCCCAAATGGTCTCCAAGTCTCCCTATCCATACTGCCAAACAGAGACATAAGAGATGAGAACACATTTACCTTGTCCTCATATCTTGTGATCTTCCAAAAACCTGTGGTTGAATCTTCTTCATATTTTATCATAGGGTTTCTGAAGTCTAGAGGTACCACAACAACATTATCACCAACCTCCAAGGGAGAAAGCTCCAAGTTCTTCTTCAAAATACCTTCATTGAATCTTGGATTCAAAGGATCAAATCCTAGAAACATGAAGTTTGATCCCTTCTTCACACGCCTTGGCATTTTGGATGCCCTGTTTATCTTCAACTCTTCTTCTATTTCCTCTTGTTTCAGCAGATATTTGAAGATATGTGTTATGATCACTAACATACACCCAAATAGGATATGCCAAATACTTCAGCTGATCAAATGACAATGCCTATAATTTCATAGGTCCATCCTGCTTGGTGACCTCTGAGCAACATGTAGTACAGCTCTCTTCTTGCTATCTTTGACTTCTCCTTAACATTGGAAGCCTTATTTGCTAAAATCACCTTTATGTCATGCTGAACTCGCAACAATGTTTCCAACCCCCAGATTTTCATAGATAGTGTAATGGTTGGGTCATCCATGGATGTTTCTTCATACCTGTTATACAAAGCGGCAACCCAAGGCACATCAAAATCAATCTGTAACTTTAATTGCCTTAATTTCTCTTTGGCTGCCTCATCCTCACCATACTCTAGCCTTTCTGGTTCATCAGCAGTAGAGTCATGTGAACTCACCTCCTCCTCATTAACACCTCTTTTCATGCTCTCAGACTCAGAACTTAGTATTTGAGGCTGAATATTCCCTTTCTTCAGTCCCCTTTGTCTTTCCTCTTCTTGCATTTGAAGTGCTAATTGATGATAAAATTGTTCTTGAGCACTCTTCTTAGGAACTGGCACCTCTACCAATACTGCTTTACCATTTTCTAATGGATCAATGATTGGCAAAGTAGTAATTGGTACCTGTGAAGAAGCCTCTCTAATTACCAAAGGTGGTTGGGATGCACCAATGATACAGGTAGGTTTGTCAGCGGATAAAATAGGAGTGTCAGCGGCTTGAAAAGGCTTGTCATCGACTGACTTACTCACTTGCTCTTATTCCTACAACAACTCAGTAAAAGAAATTCTAGTGGGTGTTATCATGAATGGACCAAACTTCTTACCTTCCTTCATACTTTAGAGTGTATTTGCTACCTCTTTAATGCCAACAGAACCCTTCTTGGAGCTCTTGTCACTCAAAATAACTGGTTCAGTAGGATCATCCTCCCCTTTGTAAGAAGCCTTTCTATCATCCCCTGAAGACTGAACCATGAATCTTCTCCTTTTCTCCAAAACATCTATCCTCTCCCTCAATGAAATGAGTTCAAGGCCTTGAGATGTGACAGTTTGTACAAGTTTTGTGTTTTGCTTTTGCAAGCTAACACAAATAGTCATCAATTCCATCAGGTTCAAAGGTTCCATACTGACCTCAGCCACATTCGGGAACTGAATCCTCAATGAAGCATCATAGGGCGTAAAAATAGTCATACTTACAATGGGACTGGCTAGACCTGCATCTAAGCAAGTGCCAATAGTCTCAGCCATAACCACATCACTAGCCACCCTTGTGGTAGTGGTCTCCTCTGCTACAAGGCTAGTAGCACCAGGGGAGACACCTGATGAGACTGCTTTTATACATAGTCTCATCGTCCAAAATGGGCTTAAAATGCATAAAATATCATTAAAATTTCCAAATATATGCTTGTGTTTGTTACTTGTGTATTTTAGGTGCGGATATTGAGAAAATGACAAAAGATCACAAGAAACATGTAAAAACGAACACGGGAAAAGAAGCCGCACAATGAACCGGACGCTAATGAAGATTTTCTAAGAAATACCCTTGAAGAATTAAAGATTATGCAAGAAGGGTCCTCCAATATGGAAGAATTGACACTTTAAACCCTTGTTTATTCAATATTACAAGTTTGGTCCTTAAAGTTTGTCAAATTTGCAAAAAGGGCCCTCCAACTTTAAGAATTGGTAAGAATGATCCCTAAACAATCAAGAATTTTCAATATTAGTCCTCCAAAAAGTCAACCATACAATTCAAGACCATTATCTATGAATAAAATGCCAAAACAGTCCTTCAAGAATCATCAAATGGCAAGAAATACCCCTGAAAATACTTTGGAAAAGTATTTGGGGCAAAAGTGTGAAAAGTAAAACTTGCAATACAAAGGAAATCTGGTTTTATGTATTCAAGATACAAAGTGAAAGAAAGAAAGGAATTGAGGCAGTATAGTTGGCAGACAACAATAATTGCCTAGACCAATCCCCTCCTGACACGTACCCCACTCACCTCCCACAACCAATCAGAATCCACCATTCCACCACCTCACACCCCACTCACAATCGTTTATAACTAACCCCTAATTAATTATTTAATTAGGCGGTTAACACTTTTTCAAACACAAAACAAGATTTAACAACCTGTTCTTCTTGTTCTTGACGAAATTGGGCATTCCTTAATTACTTGTAATTAAGCCATAACCTTTTCCAGATTTATGATTAATGGTGTCCTAATCATAACCCACTCCTTAAACAAGCCACCTCATCACTCACAAGGTCACATGAAAGGTGCCCTACACACGCTTTTGGGGAAGAAGACAAACAAGCCAAAGAGATCGAACGTCCAAGATCCTAGCTTCATATCTAAGCTTAATATGGACCCTTGATGCAATTGCAACACCTCACACCTCACACAAACAGCCAAAGAAGTTCACATGTTCAAGCAGATTTTAAAACCTTCAAGGGCAATTCTGGAAGTTTACCACTAGGGTTTTCCTTTCTTTTTCAGCATTTCTAGGTTTCATGTAGCCTATATAAGGCATTAGTATCACAACATTTAGCCTTGTTCTCAGTTTTTCATTTTGTCAAACCTTGTAAAGCCCTTTTTTGAATTTATGAAATTGTGGTGTTGTGTTATGATTCAAAACTGAGTTCCATTGTTTATTATTGTATTGAGTAGTTAATTGTCACGTTTTTGTACTTAAACAAAACCTTGAACAAGTCCAAGAGTTGCTATAAGCCTGTGAGTCCCTTTGTTCTTGCTGAGGTCAAGAATTTGGTTTGTGCTTGGTGAGGATTGTTCATTAAGGTGTTTCTTTGAGTGACATAAGTCACAATTTACTAGCTTAAACAATATTGTAAGTTGGTATATGTTTTTATAACAAAAATCAGTCAAGTGGTTTGCTAAGTGCTTGTGGTTCAACAGCTTGCTTATTTGAGCTTAAGGGTGATCATAGCATACTAATCTTGGTTGATTAAGGGGTGGTGAGGCCATAAGGGAAGATTCAGGCTTTGTGGGAACCTAAGTCTTGCATAGACTTGATCATTTGCCACCTTATTTAACCCTATTTGTGCTAACCTAGGCTCAAGCCTTTGGTTGAGCTTGTTTGTTGTTCTTAGTAGTGGGAAGCTGGTGCTTGTTCTTGCTAGCACCTCAGCTCATTGATTCCAAAGTGTGGATGTACATTTTGGAGGTTTGTATTCTCAAATTTTCATCTTTTTGATTAAGTATTTGGTTTTGAGTGATTTTAAGATTCTGTTGGTGTAAGTGTGTTTTTATGCCTGCAAATTGGTTCTTAGTTCATATGTTGTGTGTTATGATACTTATTTGGGCTTAAATCAATCTTGAGAATACTTTTACTTTGTTGAAACTGATTTTAAAAAGTGAAAAGGGTGTTTGGAATTGACTGTTGGTTCAAGTTTGTATGATTTTGAGTAAGTGTTGTGGTGTTATTTGAGTTGTTATCTGTTATTGAGGTGATTGTGTTCTGATATATGCAAAATTTGTGCCTTGAATCACTTAATCAAACAATTGGCTATAAAATCTTGAAAACTTGTTGTTTTGCTTTGAAATCTTGTGCACACCTAGTTTGCATGTTAACCTAGGGTTAACAAGTGTTAAATCATTGTTATTGCAACCTGTGTGATAGATCTAAGGCCTTGAATTTGGATTTGGTGTCAAGTATATCAGCAAACATTGTTCTTGTGTTCATCATTGTTCATCAGTAACTATTCTTGCTTAGATCTTGTTCATAAGTTGGATTCATTGCATGATAAGAGTTAATCTGTGTTTCTTTAATTTTTATTGAGCTTGTGTATGCATTTGGTGGTTTGTGGTTAGTTTTTACTAGCTTAAAAGTAGCTTATAATCATCAGACCTGCTTATTACTTGTCTGGAACATATCTGAGCATAGATTGAATTAACTACACTGATTGGCTGGGTGTTTTTGTGATTGTTTGCTTGTTATTGACTCCTTGTGATCCACTGATCACAAGGGTGCCTTTATTGTCCAACAAAACCAAGTGAAACTCTCTTAAAATCAAAGTCAAAAAGTCAAGGCAGTGGGAAATCCTTTCCCCTGCTTCTAGCCACTGCTAGTTATAATTGGTCAACAGCTTATTACTTGTTCATTCTAGATTATTCCAATGTGAAACAACTTATTTTTTGTATTAGGTATTTCAATAATATTTTGAGCTTATAAGTCATTCTGGAAGTTTACAGCTTTTGGTTTTAGGTTTTGACTAGAAAACGACTATTTTGTCTTTTTCAAAATCAGCTTGTTGCTTATTTCAGCTTATTGATTGTGCTTATTGCAAAACTTTTTGTTGATTAAGCTTAGTTAAGCCATTTGCGACTTATTGCAACTTGAATCAGATCTTGAAATAGTCTAGAACTCAAAAACGACTATTTTGTCGTTTTGTGAAGAGAGCTTTGGCTTATTTCAGGCTTTTGCCTTGAGCTTATTTCAAGTTTCTTTTTGCAAATATCTTAATTAGGTCAAGAGAAGGACGTGGGTAAAATTTTAGCTTATGGCATCAGCTTATAGCTTAATGGGCCAAAAAGCCCATTAAGAATAAGCTGTTTTGAAATAAGCTAGCTTAAGCTCATTTTCAGCTTTTGGGCCTTTGGAAAATTGCGTTTAAAATCAAATTTTAAGCTTGACTGGAGCTTTTGGGCCATTTCTGAGAACCTTTTCTTATTGGGCCCAATTCTAAGCCCTTTAAGGATCTGTTTGGGTATTTGGCCCATTTGAAGGTCCAATATGGGTATTTTTGGTATTTCAAGTTCATTTTCTGTTTAATTAGGTTAAAATAAATTAGTTTGCAAGTTTTTAGAATTTTTTATAAATTTTGGATTTTTAATATTATTTTATTATTAAATTTCAATTTTCACATTTTTGCACTTTTGATATTTTTTAGGTTAAATACATTAAGTTAGGAATTTTACAATTTTTAGAATATTTTATTGTCATTAGATTAATTTTTAGAATTATTTTAATTTTTAATAGTTTTTATTGTTTTTAAATAGTTTATTTAATTTTAAAAATTTCAAAAATAGTTTTAAATTTAGTTAAGTCATTTTAGAGGTTTACAAGTTAAAAAATCTCATTTTGGGCTTTTTGTTAATTAAATTAATTTTTGGGCTGTAATTAGCATTAAAAAATTATTATTTAATTAAATAAAAGGTTTGAGTGATTTTTGATTTTTTGTAAACTCTAATTACATTTTTAGGATTTATTGCAATTTTCTAGGAATTTTTAGGGTAAAATTTTAATTTGGTCACTTTTTACGGTTTTACGTGCACGACTATTCGTCTTGGTTTAATTCATAATTGTGACCGTCATTCTTTTCTAATCTCTTTTCTTCTTTTCATTTCTCATCAATATAATCACAAACCATTAATCACTTCTTAGCACAACACACTTGCCTCCTTGGGAAACGAACTTGAACTTAATTGGTCACTAGTGCTTGGTTTTCCTAAACTGACACTAAATACTTGCCCTATTTACCTCCTTTTCCTAAAGGTGTATAAAACCACTACATCAACACCCCAATGGTCCTTTGGCGTTTTGTTACCCTAAATCATGAAGGAGATGTGGATTCAGATCTGTTTGGGTCAAGAGTTAAAATGTCAGCGTCTAAAACAGCTGCGTCAGTGGCTAGCATGTGAATGTCAGCGGCTGCAAGATTAGGGTCAATATGCATGCAATCATCATGCTGTGGGGAAGGGGGTGGTTGATCCTGTTGTGGTTGTGGTTTGTGGTTGGGGATCTGGTAGCGGGTCGGGTTGGTCCACAACTACTTGGATAACAACGGTGGTGTCAATGGGAAAGGTTCATAAGGTGCTGTGTTCTGGGTTATAAAAATATTTTTCTTTTGAACAGGGATCTCATAAAAGCTATCATGATCCCTGCCACAGCCCCCTTGTGATTCAAAAATCATTTGTAAAAACCTAGGGTAAGCAAGTGTCATCTTGCATCCCTTATTTTGCAGCATGCCCTCAAAAATCATTTTAGAAAAACTATATTGTTGCCTAGTGGCCGAACAAACAAGAGCACTCACTATAGAGCGATTGATCTCGTTAAAGGATGAACACTTGGGACTAAGACATTGTAAAAGGACATGGATTAGGAACTTCTAAGCTGGGGGAAATTGGCCTTTAGAATATTTTGAAATACGCCCTGTGGGAGGAAGAGCATACCCCAAGCCTTGGAGCCCTTGATGTAGCTCATCAATGGGAAGGGTGACCACCATTGGCATCGAAGGTGTAAAGCTTGGCGAACTAAAGCCTCTGTGACCACCCATTTTCTCCCATGAATGGTGCCTTCAATAGTTATCACCTGATCAACTGTTTTGGAACTTGTAGTATTCCAAAATTGTTTGATATATGAAATAGGGATGATAGGAGTGTGTGTAAGAGCATACCTTAAGTTGGAAGCCAACAAAATTTCTATCATCTCTGTGTACTGGGGATGGTGATCATTATCAGCGACCAAATAAGCAATCATATTGTGGTATTCCTTAAACTCAAGAACAACATTAGCAGGTTTAAATTTTGGTGCCATGGATAACTGTAAAAGCTTAAGTGCAAAGAAAGGTTTATAGTTTTGATTATGGAGGTAAGAAAAACAAATATGCAAGTTGCCCTGTTAATAAGTATGATGTGTGAATAAATAGTAGAATTGTAGGTATGCTATTCGTTGAAAAAGAGGTAAGTAGCTAAAACTTTTCAAAATATAATCATGAAAATCTTTAAAAAAGATAACTTATCTCATGGTAATTAAAGAAAATACATACTCTACAAAAGTTATGGCCCAAATATCTCAAAATTTACAACGAAGTGGGACCCAATGTTTTTCAACGTGTAGAATGGCTTTGTCTGGGGCTAAAATGTATTTGTCAGCGAATAAAAATTCTTCTGGTCATAGGTAATAAATAAAAATAAAAGACCTAATAAAGAAATTAACCCTAAGAGAGTTATCTTATCTTCAAAAAGAGAGAGTTTTGCAAGCACTGTCCAATCACACACACTTGCATACACAAGATAAATGTGACTATCCTCAAGTGTCCCTTGCTCACAAAGTCCTTAAGAATGAAATTTGCTCATATAATATCTTTGCAACTCTCAGGTAAGCCAAAAAATGTATAGCCCAAGTCACCAATCCAACCGGCCTAATTCAAGGTTAAAATGTCTTGGAAGCATGCATGCTTAAAACAAAACGTGCATGCTACAGTGCCCCAAGGTTTAGAAATTCCAACAATTTCATAAATAAAAAGTCTTCACTATTTCTAACCCCTACTCACCAGTGGACACAATCTGAATTGTGATAAGAGCACTCTAAGAGTACCCAAAAATCCTAAGGGTTTTCCTAAAACCTCCCCTTAAATAATGCTTACAATTCTTTCAAAAATATATATGACAAAAATTTTATTTCAAGATAGGAATGTAAACATTCCAACCATCATAAATAAACTTTTTGACACATCCATCCAGTCCATAAGCAACTCTGCATCCATATTTACAATGCCCCACATTCCTGCATTGTTAGATAAAAACCACAAAAAACTAACACATGGCTGTCAACGGCTTCTTTCCACTTGTCAGCGGATAAAAAGCCGTTGTCAGCGGATAGATTATATAGTGGAAAAATCAAACTTTCACAAAGATTAATAATAGTGCATATCCTATACATAGTTGACACCAATATTGAAAACCATATTTTTAAGGATTGATCATTCCAATACTTGAGACCAAGTACTGGAACCTCCCAATATCAAATAATTTAGTTAAAAGATCATACACATGATCTTCTATGTCAATTTTATCTGGATGTATTAAACCTTTTTCAAAACAATCTCTTATAAAATGATGCCTAATTTCTATGTGCTTGGTTTTAGAATGATGTACAAGATTCTTAGTTATGCACAGTGTACTGTGAATATCTACAAAAATCTTGGTATGCATAAAATTCTACCCATAGTCCAATAGATGTCTTTGAATCCATAACACTTGCCCACAACAAGCAGCAGCAGCTACGTACTCAGCTTCAGTTATTGAATTGACCACAACAGTATGTTTCTTACATTGCCAAGATATTAATATACTCCCCAGAAACTGACATCCACCAGTTGTGGATTTCCTATCTCCATTATCATCTCTATAATCACTATATGAATATCCCATAAGCTCCAAAGGAGAATGTTTAGGGTACCAGAATCCGAAGCTAGGATAACACCTAAGATATCTAAAGATCCTTTTGACAGCATGAAGGTGACATTCCTCGGGAGTCACCCTGCGACAATCCATCAATTTATGGTCGATATTTTATTCTCAGTTATTATTTAAAAACATTATTTTAATGTTATATTATGAACTCACTCATTTATAGGAAGAAAGTTGGGTTTACATCTTGAAGTAGCATCAACTACGTCTAAACCGGATGACTCTTTGTTACGTGCTTACGTTTACATACACCGTTTTTGGTGACAGTCCAACATTTCAGGAAAATAAATTTATTCATGAATATTGTTTTGGAATTTAAATTTGTGTTGGTTCATAAACTCACAAATTTACGAGAAGAGATTCGGACTTACGTGCATAATTTAACGTCCTTTACGACTAAACCGGAAACCCTAGGATTACGTATTTACGTTTTTGAACTCTGTTTTTTATGAGACAATTTTTATTAGATTCGTTTTGTGCCGTTGATTCATAATTTATAAAAACATTTTTCATAAAACGACCCGAGTGCACGTAAATCAAGGAAACTAGAATCGAAGAGTACCCGTAAATTAGTGATAAAAAAGTTTCCATTTCTATCGGTCATAAAATCAATCAAAAAAGAAAAAGCAGACAGGAACAGTTTTCTTCTCTAAACAAGCGGGTTTGGGGTTCTTTTTTGAGATGAGACAAGTGGGACACTTGTTCCATCCCCAACATGGGCGCCAAAAACTAGCCATACCACCCTTTGGTGGCAAGTTATTATTAACCACAAAGGACACTTGTCCTCTTCATTTGACCAAAATTACAAAACCACTAACTAGCAACTAAAAACCATTTTCTCTCATTCTTGTTACATGCAAACTCTCTCAAAACTCACAACTCTCTCTCTCTCACTCATCCTTGCCGTTCAACATCACCCTAAACACCACCACCATCAAAAATCTAGCCTTAAATCAAGGCTATAATCAACATATGTTGAAGCCTAGTTGAAAAGACGAAGATTGGAGGTGGTTAAAAGGAGTTTCATGGAGTTTAGGGGCAGATTTTCAAGGAAGTATTCATGCATATGAAGATCTCAAGAAGTTCATTTTCCAAGTTGAAGGTTTGGTAACAAGGAACCAAGCCTTGTTCATCAAAAACTCATCATTTCATCACTTTGGTGGTATAAAGATTATTTCTTCCTATCATCTTGTTATTTTGAATATGTAATCTATTATTTTCTTCATTTATGTATATGTATATGATGATGAATGATGATCAAAAGTATTATGTGGGGATCTTGTGTTGATAAATTTGGTTAAAATGATTAAAAGCTACATGAAAGGATGTTAAAATCATGTCTAAAAATGTAGACTTGTATAAAACAGTAAAGAACTATATGATAAATTGTTAAAATGGCTTGGATAAATTAATATACAGTAAGATATGTGACTTTTATATATGTGAGAGTTGGCTACTCAATGGAATCCATAAAATGAGTGAGATATGATCAAAACAATATTGAAGTCTAAATCTGTATATAGTCTGTTTTGGAAGAACTCTTAGAGACATTTAGAAGTTGATTGAGCAGTAGCTATAACTGAATTAATTATGGCACATATCATGTAGTTTGTGGTGTCCAAAAATGAGCTTCTATCTCCTTGTAGAACTCAAGTTATGATAACAATGGTGAAAGTGAAATTCATAATCAGATTTGTAAAATAAAAGTATATATTATAAAATTAGCATTCAAGTAAAACTAATATAAAATGTATACCTAAAACCCAATAACTTATATATTACTTATAAATAAGTATATACTTTGATAAGTAAATGGGAAATTTTATAAAAATGGCAATTTGATATGTTTTATAAGTTATAAAGCTATATACATAAGTTTTACGTCTTTTCGGCTAAAACCGAAAGATTAACGTTTTCGTCAATTAAAACTTAGACGGTCGGACCCGTCTAATGTAAACTTTCTATAACTCATATACTGATGCATAAGTACATTTTACAAGTAAAAACCGATAAAACCCGAGCTTTATAACATATGGACCTTAACGGGCCAAAGTAGCCTTATTGGACTATTGACCCAACTAGTTTGGATAAACACTAATGGACTTACTCATTGGGCTTAACCCACTTGGGTCCAACATATGAGTAAAGGCCTGGTATTAAAAAGTATAAATGGGCTAATATAAAGTATTGGACTTTAATGGGCTTATTGGGCCTTGATATAGAATTGGATTGAAACTAGTGTAACTAGTAAAAAATTTGACTAACACATAACACTATAATGTGTATGAAGATATAAAATCCCACTTGATCATAATCATACTTATAATATCATCATATATATACATAGCCATTATTTTTATAAAGTCATTGGATAAGAGTCTAAGACGAGTATTAATTGTCTAGGTTTTCGTGATTGAAGCACGTACCATACATCCAAATCGCCGATGACCCGCCTTTCCCAATCAACGTGAGTTCATAGCCTCGCACTCTTTTAAATGTTTTTATGAAATGTTTTATAAACCCGCGAGGGAGATAACATGTTAGTTTTAATAAAGTAGGACACCAGTTGTCCCGATTGTTTGTTTATTGATTTGGACCCGAATGATTATATGACCTGATGAATGATTATATGACCCGATGTATGAAAAGAAATGGATTATTATAGTTAGGTTATGTCACTAAAAGTCCCATTGGCATGAATTATGAACTACCGGGATTTGGTAGACGCTTATGCATATAATAGTACTATTTGGGGAAGATCACCCCAGTTCGCGCCTTGACGGTTGATCCCCGTCGTGCCACGTTGATTGGTAAGAGAATTTATGTATGGGAAGATTTATATAAGCGTGATTATTGTGACGACACGCTGTTTTAGATGGGCAAAGGAGTTTCGGGTTAGCTACCCGTTGTTTGGTATAGTAAGGTAGCAATGTCATGCGGCTTATAATAATCCAATAACGAAAATACTGCTATGTGCATTGAATTACAATATATTGCCTGACTAGCAATACGGGGTCTTATTATTGATATTATGTTTGTGTTTTGGTTTTACATAACCATATTCATATAACGGTTTTTATTTAACTCTATACAACGTTATAAAACGTATTGTATGATGTTTTTACGACAATGGTTCGTATAATGGTTTTGAAGGCAAAAGCCTATAGTATGATTTACAACAAAGATTTGTATGAAATGTTTTTGGCTTATTTTATGGCCTACGACAAAGAAATTTTATAAAATGATTTTTGGTAATAATTTTATACCGATGATATACTAATGGATTTCATTAAACTTTATGAATTCACTCGGCGTTTCCGCTGACCTTTTCTTTTAACATGTTTTATCTCATGTACTTGAAGGTAATTCTCGGGAAGACGACAAGAATTTATGGCCCGCACTTAAATAACAATTTCCATTCAAATGTTTTGTAAAATTGTATGAAATAATATGACTTGGGACCTATGTAATTTGATATTTATGAATGGAAAATTCTTTATTATTAAACAACGCGATTTTCAAGCGTTGTCTATGATTTGAGTAATGTGCTATCCCGTAACACCAATGACTCTTCCGCTGAACTAAAGTATAAATATTTGGGGGTGTTACAGTTTGGTACCAGAGCTCTCGTTATAGAGAACGAAAGATTTTTAAAACCAAGGTTTTGAATAAACATTTCAAAATCTTTTAACAATAAATATTTTTCTCAAAATGTCTAAAAATCTTTTGACTATAACGGTGACGAAGAACTCCCGAGTTACCGACAAGGCCAGACTGAGAAGTGTTATTTTAATCTATATATATATATATATATATATATATATATATATATATATATATATATATATATATATATATATATATATATATATATATATATATATATATATATATATATATATATATATATATATATATATATATATATATATATATATATATATATATATATATATATATATATATATATATATATATATAACTGGGATTATATATATATATATATGATGTAATTTGATTACATAATGTTTGATGATTATTTTATATTTATACGAGGTATTTATACGACGTATATTGTCACAAGAAACTCTAACTCCCCTATCAAATTAATCAAAGCTATTTCTGTAATAAATTCTAGCTATTCCAGATCTAAACCAAGTTGTGGATAATTATGATCCCAAAGAAATGGTTGATATTAGTAGAAATGTTGATAGTAGTTGATTATGATATTAAAAGAAGAATTGGCGAGATTAAATCTGATATTGATGTCATGACGATCTTTCCTTATAGAGTGGAGTTTGGCAAAACCTTACCACCTGGAAAGGTGTCATCTGATTCGGTGTCACCCAATTCTTAAATTTGAAATCGAAAGGGTGAATGTTGCACTTGAGGCTGTCATTGGAGCCTTTACCCAAAAGCCTCATGCCACTAGTACCTTTCCGAGAAGTCTAATTGAATATGTGAGTCATTTCATACTAGTTACTCATTTGATAACTATTAATGAAGGAGCTATAGGATTGGAAATTAAGTGTTGTTCATATTGAGCTTTTATTGCCCTTTCAAGGCATAAGAATAAGGTTGAAAGTATTAGAGAATGAGGTAGGATATCGCATTGAGTATGATTTGGTTGAAACTTGAATGAAGTAAAGAATTTAACTTGTATGGAATAAGAAATTGTTAAGAGGAAGTTGTTGAGTCCTGTGATTGAATTATAAGGTTTTAAATGATTGTTGGCTCGTGTTAAGGGTTGTTCCTAGGCCATTGTCCAATGACGAGGATGCCAGTGTCCAAGAAATAAATTGAAGAAATCTTCTTCTGAATTGGGACCGATGGATCTTCCGGGACAGATGGAACACCTAATGACTCTTTTGGATTAGTATTCATTGTAGCATCTTTTAAAAATCCCTAACTTAACTGAGACATCAGTTGGTAGGATGAGTTCTTAGAATTGTATGACATAGTGACACGTAATGTGTTATGGTACAATTTTTTACTTGTTCAAGATTAATGAAAAGGCTACCTCTGATTGCTAAATCCTAAATGTATCGATGTTATCTATCTTTTATTGCTTCATCCTAATGTTCGCATTAGTGATGCAACCATTGAACAAGTACTCATCTCGAATTGAGTTACCTTATGGATTATTCTCTTTTGAGTGCCATCGAGGTCATGAAACTCATGATTAATTGGCTAAGCTCATTTCCTATCATATTGTAGTTAGTTCTTGGTGAACAACTTTTCATCACTCTTTTGCATATCACTCATTGTTTTTATAAGTTAAAACAATATCCCTTGAGAAAAATTGAGTTTTCATCACCATATGGATTATTCAAAGTGAGATTTATAAGTAACCGTTATCGAAATAAAGTTGTTTGTGAAACACCTTGGAAAACTTAATTGTTTCCATAACAAAGAACATCTTTGTAAATTTATTTTTGATTCTTATTCAAGAATTAAGCATGAAAATATTTTTATTTTTAACATGATGATACAATTTTGACGAACTGAGTATTGCATCGTTAATCCTAAAATTGTATATAGTTACGCACCTACATACAATTTGGAAGGGACCATGCAAGGCTGATTAGTAGTCACCATGAAAGTGTTAATAAACACTAAATTTTCTTTGAAGATTGTGAAAGATTAAATTTTATGAGATCTGCAAGAAGTTCAAAAATAGGGACATATTGTTAAAGACACCTACATATGTGCCCGTACCATTTATTTTCTGAATCGAATTTAATCATCGGTGGAATTGTATGACATAGTGACACGTAATGTGTTACGGTACAATTTTTCAATTGTTCAAGATTAATGAAAAGGCTACCTCTGATTGCTAAATCCTAAATGTATCGATGTTATCTATCTTTTATTGCTTCATCCTAATGTTCGCATTAGTGATGCAACCATTGAACAAGTACTCATCTCGAATTGAGTTACCTTGTGGATTATTCTCATTTGAGTGCCATCGAGGCCATGAACCTCATGATTAATTGGATAAGCTCATTTCCTATCATATTGTAGTTAGTTCTTGGTGAACAACTTTTCATCACTCTTTTGCAGATCACTCATTGTTTTATAAGCTAAAACAGTATCCCTTGAGAAAAATTGAGATTTCATCACCATATGGATTATTCAAAGTGAGATTTATAAGTAACCGTTATCGAAATAAAGTTGTTTGTGAAACACCTTGGAAAACTTAATTGTTTCCATAACAAAGAACATCTTTGTAAATTTATTTTTGATTCTTATTCAAGAATTAAGCATGAAAATATTTTTATTTTTAACATGATGATAAAATTTTGACGAACTGAGTATTGCATCGTTAATCCTAAAATTGAATATAGTTGCGCGCCTACATACAATTTGGAAGGGACCATGCAAGGCTGATTAGTAGTCACCATGAAATTGTTAATAAACACTAAATTTTCTTTGAAGATTGTGAAAGATTAAATTTTATGAAAGATCTGCAAGAAGTTCAAAAATAGGGACATATTGTGCCCGTGCCATTTATTTTTTGAATCGAATTTAATCATCGGTGGAAATTGTCTTATTTGACAATTGATATTCCCCTCTTGACCAATTCTCTCGTGGTGCGATTCTTTGGAAAAGTATCTTATTATCGAGTGTTGATACCCGACTGAGTGTATCGATGTTCCTATCATTTCTTTTGATTAGATTTCATTTGAATGACCTGGGTAACGATCCGAGGAGCTTTCGAATGCGTACTCAGATTATGAAAACACGGGATATATTCATATTCGTTAAATGTTTCCGTCTTTATCTGATTTGAAATTCTCTCGCGTAGATTATACGTTGACCTTAATCTTTTTATGTTAGCTATGTCTCCAGATATCCTTGAATCTGTGAAGGATTATGAGTTATTAGTAGCCTTTTGAGAAGTTCACATCTTATTGACGGCAATAAAACTGAAAAGTTGGTAGTGCCACTAGAATGAATTGGTTGATTATGACATGATCTCATTGTCTAAATTGATGGGGAATCGAGCAGAATCCCCTAAAAGATAAGATGTTGATTGTCAAAAGTGATCTAAATAATTCCCGATAGGTGACTCTATCCTGCATTTAGACTTGAAATTATACCGTGAATGGTTGTGAACTAGTCATAGATCTTGTAATCTAGAAAGAACTTAAAGTAAATTTATTAAACGATGTTCGTGTTATCTGAAACCTTAGGAGGTATTTGTTGGTAAATTACCTAGACTTTCGCCATTAAAGCAAGTTGAATTTGGTATTGATTATTTTTCCGGTGCTGCACCTGTGGCATGTGCAGTGTACGTCAGCACCATCTAAATTAAAATAATTATCGTACAACTGAGAGAGTTATCGGAGAAAGCTTTTATTCTACCAAGCTCGTCATCATGAAGAGCTACGGTGTTATCATTCCTTATATTTGTTAACTTACAGTGAACTAGGTAAATTGATGATCAAAATCTATATCCACTACCCAAGATGATAGATTTGTTCGATCATTTACAAGGTTCTAGCGTATATTCAAACATTTGATCCACGACATGGTTATCATCAACTTCGCATCCGCGAAAGATTATCTATTCCAATCACTACATCCGGAACTCGTAAGGAACATTATGAGTTTCATGTTATGTTGTTTGGATTGACCAATGCACATGTAGCATCTATAAATATGGTGAATCACGTGTGTAGGCTGTAATTTTATAAATTCATGCTTGTGATCATTAAGGACCAACTGTCTGTTTATAAGAATAAAAAGGAGTTAATAATCATTTGTAGAATGCCTTGAATTGGCCGAGCAATGAAAACCTGTACCTTGAGTATTTAACATGTGATTTAAGGCTTAATCTTTTACATGATTTGACCGTGTGATTAATAAGATAATGGAATCTATATTGACTTTGCAAAGATTAGAGCCATTAAGGCTTTCGGTTATACCACAAAGAAAGCGCAAATATGTTTTGACAAATATTTTATCAAAGGATTTTTAAGGAATTATTCCCTTATACCCATATCATTTAACTAAACTCCTTTAGGGGTACATGTTTGTGTATACCTCAATACAACCTAAGAGGGATTGAGGAAACCATCTAAACCATGACTTGGAAATTGAAACGACAATTTTGCTTTTCAACTAAGAAAATTTTGACCAAAGTATAAACAAAGATTTTTCGAACATTTACGGATCTTATTAATTATTTTCGATAAATCAACAAAAATAGTGTTAACTAAATTCAAATTCATTTTGAACATTTTTCTATAATTCGACGAACTGAGAAATTTAAAAAATTTTACGTTTACATTTCATAAAATTAAATATTATTATTTAATTACTTGTAATATTTATCGACGCTTTAAACGTCGGATTGAGCGAAACTAATAAAGATAATAGTTTAGACGAATTAAAACTTAGAAAATATGAAGAAAGAATTTCTGAATGAATTGTGGTCATGATAATTATTTCATCAGGAAAGGTGAATGTAGATACTGACGCATTATATAGAAAGGATAAAGAACCGATTAGGATGTGTTCCTTAGTAATGATTGTGCAAAATAAATTGCCCGAACAATAAAAAAATATAGTTGATGCTTGTAAGATGGATAATATAGATAATAAAAGGGGTTCGCGGCTAATGTGAACCATTAGAATTGAGAAGCCGATGGCGTTAAATGTATAAAAGGCCGCTTGTGGTTTCCTAAATATGGAGGTTTGTGAGATTTAGTTATGTTGGAATCTCATAAGATTAAGTATTCTATTCATTTCATTTATGACTTAATGTATCTATATCTGAAAAAGTTGTACTTATGGCAAATTATGAAGGCGGACAACGCCTCATACATTAGTAAACGTCTAACTATTGCAAAGGTCATCATCTGAATTTGAATCGATTTGGGTCATCGTCGACAGACTGACCAAATCTACTAATATCATTCCCGTTAATGATAAATTCTCGATGAAGAAATTGACTCTTTGTATTTAAAGGAGTTGTGTAAACATAGTGTGCCTGTATTGATCATCTCTTTCAAGATCCTCGTTTCGCATCGAATTTCTAGAGATTTGCTCAGAAGTCATTGGGAATGAAACTTGACGAGAGTACTGTTTACCACCCCAATCGAAGGGACGAGGTAAAGTAACGATACAAAACACTAGAAGTGTTGTTCTATGCTTGAATAATTGACCTTTGGTAATAAACCGTATAATCGTTTTCCTTTGGAGAGATTATCATTGATAATTATCGTATTAGGATAGAATCTGGTGAGGATCTATATAAAGAGCACCTGTAGGTGAGGGTTGGGACGAAGATACCCGACATACACCCATTGTGAGTTGGACATGTCTTTTAGGTTTAAGGTTGCCTATGATGACAAACCTAACCTTACAGAATACCCAACCCGCGAGACCTGAAATAATAGTTGAAATTAGGATCTGATTATTGACTACCAGTAGTGGGCAGGAGGTTATGTGAATATAAAATGGAGATCTTGAAGTGCAGGATGGGTAGCGAAGTTATGCCAAAAAATTTCACCTTGGAAAAAATGAATTGATGATCTGAATGATCTTGGGAAATAAGTCCCCGTTGTATGGGACCATTGAAATAAGGTAAAAAGTGGTTGAAAAGCATATAAGCTGGATCTACCCTAGGACTTCAAGGGCTGCGTGATTTATGTTTTGTATATCGAACTTGATAAAATGTCTATCAAGTGAAAATCTGATTACTTCTTGATGAAGTTTATATCGACGAAAAGTTGCATTCATCAAAAACCCGTGAACATCATGGATAGAGAAAGTAAGTCAACATTAAGCCTGATCGTATTCCCGTAGTTATGTTTGATGAAACTCGCGTATTGTAATGAATTATACTTGAGAGAAAAAACCGAATGTGGAGGAAATACCCACATGGATATAACTCTATAAGAAGCGAGTAGTAAGATAAATTGATCGTTGAGGACAAAGAACTTGTTTAGGGGTAAATGTTGTGCCAATCCGTCAATTTATGGTCGATATTTTATTCTCAATTATTATTTAAAAACATTATTTTAATGTTATATTATGAACTCACTCATTTATGATAAGAAATTTGGGTTTACATCTTGAAGTAGCATCGACTACGTCTAAACCGGATGACTCTACGTTACGTGCTTACGTTTACATACACCGTTTTTGGTGACAGTCCGACATTTCAGGAAAATAAATTTATTTGTGAATACTATTTTGGAATTTAAATTTTTGTTGGTTCATAAACTCACAAATTTACGAGAAGAGATTCGGACTTACGTGCATAATTTAACGTCCTTTACGACTAAATCGGAAACCCTAGGATTACGTATTTACGTTTTTGAACTCCGTTTTTGATGAGACAATTTTTATTAGATTCGTTTTGTGCCGTTGATTCATAATTTATAAAAATGTTTTTCGTAAAACGACCCGAGGGCACGCAAATCGAGGAAACTAGAATCGAAGAGTACCCGTAAATTAGTGGAGATGAGACAAGTGGGACACTTGTCCCATACCCAACATGGGCGGCCAAAAACTAGCCACACCACCCTTTGGTGGCAAGTTATTATTAACCACAAAGGACACTTGTCCTATTCATTTGACCAAAATTACAAAACCACTAACTAGCAACTCAAAACCATTTTCTCTCATTCTTGTTACATGCAAACTCTCTCAAAACTCACAACTCTCTCTCTCTCTCTCTCTCTCTCTCACTCACTCACTCATCCTTGCCGTCCAACATCACCCTAAACAACACCACCATCAAAAATCTAGCCTTAAACCAAGGCTATAATCAACATATGTTGAAGCCTAGTTGAAAAGATGAAGATTGGTGGTGGTTATAACATGTGAAAAGGAGTTTCATGGAGTTTAGGGGCTGATTTTCAAGGAAGTATTCATGCATATGAAGATCTCAAGAAGTTCATTTGCCAAGTTGAAGGTTTGGTAACAAGGAACCAAGCCTTGTTCATCAAAAACTCATCATTTCATCACTTTGGTGGTATAGAGATTATTTATTCCTATCATCTTGTTATTTTGAATATGTAATCTTGTATTTTCTTCATTTATGTATATGTATATGATGATGAATGATGATCAAAAGTATTATGTGGGGATCTTGTCTTGATAAATTTGGTTAAAATGATTAAAAGCTACATGAAAGGATGTTAAAATCATGGCTAAAAATATTGTTTGTATAATACAGTAAGAACTATATGATAATTGTTAAATAGCTTGGATAAATTAATATACGGTAAGATATGTGATTTTTACATATGTGAGAGTTGGCCACTCAATGTAATCCATAAAATGAGTGAGATATGATCAAAACAATATTGAAGTCCAAATCTGTATAGTCTGTTTTGGACGAACTGTTAGGGACATTTAGACGTTGATTGAGCAGTAGCTAAATCTGAGTTAATTGTAGCACATATCATGTAGTTTGTGGCGTCTAAAAATGAGCTTTTATCTCCTTGTAGAACTCAAGATATGATAAAAATGGTGAAAGTGAAATTCATAATCATATTTGTAAAATAAAAGTATATATTATAAAATTAGCACTCAGTAAAACTAATATCAAATGTATACCTAAAACCCACTAACTTATATATTACTTATAAATATGTATATACTTTGATAAGTAAATTGGACATTTTATAAAAATGGCAATTTGATATGTTTTATAAGTTATAAAGCTATATACATAAGTTTTACGTCTTTTCGCCTAAAACCGAAAGATTAACGTTTTCGTCAATTAAAACTTAGATGGTCGGACCCGTCTAATGTAAACTTTTTATAACTCATATACTGATGTATAAGTACATTTGACAAGTAAAAACCGATAAAACCCGAGCTTTATAACATATGGACCTTAACGGGCCAAAGTAGCCTTATTGGACTATTGACCCAACTAGTTTGGATAAACACTAATGGACTTACTCATTGGGCTTAACCCACTTGGGCCCAACATATGAGTAAAGGCCTGGTATTAAAAAGTATAAATGGGCTAATATAAAGTATTTTACTTTAATGGGCTTATTGGTCCTTGATATAGAATTGGATTGAAAATAGTGTAACTAGTCAAAAATTTGACTAACACATAACACTATAATGTGTATGAAGTCATGAAGATATAAAATCCCACTTGATCATCATCATACTTATAATATCATCATATATATACATAGCCATTGTTTTTATAAAGTCATTGGACAAGAGTCTAAGACGAGTATTAATTGTCTAGGTTTCCGTGATTGAAGCACGTACCGTACATCCAAATCGCCGATGACCCGCCTTTCCCAATCAACGTGAGTTCATAGCCTCGCACTCTTTTAAATGTTTTTATGAAATTTTTTATAAACCCGCGAGGGAGATAACATGTTAGTTTTAATAAAATAGGACACCAGTTGTCCCGATTGTTTGTTTATTGATTTGGACCCGAATGATTATATGAACCGATGAATGATTATATGACCCGATGTATGAAATGAAATGGAATATATAGTTAGGTTATGTCACCAAAAGTCCCATTAGCATGAATTGTGAACTACCGGGATTTGGTAGACGCTTATGCATATAATAGTACTATTTGGGGAAGATCACCCCAGTTCGCGCCTTGACGGTTGATCCCCGTCGTGTCACATTGATTGGTAAGCGAATTTATGTATGAGAAGATTTATATAAGCATGATTATTGTGACGACACGCTGTTTTAGATGGTCAAAGGAGTTTCGGGTTAGCTACCCGTTGTTTGGTATAGTAGGGTAGCAATGTCATGCGGCTTATAATAATCTAATAACGAAAATACTGCTATATGTATTGAATTACAATATATTGCCTGACTAACAATACGGGGTCTTATTATTGATATTATGTTCGTGTTTTGGTTTTACATAACCATATTCATATAACGGTTTTTATTTAACTCTATACAACGTTATAATATTTTAAGTATGATGTTTTTACAACATTGGTTCGTATAATGGTTTTGAAGGCAAAATCCTATAGTATGATTTCATACAAAGATTTGTATGAAAGGTTTTTGGCTTATTTTATGCTTTAAAGGTTTTTGTATGATGAGACTGCTTTTATACATAGTCTCATCGTCCAAAAGGGCTTTAAATGCATTAAATATCATGAAAATGGCCAAATATATGCTTGTGTTTGTTACTTGTGTATTTTAGGTACGGATATTGAGAAAATGACAAAAGATCACAAGAATCATGCAAAAACGAACACGGGAAACGAAGCCGCACAATGAACCAAGCCCTAATGAAGATTTTCCAAGAAAAACCCTTGAAGATTTGAAGATTATGCAAGAATGGCCCTCCAATATTGAATAACTGACACTTTAAACCCTTGTATATTCATAATTACAAGTTTAGTCCTTAAAGTTTGTCAAAATTACAAAAAGACCCTTAACTTTGAAGAATTGGCAAATTTAGTCCCTCAACAAAACTAAATTGTCAATGTTAGTCCTCCTCAAAGTCAAACATGCCATGAAGACCTTCAATTTACAAGAAAGAACAAGTTTGGTCCTTTAAATATGTCAAATTGCAAAAAGGACCTTTAACTTTGAAGAAATTGCAAAAATGGTCCCTTATTAATCATGACTTGTCAATTTCAGTCCTCAAAGAAGTCAACCATACAAGTCAAGACCATTATCTATGAAGAAATTTCCAAATCAGCCCTTCAAGTATCAACAATTGGCAAGAAATACCCCTGAAAATACTTTAGAAAAGTATTTGGGGCAAAAGTGTGAAAAATGGAACTTGTTTAACAAAGAGAAACGAGTTTTGGCTGTTTAAATAACAAGTGAAAAGAGTTAAAGAATTAAGGGACTTAAGCTGTCAAACATCCAACCTTACCTTAACCAACCATGGGGTGCCACGTGCCCCACTACACACTCTCCTCCAATCACAGCCCACCCTTCCTCCATGTCATCTTCCACCCACAACTGACTTAACAAACCTTAATTAAATATTTAATTAAGGCGCTAAACACCACTTTTTAAACCCAAAACAGATTAAAACGTGTGTTCATCTTGTTCATAATCAAATTGGGTATTTCCTCATTTCTTGCAATTAAGCCTTAATTCTTTCCAGATTTAAGATTAAGGTGAGAATAAACACAACCCCACCCTTAAACCTTTGGCCACGTCACTCCATGTGCACATGTAAAACCCCTTCTATACCACCTTTTGGGAAGAAGCCAAAACAGTACCCATGATCCAACGCCCAAGATTTGGCTTCAATCCTAAGCTTTCATATAAGCCTTTGATCACAATTGTAGCCTTGACACCTCACACAAACAGCCAATTCTCCCTCACATGAGTCCAAGTTATTCAAACTTCACAAGGGCATTTTTGGACTTCTACAACATTAGGGTTACGTTTTTCTTTGCACTTCTAGTTCATTTGTAGCCTATATAAGGCATAGGAACTGCAACATTTGTTTTTGCTCTTGATTTTTCCTTAGTTCACATTTCTGTAAATCCTTTGTCATTTTTGAATGAAAAGTGTTTGAATTTTGTGAAGAAAGACCAAGTGCCAATCTCTTATTCTGTTTGTTAGTGTTACATGTTTACTAAAACTGAATCTCAAAACGTTTTCTTAGGCTTTGTGCAAGAAATTGCTCAAAGTTCTTAAATCTTGATATTTTGCTAAGTTCTTGGTACACCTTGGAATTTTTGGGCTATAAGTGGATCATAGCACCCTAATATTGTGATATCAAGGTGTTGTGAGGCTTATAACTTGGGGATAATCAAGTGTGGGGTACAAGAGTTGCATTAATCAAGGATTTGTCACTTTCTGTTTTTGATATTTTTGCTTCTAACTTTGTTCAATCTTAGCAGCTTGATATTGGAAGCTTGTTCTTGTTCTTGCTAGCACAGAAGCTCAAACATACGTGGGTGTGGATGTACATCCATGAGGTTTGAACCCTTAATCTTAAAATCTGATAAAAATTTGGATATTTGTGATATATGAGTTCTGCTTGTGTATGTGTTGTTCTTGGGCTCCAAATCTTGTTGATTCTGTTTATGTTTGATTTTTTGATGCTTATGTATGCATGTGCTAACCTAATTCCTACTTTTGATTTGAAAATCTTGTTTTGAAATTATTAAGGGGTGTTTGGGTCAACTGCATATTGAAATTATAGAATTATTGGTTAAGTGTTTGCTATTGTATGTTGCTTGTTCTTGTTTAAGAAGTGTAATAGAGTGGATATCTGCAAGTTGTATGCTTTTGAACACCTAAATCAAACATATACTCATAAAATCTTGATTAAGTGATATTTTGGCTTGTAATTTGGTGCACACCTAGTTCTAGGCTTAGACTTAGGATTAAAAGTGATAAATAATACTCAATATAACCTATCTAAGAGATTTGAGTGTTTGAATTTGGCTGTGTGGTCAAGTATATCAGCAAGTGTTCATGACTGCATGTTCTTAGTTCATCAGTAACTTTTTGGTGCTTAAATCTTGATCTAGACCTTGAACCATTGCATGAAACCTATTTAGATTTGTTCATTTGAATTTATTATAGCTTGTGTATGCTTGTGGTGCAATTTGGCTGGCTGATTTTTGCTAAAACTGCTTATTGAGTGAAATTTGGTTATTGTTCATGTCTGGTGCATATCTGGTGATTAATTGAATTAACTGCACTAATTGGCTGATTGGAAGTGTGATTTCTTTGTTGTTTCTGACTCCTTGTGATTCACTGATCACAAGGGTGCCTTGTTTGTAACTTGATTCCAACAAAAAGTCATATAAGACGAAAAGTTAATTAAGTCAAGCAGTGGGAAAAGTTCCCACTGCTCAACACCCAAAACTAGCCCCTGCTAGTGTAATTTGTCATCCAGCTTATTCATAAGCCAATTTGGCTTATCCAGACTTGCAACAACTTATTTTTTATGATAGATCTTCCTCATTTGACCCATTTATTTGATCTGGAGCTTATCAGACCTTGGCTTTGACTTTTTGCTAGAAAACTCATAAGGTTGACTTTTAAACAAGTGCTTATCTGCTTATTCTAGCTTATTGAGTGTGCTTATTGAAAATCTTTTTGTTGATTAAGCTTAGTTAAGTCATTTAAAAGCTTTTGAAAGTTGAATCAGCTCTTGGGGTGGCCTAGAACTCGAAAACGATTATTTTGTCATTTTGTGAAGATAGCTTTTAGCTTATTCAGGCTTATTCCTTGTGCTTTTTTCAATTTTCTTTTTACAGATCTCTTAAGTAACTCAAAAGAAGCTTGTGTGTCAAATTTGAGCTTATGGCATCAGCTTATAGCTTAATGGGCCAAAAAGCCCATTAAGAATAAGCTACTTTGAAATAAGCTAGCTAAAACACATTTTCAGCTTTTGGGCCTTCAGAGTTTTGTTCTTAAAATCAAATTTTGAGTTAGATAGCCCATTAAGGGGTCTGTTTGGACGGTTGGCCCATTTCTAGGTCCAATAGGGGTGGTTTGTAATTTCAACTTCATTTCTGTGTTTAATAGGTTAAAATAAGCTAGTTTGCAACTTTTTAGAATGTCTTATTAATTTTGGATTTTCATTAATATATTATTATTATTTTATTATTAAAAATTAAAATTTGGAATTTTCAAGTTTTTTCATTTTTCTTAGATCAAATACATTATGTTAGAAATTTTACAATTTTTAGAATATTTTTATTGTCATTAGATTAATTTTTAGAATTATTTTAAGTTTAATAGTTTTTAATTGTTTTTAAATAGTTTTATTAATTTTCAAATTTTCAAAAATAGTCATAAATTTAGTTAAGTCATTTTAGAGGTTTACAATTGAAAAAATCTCATTTTGGGCTTTTTGTTAATTAAATTGATTTTTTGGGCTTTAATTAGCATTAAAAAAGTATTATTTAATTAAATAAAAGGTTTGAGTGATTTTTTATTTTTTGTAAACTCTAATTACATTTTTTAGGATTTATTACAATTTTCTAGGAATTTTTAGAGTAAATTTTTAATTTTGTCACTTTTTACGGTTTTACGTGTACTACTATTCGTCTTAGTTCAATTCGTAATCGTAACCGTCATTCTCTTCTAATCTCTCTTCTATTTTCTTTCTTCATAAAATATAATCACAAAAGTTGATCAATTCTTAACACAACGCACTTGCCTCCTTGAGAACGATCCCCACTTGTGGGTCATTAACTTGTGATTTTCTTAAATCACTTGTTTATACTTGCCCTAATTAGGCTCTTTTTCCTAAAAGACGTATTTTACTCAACATCATTTTGGCGCCGCTGCCGGGGAGGTGTGTTGTGTTTTGATTTGGAAATTGTTGTTTTTATACTAACCATAAATAGTATTTGTATTAGTAGCACTCTACTAATACGTATTATCGGTTTTCGTTTTTTGTGAATACTATTACTATATTGTATACGTAGAACAATAAATTCACAAGTACTCTAAAAGTGTGAAAACACAACCTTGATTGGATGTCATTACTCAATCATTGTATTCGAATCTCAAACAAAAAAGAAAAGGCAAAATAGATAAATACTTTCGTGAAGCTTAATTTTGATAAACACAAACTATAAGGTGGGTATAAGGCGGGTATTATAAAATATACCCTAAGGAAAAAGGCTCTTAAGTGCTTCGCGCCGCCTCGTTTCCCCGCTTGCTTGTGAGTGTTTAGATAAAAAGGGCTAATCGAGGGTTTGCCAACCAAAATATTATCTAAGTATCATATATATTTTCTTGGTTTCATTTGATTAAACCCTCTTGAACGTTTTGGTGTTCCACCAACGTTCTAAAGTCATCGAAGGCGTTCACTTCACGTGATCGTTTTCATTCCTTGAGGATTCTTTAATCAAGAGATTTGATTAAGGAGGACATTTGTAGATTTTTGTCTACTTAACACAATCACAAAAATCCAAAAAAAAGTAAAAACAATCAAAAACCACAAAAAAAATGGAAAAATACAAAACACCAAAAAGAATCTTCTTTGCTCATCCCAACGTTGTACGTGACGTTTATGCAAACTCGTAACCAAGCAAGATGTGCACGTAAACAAAAAAACCGAAAGGAGTCAACACCCACTCCTAATCTTTCTAGTGAGGAGTCTCCTATTGACGAACCTATCGTAAGAGAAGAACCAACCATGGCGAATCAAACTATGATGGAGTTACTTTAAGCACCCACCGTGGGTTATGGAGAGCCTATTGTGATTCCCGCTATCCTTGTGGAGAATTTTGAAGTAAAAACGGGTTTGTTGTCGATGATCCAAAACAACAAATTCTGTGGTGATGAAAAGGACAACCCGCACAACCATATCCGCCAATTCAGTCGTCTTACCGCCACTTGCAAATTTAAGGATGTTGCTAATGACTCGATTAAGATGATGCTTTTTTCGTATTCCTTAGCGGGACCCGCTAAAATTTGGTTAAGGAAAGAGCCACCAAATTCTATATTGACGTGGAAGGATCTCGGTTCTAAGTTTGTGAACCAATTTTTCCCGCCCTCTAAGACTACGCATTTGAAAAACGAGATTTCAAAATTTTCACAAGAATTTATTGAGAGTTTTTCAACGGCTTGGAATAGGTTTAGAGAAATGTTACATGAGTGTCCTCATCACGGTTTTTCCGACTTGTATCAAATTGACACGTTTTACAATGGACTAAATGATCATGAAAGGGATTATCTAAATGCCGCCGTGGGTGGTAATTTTTTTGTGTAAAACGGTTGAGGAAGCGTTGTTGATAATTGAGAATAGATCTAAGGTGTATAGTCCTCGTAACACATCGAGTGTTGTAAGGCTTCGTCTTCGGCTTCACCTTCTTTGTCCAATACCATCGATGCTTGCCAAATTGAAGCGAACTTGGAAAACAAAATCTTTGATAAGCTTAAAGGACTTTTAATTGAATTCAAAGTTGGAGAACAAAGTGCTCCCGCTACGGCTAAAGCGGTTGAGGTTTCATGTATGTATTATGGTGGAGGTCATGATTTCTCCGAGTGCATTACCAACGGTGGTAACACTTCGAGTGCCTACGCGGCCACGGGAACTTACAACCAAAACGGTCAAGTTACCCGCTCTAATCAATTGACTTCACCGGGGTTTGCTCCCAATAAAAATGCTAACAACAACTATCGAAACAATCAAGTTGGTTTCAAAAACAATTACAAAGGAAACTATGGAAATCAAGGGGCTAATAATCAAGTTTCAAACAAAAATCAAAACAATGATTTTCAGAACAACAACAAGAGTTTGCAAACTTTGAAAGATCTTCCAAATGAATTTGTTGAATACGCTAATGGAAATGATGCTAGCTTTGACAACATTGAAAGAGAAATCATTAGCCTAAGATCCGAGTTTAAGAATGACTTGATGAAGGAGTTGAAAAACGAGTTAGCAAATGAGCTTAAAATCCATACAAACAAAATGGAAGGGAATGTAACTAGGTTACAACAAAACCAACAAAAAATGGAACAAGGGAAACATGAAATAAAACAAGAGATGATTAAGGCCGAGAAGAGGAAATCCATGTTTGAGGATAAAATTTCATCTATATTTGAGGCTATTATGTGCAAACCGTCTTCGAGTAGTCTTCCTAGTAACACCATATCCAACCCTAAAGGAGAGATGAAAGTGATTACCACACGTAGTGGTAAGACACTTAGGGAACCGACTCCTCAACCAATTGCTCCTACGGAGGATGCAATTGAGGAAGAACCCGAGGTGGTGGTCGAAAAGGAGCATGTCCCAATCCCACGAAGTACCGCTCATGCCATACCTACGGTTGACCCATTACCACATTTGGAACCCGAAATTCCAAAGGCTATACCTATGCCTCAACCCACACCACCTTTGCTCTATCCATCGAGACTTAGAAAGGAGAAACGTCAAGAGCGTGATAATTATCAATTTGAGCTTTTTATGAAAATGTTTCGTGACGTTCATTTTAATGTGAGTTTTGCCGATGCTTTGGTCATGATGCCTCGATTTGCCGCTAACTTCAAGAGAATGTTGAATAACAAGGAGAAATTGCAACAATTGTCTAGTTGTTCATCGGTTTATCTTAACCGCATACCTCAAAAAGTCGGTGATCCCGGTAAATTCTTGATTCCTTGTGCAATCAAAGATATGGAAGAATGCTATGCCTTGGCGGATCTTGGTGCTAGTATTAACTTGATGCTACTTGCAATCTTTAAGTCGCTCAATCTTCCTAATCTTACTCCTTCACTAATGTCTATCGAGTTGGCCGACCATTCCACTATTCCCGCATGTGGATTGGCGGAAGACATTTTTGTGAAAGTGGGAAAGTTCTATTATCTGGTAGACTTTATCGTTGTCGAAACTCCCACGGATCCTCAAGTTCCTCTCATTTTAGGTCGTTCGTTTTTAGATACGTCTATGGCTTTAATTGATGTGCATGCTAGAAAGATCACCTTACGTTTCAACGACGAGGAACTTGTTATAAACGCAACTCAAAATTCTCAAATTTCTCATGTTTATTCCGTTGCAACCATAAATCTTGTTGATATGATTGACGTTGTTTGCGAGGAATTTTCACAAGAAGTTCTAGGTTTTGGTGATGATGAAAATAGTGGCAATCCCACTTTGTTAGATCCCATTGTTGATAACTCGAAACCAACCTTCACTCCATTTGAAGGTGGTGGTTTTACGTTGGAAGAATTCGATGTTCCACGTACTTGTGACGAAGACCTCGACAATGATGAGGACTTCTCTATTATCAAGGATTTTCTTAACGATTTCTCATTTCCTCCACCCAAGGAGGTTATGAGTATCGAGCCCAAATCTTCAATTGAGGAGCCACCTATCCTCGAGTTGAAAGATTTACCTCCTCACCTTGAATATATATTTTTGGAGGAGGACGGCAAGTTGCCAGTTATTATTTCGAAAGAACTTTCAAATGATGAAAAAACCGCACTTGTCGATGTTCTAAAGGATCACAAAGGGGAAATTGCGTGGAAGTTATCCGACATTAAGGGGATCGATCCCAAATTTTGTACCCACAAAATCTTAATGGAGGAGGATTACAAACCCGCAATCCAATGTCAAAGGAGGGTGAACCCCAAAATTCACGACGTCATTAAAAAGGAAGTCCTAAAACTCCTTGACGCGGGAATGATTTACTCTATTTCCGATAGCCCTTGGGTGAGTCCTATTCATTGTGTCCCTAAAAAGGGAGGAATGACCGTTGTGCCAAACGATGCCAACGAGTTAATTCCCACTAGACTCGTGACCGGAAGGAGAGTGTGCATTTACTATCGTAAGTTGAATGAGCCACTCGAAAATACCATTCTCCCTTTCCCTTCATGGACCAAATGTTGGAGCGTCTTGCGTGAAATGATTTCTATTGCTTTTTAGATGGTTTTTCCGGTTACTTCCAAATCCCCATCGATCCTCGTGATCAAGAAAAAACTACATTTACGTGTCCATATGGAACGTTTGCCTATCGTAGAATTCCATTCGGACTTTGCAATGCACCGGGAACCTTTCAAAGGTGCATGATGGCTATTTTTCATGATATGATCGAGAAGACGATAGAAGTCTTCATGGATGACTTTTCCGTGTTTGGTAGTTCGTTCACTTCGTGTTTGTCTAATCTTGAGAGAATGTTGAAGCATTGTGAGGAAACCAACCTTGTGCTTAATTGGGAAAAATGTCATTTTATGGTTAAAAGTGGAATCGTCTTAGGGCACAAGGTTTCGAAAGCGGGGATTGAGGTAGATCAAGCTAAGGTAGACGTCATCACCAAATTACCGCATCCCAAAACCGTTAAGGGAGTTAGGAGTTTCCTAGGCCACGCGGGCTTTTATCGTCGATTCATAAAGGATTTTTCAAAGATCTCTCGACCTATTACACATCTCATTGAAAAAGATGCACGTTTTGTCTTTGACGAAGATTGTGTACGAGCCTTTGAAATCCTTAAGAGGAAACTTACCGAAGCTCCCATTCTTGTTGCTGCCAATTGGAACCTCCCCTTTGAGCTCATGTGTGATGCTAGTGACTACGCTATTGGGGCGGTATTGGGGCAACGTCATGAAAAACACTTCTTGCCTATTCACTATGCTAGAAAGACGATGACCGAGGCTCAACTAAAATACACTACAACGGAGAAGGAGTTCCTTGCCGTGGTGTATGCATTTGAGAAATTCCGACCTTATCTCGTCTTGACTAAATGCATAGTGTATACGGATCATTCGTTGGATCCTCCTCCTTCAAGAATTTGATCACAAAATCGTTGACAAAAAAGGAGCCGAGAATCTAGCGGCCGATCATCTTTCTCGTTTAGAAGATCCTCACTAAAGTGTTTACGAGCCCAAGGAAATCACCGAAACATTTCCGCTCGAGACAATTGGTGTAGTGAATTCTAAGCTTGATTCTTCCACTCCATGGTTTGCGGACATCGCAAATTATCATGCGGGCAACTTCATCATCAAGGGTATGACGACTCAAGAAAAATGAAAATTCTTTCGTGACGTCAAGTTCTATTTTTGGACGACCCTTACTTGTTTCATACTTGTGCGAATCAAATTATTCAACGTTGTGTCTTTGGTACCGAATCTTCTACCATCCTTAGAGCTTGTCACGAGGGGCCCACGGGTGGTCACCACGGTGCTAATCTCACGGCTAAGAAGGTCTTTGATGCCGGTTTCTTTTGGCCTACTATTTACTGAGATGCACATGAGCTTGTGAAGTCATGTGACTCATGCCAACGACAAGGAAAAGCCTCACAAAAAGATGAAATGCCACAAAATATCATCCAAGTGTGTGAGATCTTTGACGTTTGGGGCACTGACTTTATAGGGCCGTTCCCATCATCTCGTGGTAATAATTACATCCTTGCCGCCGTTGACTACCTATCTAAGTGGGTGGAAGCTAAGGCTTTGCCCACCAATGATGCTCGTGTGGTAGTCAAGTTTTTGAAAAGCTTGTTTTCTCGGTTTGGAACCCCTCGTGCGATTATAAGCGACCGTGGAACCCACTTTTGTAACGACCAATTTGAAAGGGTCCTAAGGAAATATAGGGTTACACATCGTCTTTCTACGGCTTATCACCCACATACAAGTGGGCAAGTCGAGGTTTCAAACCGAGCGTTAAAGAGGATCTTAGAGAGATCTATTGGGAAAACCGACAATCTTGGTCGGATAAATTGGACGATGCTTTATGGGCCTTTAGGACCGGTTATAAGACGCCCATTGGTGCACTCCCTATAAGCTTGTGTACGGGAAGAATTGTCACTTGCCAATTGAACTTGAACACAAAGCTTATTGGGTCCTTAAGCATTGTAGTGATGATATGGAGACTGCGGGAAAACACCGGAAAATGCAACTTAATGAATTGGATGAATTAAGGGACATTGCTTATGAAAATTCATTGATTCATAAAAAAAAGACTAAAAAGTTTCATGATTCAAAAATTAAAAACCGGGTTTTTAACATTGGGGATCAAGTTTTGATTTTTAACTCTCGTTTGAAAATCTTTTCCGTTAAGTTGAAATCCCGTTGGTCCGGTCCATTCACCGTGACTCGAGTTTTTCCATATGGGACCATCGAGCTAGCTCAAAATGATGGCCCCAATTTCAAGGTGAATGGACATAGGTTGAAGCACTACTTTGGCGGGGAAGTTCCATCCTTGAACTACCTCGACCAAATCACCTTCCCCAATGATAATTAGTATTGGGGGGATCGAGTCGAGCTCATGACTCGGTAATCAAAAACGAGGTGCCTCGTGGGGGAGTCTCATGCTTATCCTATGTACATATTATCGCTTTCTAATGTAGTAACGTGTGGGGATGTGTGCCCTTCCAACCTTTGTTCCGTAGTTTTTTGTGATATGTGGTTTTTAGATGATCACGATCTTCACGATTGGAGCCTCTCGTGTTCGTTTTATGGGAGCACTCGATCGTTTGCTTTGAAGACTTTCTCAATATCCATGATATATCCTTTGATGTTCTAACCTTAGGTTTATAGCACACTTCATAAACGGCTTTAAATTTAACGGTTACACCCTTTCCATGCTAGATTAAGCATTCGACTACGTCTCTAGAATGAGGGTTTTCCAACCCTTAGACTTGAAACATTGAGGATAATGTTTAACTTTAGTATGGGGGGTGAATAGATACTTGCCTTGCCGCCAAACCTTCACGCTTTCCAAAGTTTATCTTTTTGTTTATTGTTTTGTTGCAAAATAAGGCTAAAAATGGCCAAATTTTAAAATTTTTCTCATGTTTTATAAGTGTTTGAAGACACGAATGTATATTTTCTGATGGCGAGAATAAGAGTAATTTTTTACTCGACCGTGCATGTTGAGCACTTAGCTTTGATTCCTTAACTTTATATTAGGCTAAGTCTCTTAAATGAGGACGAGAAATGATAGAGTTAATTATAAGTTACTATGCTAAACGTAGAGTATTCTTATTCTTTCAAAAACTCATGTCTTCTCGTTGTTTGCTTATTCTCCCTTCGCTTGTAAATATTTTTTGCTTAATAAATATTGACTTAGCGGTTTAGTCTTGATTGTTGGTTTCTAGTATTTTCTAGTAGCTTCCATTTAGTTAAATTGGAAAGACATTAAGGTATCGCCAGCGTCACAGTTTTGAAGTATTGGCAACCCGAATAATCGAAAGCTTCACCTAATAATAAGATTTCAAGTGCTCACCTAAATCAAGCAAACAATTTGAAGCTCACAAGGCCGAAAAATCTATGCAAAATTGAAAGTGAATCAAGCCTTAATCATTGAAGCTTTAAAGATCCAAAATTCACTTTTGGCGTGAGGATATACGTCTTTGGCCACAATAAACACCTCATGGCGAGGTTAAATAAAAGGCAAGGCAAGACCAAAGTCATAATAAAAGCTTCATGGCGAAGTTGAATAAAAGATGGAGGTAAACCTATGATAATAAGACCCTTCTGTTAGGGGGCGTATAAAAGTCTTGGTAATAAGTCTCGTGTTCAAAACCGTTATAAAACCGTGTTTATCGATCCTTCTTGTTAACTTAATTTTTTGACATCGTTGTCTATTAGGAGGGGTTATCAATTCGATGGTCTTGGTTACACCATTAGGACTCTATTTTTAGACCTAAATCTCTATTATCGCATAAGTCAAACAATGTATCCTCGTGAAACATTCAAGACAAAATAAAATATAAGAGATACAACTTAGTAAAATAGGAGGATAAGTACGTGATTAGGGCATATGAGTAGTGTTAGCATTACTAACTTATAATGACAATGATCTCGTTGCACGCTTAGCATGGAATTGGGGTGAAAATCGAGGACGATAAAATTATTTCTAACGAAGCATTCACGTGTTCTTGTTCTATGAACATAAACGTCCCATTTTGCGATGAAAAGCATACATTATGTCTAAAACACAAGTAGTAGTAATAGTAGTAGTGTAGCTAGTTTATCGTTCAATAAAAGTGAATAAAAATGAATTTTGGAGGTGCTATGATACTTTATTCTAGCATTGCGTGAGGGCACGGCAATGGTTTAGTATGGGGGAGTGATGAGACTGCTTTTATACATAGTCTCATCGTCCAAAAAGGGCTTTAAATGCATTAAATATCATGAAAATGGCCAAATATATGCTTGTGTTTGTTACTTGTGTATTTTAGGTACGGATATTGAGAAAATGACAAAAGATCACAAGAATCATGCAAAAACGAACACGGGAAACGAAGCCGCACAATGAACCAAGCCCTAATGAAGATTTTCCAAGAAAAACCCTTGAAGATTTGAAGATTATGCAAGAAGGGTCCTCCAATATTGAAGAATTGACACTTTAAACCCTTGTATATTCATAATTACAAGTTTGGTCCTTAAAGTTTGTCAAAATTACAAAAAGACCCTTAACTTTGAAGAACTGGCAAATTTAGTCCCTCAGTAAAACTAAATTGTCAATATTAGTCCTCCTCAAAGTCAAACATGCCATGAAGACCTTCAATTTTCAAGAAAAAACAAGTTTGGTCCTTTAAATATGTCAAATTGCAAAAAGGACCCTTAACTTTGAAGAAGTGGCAAAAATGGTCCATCATTAATCATGACTTGTCAATTTTAGTCCTCCAAGAAGTCAACCATATAAGTCAAGACCATTATCTATGAAGAAATTGCCAAATCAGCCCTTTAAGTATCAACAATTGGCAAGAAATACCCCTGAAAATACTTTGGAAAAGTATTTGGGGCAAAAGTGTGAAAAATGGAACTTGTAAAGCAAAGAGAAACGAGTTTTGGCTGTTTAAATAACAAGTGAAAAGAGTTAAAGAATTGAGGGACTTAACCTGTCAAACATCCAACCTTACCTTAACCAACCATGGGGTGTCACGTGCCCCACTACACACTCTCCTCCAATCACAGCCCACCCTTCCTCCATGTCATCTTCCACCCACAACTGACTTAACAAACCTTAATTAAATATTTAATTAAGGCACTAAACACTACTTTTTAAACCCAAAACAGATTAAAACATGTGTTCAATTTGTCCATAATCAAATTGGGTATTTCCTCATTTCTTGCAATTAAGCCTTAATTCTTTCCAGATTTAAGATTAAGGTGAGAATAAACACAACCCCACCCTTAAACCTTTGGCCACGTCACTCCATGGTCACATGTAAAACCCCTGCTATACCACCTTTTGGGAAGAAGCCAAAACAGTACCCATGATCCAACGCCCAAGATTTGGCTTCAATCCTAAGCGTTCATATAAGCCTTTGATCATAATTACAGCCTTGACACCTCACACAAACAGCCAATTCTCCCTCACATGAGTCCAAGTTATTCAAACTTCACAAGGGCATTTTTGGACTTCTACAATATTAGTGTTACGTTTTTCTTTGCACTTCCAGTTTATTTGTAGCCTATATAAGGCATAGGAACTGCAACATTTGTTTTTGCTCTTGATTTTTCCTTAGTTCACATTTTTGTAAATCCTTTGTCATTTTTGAATGAAAAGTGTTTGAATTTTGTGAATAAAGACCAAGTGTCAATTTCTTATTCTGTTTGTTAATGTTACATGTTTACTAAAACTAAATCTCAAAACGTTTTCTTAGGCTTTGTGCAAGAAATTGCTCAAAGTTCTTAAATCTTGATATTTTGCTAAGTTCTTGGTACACCTTGGAATTTTTGGGCTATAAGTGGATCATAGCACCCTGATATTGTGATATCAAGGTGTTATGAGGCTTATAACTTGGGGATAATCAAGTGTGGGGTACTAGAGTTGCATTAATCAAGGATTTGTCACTTTCTGATTTTGATATTTTTGCTTCTAACTTTGTTCAATCTTAGCAGATTGATATTGGAAGCTTGTGCTTGTTCTTGTTAGCAAATAAGCTCAAACATACGTGGGTGTGGATGTATATCCGTGAGGTTTGAACCCTTAATCTCAATATTTGATAAAAATTTGGATATTTGTGATATTTGAGTTCTGCTTGTGTATGTGTTGTTCTTGGGCTCCAAATCTTGTTGATTCTGTTTATGTTTGATGTTTTGATGCTTATGTATACATGTGCTAACCTAATTCCTACTTTTGATTTGAAAATCTTGTTTTGAAATTATTAAGGGGTGTTTCAGTCAACTGCATATTGAAGTTATAGAGTTATTGGTTAAGTGTTTGCTATTGTATGTTGCTTGTTCTTGTTTAAGAAGTGTAATAGAGTGGATATCTGCAAGTTGTATGCTTTTGAACACCTAAATCAAACATATGCTCATAAAATCTTGATTAAGTGATGTTTTGGCTTGTGATTTGGTGCACACCTAGTTCTAGGCTTAGACTTAGGATTAAAAGTGATAAATCATACTCAATATAACCTATCTAAGAGATTTGAGTGTTTGAATTTGGCTGTGTGGTCAAGTATATCAGCAAGTGTTCATGACTGCATGTTCTTAGTTCATCAGTAACTTTTTGGTACTTAAATCTTGATCTAGACCTTGAACCATTGCATGAAACCTATTTAGATTTGTTCATTTGAATTTATTATAGCTTGTGTATGCTTGTGGTGCAATTTGGCTGGTTGATTTTTGCTAAAACTGCTTATTGAGTGAAATCTGCTTATTGTTCATGTCTGGTGCATATCTGGTGATTAATTGAATTAACTGCACTAATTGGCTGATTGGAAGTGTGATTTCTTTGTTGTTTCTGACTCCTTGTGATTCACTGATCACAAGGGTGCCTTGTTTGTAACTTGATTCCAACAAAAAGTCATATAAGACAAAAAGTCAATTAAGTCAAGCAGTGGGAAAAGTTCCCACTGCTCAACACCCAAAACTAGCCCCTGCTAGTGTAATTTGTCATACAGCTTATTCATAAGCCAATTTGGCTTATCCAGACTTGCAACAACTTATCTTTTGTGATAGATCTTCCTCATTTGACCCATTTATTTGATCTGGAGCTTATCAGACCTTGGCTTTGACTTTTTGCTAGAAAACTCATAAGGTTGACTTTTAAACAAGTGCTTATCTGCTTATTCCAGCTTATTGAGTGTGCTTATTGAAAAACCTTTTTGTTGATTAAGCTTAGTTAAGTCATTTAAAAGCTTTTGAAAGCTGAATCAGCTCTTGGGGTGGCCTAGAACTCGAAAACGACTATTTTGTCGTTTTGTGAAGATAGCTTTTAGCTTATTCAGGCTTATTCAATGTGCTTTTCCCAATTTTCTTTTTACAGATCTCTTAAGTAACTCAAAAAAAGCTTGTGTGTCAAATTTGAGCTTATGGCATCAGTTTATAGCTTAATGGGCCAAAAAGCTCATTAAGAATAAGCTGCTTTGAAATAAACTAGCTTAAACACATTTTCAGCTTTTGGGCCTTCAGAGTTTTGTTCTTAAAATCAAATTTTGAGTCAGATAGGAGCTTTTGGGCTTAATTGGACAACATTTTTCTTATTGGGCCTTGAATAGCCCATTAAGGGGTCTGTTTGGACTGTTGGCCCATTTCTAGGCCCAATAGGGGTATTTTGTAATTTCAACTTCATTTCTGTGTTTATTAGGTTAAAATAAGCTAGTTTGCAACTTTTTTGAATTTTTTATATATTTTGGATTTTTATTATTATTTTATTATTAAAAATTAAAATTTAGATTTTTCAAGTTTTTTCATTTTTCTTAGATCAAATACATTAAGTTAGGAATTTTACAATTTTTAGAATATTTTTATTGTCGTTAGATTATTTTTTAGAATTATTTTAAATTTTGATAGTTTTTAATTGTTTTTAAATAGTTTTTATTAATTTTAAAATTTTCAAAAATAGTCATAAACTTAGTTAAGTCATTTTAGAGGTTTACAATTGAAAAAAAATATTATTTTGGGGTTTTTTTGTTAATTAAATTGATTTTTGGGCTTTAATTAGCATTAAAAAATTATTATTTAGTTAAATAAAAGGTTTGGGTGCTTTTTTATTTTTTGTAAACTCTAATTACATTTTTTATGATTTATTGCAATTTTCTAGGAATTTTTAGAGTAAATTTTTAATTTTGTCACTTTTTACGGTTTTACGTGTACTACTATTCGTCTTAGTTTAATTCGTAATCGTAACCGTCATTCTCTTCTAAATCTCTCTTCTATTTTCTTTCTTCATAAAATATAATCACAAAATTTAATCAATTCTTAACACAACGCACTTGTCTCCTTGAGAACGATCCCCACTTTTGGGTCATTAACTTGTGATTTTCCTAAATCACTTGTTTATACTTGCCCTAATTACGCTCTTTTTCCTAAAAGACGTATTTTACTCAACATCAAAGGTTTTTGGCTTATTTTATGGCCTACGACAAAGAAATTGTACAAAATGATTTTTGGTAATAATTTTATATCGATGATATACTAATGGATGTCATTAAACTCTATGAATTCACTCGGCGTTTTCGCTGACCTTTTCTTTTAACATGTTTTATCTCAGGTACTTGAAGGTAATTCTCGGGAAGACGACAAAAATCTATGGCCCGCACTTAAATAACAATTTAAATTCAAATGTTTTGTAAAATTATATGAAATAATATGACTTGGGACCTATGTAATTTGATATTTATGAATGGAAAATGCTTTATTATTAAACGACGCGATTTTCAAGCGTTGTCTATGATCTGAGTAATGTGCTATCCCGTAACACCAACGCCTCTTCCGCTGAACTAAAGTATGAATATTTGGGGGTGTTACACACCCGGTGACATGCACATGCACATACAACAAACATGATGTCTGGTCTAGATGTTGTGAGATACATCAATGATCCAATCATTGACCTATAATGCCTGACATCAACTTGCTTATCATCTCCAATCTTTCGCAAAGGGTGATCTCTGTCCATGGGTGTACTTTCCTATTTTTCATGAGGTGAGAATCCAAACTTCTTCAATATCTCAGCTACATACTTGTCTTGAGATTGAAAATACAATCTTCTCTTTGCTGAACTTGAAGACCCAGAAAGAAGTTCATTTCACCCATGGCACTCATTTGAAACTTATCAATCATTAACTTAGAGAAATCATCACTCATCTTTTGATTTGAAGAACCAAAGATGATGTCATCAACATAGACCTGTACAAGAAGAAAATCCTTCCCATTTTGGTAAACACTGATCTATGGTGCCCCTTTTAAAGCCATTTTCCACTAGGTATGTAGAAAGAGTACCATACCATGCTCTAAAGGCCTGATGAAGGCCATACATTGCCTTCTTAACTTTGTAGACTTTATTTGGATGCTCTGGATCTTCAAAACCAGGAGGTTGCATCACATAAACTTCCTCTTTAATTGTGCCATATAAGATGGCACTCTTCAGATCTATTTGGTACACTTTGAAACCCATGCAAGAAGCATAGGCTAGGAAAATCTTTATTGCTTCAATCCTAGCAACAGTTGCAAAAACCTCTTCATAGTCAATACCCTCTTCTTGTGTGTAACCTTGAGCAACCAGTCTTGCTTTGTTTCTACTCACAATCCCTCTTTCATCTTTCTTATTCCTAAGAACCCAACGTGCTCCTATAGGTCTTACATGTTTGGGACAGTCTACAAGTTCCTAAACATCCTGAATAGCAAATTGGTGAAGCTCATCCTGCATTGCTTCAACCTAACTTTCTTATTTAAGATCATCAAGTATCTTCTTGGGTTCTTATTGTGATAAAAAAAGCAAGCAAATAAACATTCTTGAATCCACTCATTGTATTCCTTCTTGTGGATATTAGCAATAAACCCTTTTGCTTCCTACTTTTACCTCTGGTTTGAACTGGATAAGTAAGAGGTCTAATTATTTGAGTGGGAGGATGATTTTTAGATACATGATAGTTCAATCCTCCCCCATCAAGAATAGTAGTCTCCAAATTAGAAATATCAGGGTTCTCAACATCCTCATACCCATCTTCATCATTAATAACATTTTCAGTGAATGGATTGAAACTACTGACAACACCTTCGGGTATGGAATAATCCATAATATCATGAATGAATTTATCATAGTCTGAAAAAGAGTTGTCAACGGCTCGAACTGTCTTGTCAGTGGCTGAAATGAATGTGTCAACGGCTGGAACTGTCTTGTCAGCGGCTGAAATGAATGTGTCAGCATGTTGAAAGAACGTGTCAATGTCTTTGGAGCTGCTGACACCATCATCATTCTTTGGCTCTTCTTGCTCCAGTCTTTCCTCTCTTTTCTTAGTAGTAGATGCTCTAATGAACTCTTCACTCCAAATAGGTATGTTGAGAATGTTGAGTGAAGGAGTAAGCTCAGATGCATGTGATCCTGTAACTTATTAGATTGTGTACCTGCATTATCAACAATAGGAACTTCCAAAACCTCTGGATTAGTTACAGGCATATAATTCATTGATCTGGACAAAGGCTCTAAATCAAACAGCCAATTTGGTCCAGATTCAAGATCACTAGGTTTATTCTCCAGGAAGTCAACATGAATGTTTTCTGTGATTCTATTTTCCTTCTTGTGATAAACCCTATACCCTTTGTTGTTCATAGAATATCCTACAAAGTATCCCTCGTCACCTTTTGAATTAAACTTCCCAAGGTTATCACTAGTATTCAAAACAACTACATGACACCCAAAGGGTCTAAAGAAGTCTATGTTAGGCTTCCTATTCCAAAATAGTTCATAAGGGGTCGTATTATGAAACTTATTGATTAAGGCTCTGTTATGAACATAACATGTTGTATTGACAGCCTCAGTGCAAAAAGCAATAGGTAACTTAGCATTTGCTAACATGGTCATAGATGCCTCTATGAGAGTTCTATTTCTTCTCTCAGCTACACCATTTTGCTATGGAGTTCTAGATGTGCTAAACTCCCTAGTAATTCCCTTCTTGACACAGAAGGCATCTAAAAGATTATTTTTAAACTCACCACCATTATCACTCCAAGGAATGTTAACCTCATGACCTGCTTTCTTTTCTATTTGAGTGATGAAATTAATTAAAGTTTCAGCAGTATCACTTTTGTTAGCTAAAAAGAAGGTCCATGTGAACCTAGAATGGTCATCTGTGATAAAAAAAAGTAGTAAGACTTATTATTAAGACTGCTAACATTTGTAGGGCCAAATAAATGCATATGAAGCAAGTGTAAAGGTTTAAAACTGGAGTGCACGCTCTTAGACTTAAAAGAGGCCTTATGTTGTTTGCCTTAAAGACATGCCCATTTTTCCAAAACTTTTAAGGGTAAACCTCTCACAAGATCATGCCTAACAAGTCTATTCATGTTCTTAAAGTTTATATTCCCTAACCTTCTATACCATAAATTACTCTCATCTACTGAAGCCTTAGCATAAAGACAAGACAAATTATTGTTCATTTTAATCCCATTCAGATTAACATTATAAATGTTCTTATGTCTAGGTGTTCTAGACTCAATGAACTTTTCAGTAGGTATCTCAAAGTCTTTACTTAATACTAAACATTCAATTTCAGTAAAAAGAACTTTATTTTTGTTGTCACAAACTTGTGACACACTAAATAAGTTATAACCAAGTTCCCTTATCAAAAAGACTTCCTCAAACTTCAAATTGTTGGTGATTAAAGTGCCTTTGCCTGAGATGGTTCCATAACTGCCACTAAAGTACACTTTATCACCATTGTTGATAGGAGTGAAGTTTGTTATATAATCCTCATTTCCTGTCATGTGCCTAGAGCATCCACTGTCCCAATATCTATGATCATTGACCTTTTTTTGAATGCCCTACACATAAAGAAATCAAATTAGATTTCTTTGGGGACCCAAGCCTTGGAATACTTGGATCCAACTGGTTGTTAAACAAGAATTGACTTATTCCTTGCAACAACCATATGTTCATCCCTTTGTTCCCTAAACACCCAATTAGTTCCAATAGGTTTAGTAATGACCTTTTTAAGATATTTAAATCTGTTACAAGTCATTGAAACACCATCGAAATTAGAGTTTTGCTCTTGTTTAGGTCTCCATGTTAAATTGGGTGATGCCTTAGACCCTTGTCCTTTATTAACCAAGTATCTTTGTTTATATGATCTAACATACGGTCTGACAGCAACTTGTTTTGGCATAGTCATACCAAAACTAGAGTTGTCAACGGCTTGTCTTGCCCTATCAGCGGATAGATTGTTCCTGTTAGCGGCTAAATTAGGGTTTGCTACAGGAACCCACTGTTTGTTAGACCAAGTGTTGGTCTTTTGAAAGGGTCTTTGTCTATGGGTATTAGCTCCCTTAAAGGAAAAAGGAGTTGGTCTAGTGGCCTGAGGACTTAGGTGACAAAAAGATCTAGAGTTGACCATTGTATTGTTGACATATTGTCAACAGATTGGGTGTATCCACTGACACAGTTATAGGCCAAATGTAAGAAGCTCTCACATGATAAACAAGCCTTTTTAGACACAATCTTGGGTATAGATTGATAAAAACCTTTCCTATTTACACTGGCTTGGCTCTGAGGTGATCTAGGTTTCCTATACATCTCAGCATATTTAACACTAGACTTGCATTTAGGAGTTGAGCCAAGATTGACTAGTTTACCAGTACTGGGGTTAGTCACAACAATGGGCTTAATATCAACAGAATCATCATTAAGCAATCCTCCCATAACAAAGAGAAAAGGGTTGGCAGCCTTCCATTGTTCTAAGTCAGTTAATTTCTTCTCATATTCCTCTACAGGACTAAGCACACATGGTGGAGGTGAAAATTCTTGCTCTTGGAATTCTGGAATACCAGTCCAAGACAAGTCCTATTTCTTGGATACCCCATAGAAATTGCCTGGGGGAGGTGGGACAGTAGCAAATTCCTTTGCATGCATCCCTATCCCTTACATATCTTTGGGGTTTCTTTGCTCACTAACACATTTCTCTAAGATAACACTAGCCTATTCAAACTTTTCAATTCTAAGACCTATGTTTTCATTAGATTTAATGGCCTCATCTAGCTTAAGTTGTAATTCAGTTATAGATTCCATTATATTGGCTTTAGACTCATTACTAAGTCTTAGATCTCTCTCTAGAACAGTAATTTAATCCTTAAGGTCAAATTCCATTTTCCTATAATCTTTCACCATCCCATCTGATTGTGCAAGTCCCCTCTTATAGTTTCTTAGTTGGGCATCTATATCTAAGAGTTTTCCTTTTAAAGTTGAAACCTCTTTCTTTAGATTTTCAGTGTTTTGCCTACAACCTTCACAACAATAAGCATCATCATATACCTCATTATCTAATGAAGAAGATGATTTGGCCATTAGAGCAAAGTGAACATGTTCCTCTTCCTTTTCAGCAACCAAATCTTGATTATGTGTCACTTCATTTTCCAAATAGCTCCAATACGATCAATGTTTTACATGGCTACCATAGCCTTTGAGTCAGCATCCTCAATCTTAACAGAAGTACGTACCAATCCCTTTCCACCATCATTCCTAATTGGAGATCTACATTTTCTTCTAAAGTGTCCCATTCTATGACAATTGTAACACTCAACCTTGGATTTATTAAAACCAGCATATTCACCTTGATTGAATGTAAGCCTTTTTCCAAACTTCTTGTAAAACTTGTTAGCTCTTATGCTGCTAAGAGCCATGTTCCACTTGATATCCATCTCCTCAAGATTTTCATCACTTATCTGCTCAAGATCTTCATAGACAATTTGAGATGCACTGTGCAAAGAGCAATGTATGCACACATAGTATCCAAATCTATTCCAGTTAGTTTAAGGCCTGGTGAAACAAAGTTGGATGTGTCAACGGCTGAGGATGATCCACTGACATGTGAATTATTTTTAGCGGCTGAAGAATCATGGTTAGATACAAAGGCCATGTTTCCAGGTGTTGAAGTAAATGAACTTCCATGTTTTAGCATTGCTTTAGGCTTCATAATCTTCAATTGATTATAGATATCATCGAAGGATGCTTCCTTGTGACTTTTGGTAGCAATAATTGATTTGGTGTGAATTTCATAAGCTTCACCAAGAGATCCAAGAAAAGCTTCACTGATATCTTCTTCTTCAAAATTCAATCCCATGAATGACATTTGCTAGTGAGATCTTGAAGACGACTTCTGACTTCACTTAGCTTTTCCTTAGGAAAAGCTTTAAACACAGTAAACTCCTTCACTAGTTGCTTTTTCCTATCTTTTAAAGTGTCTTCATTACCACCATATGTGGTTTCAATGGCTTCCCAAATCTCTTTAGAAAATTCATGCTTTCTAAACTTAAATTGCTCTTTTGGACCAAGAGCCAATTTAAGACAACTCAAAGCTTTCATGTCGTTCCTTCTATTAGCTATTTCTGTAGCAGAAGTAGCTCTTCCATCTTGAGTACTTGATGTTTTGCCAGCCTTAGCACCATCTTTAATTCTTTGAGCTATTGCGCCTGCTATCTTTTTCTCCTTATCAAAGGTGTTTCCATACTCAATAATCTCCCAAAGGACATAGTTGTCGACTTGGAGATATTGTTGAAAACTAAATTTCCATAGTTCAAAGTTGTCAGGGTTTAGCATGGGAACTTTGAGGTTGTGATTGGTGGATGAAGGTGGGATTTCAGATGAGGTAGACATGGTATTTTTGCGATTAGAGTTTAGTGCGATTTAGGGTTTGTGTTCTTTAGATCAAAGTTCCTTAACAAGCTTTGATACCACTTGTTGATCCCAAACTTAGATCGGTTTAGCTTTGTATTAACGAGATTAAATCAAGTGTAATACATAGAGAAACTTTGTGTTTGAAACAGTGTAAGTACTATGCGGAATTAATACTTAGAACAAAGAACACACGAATACCAAACTTTCAACTTTTATTAACAATAATCACGATGTACAATACTACTGAAAATGTTATCAAGCAATAAACCCTGAGGCCTCCTTTTATAGATACAAGGAGGCTTGAACATAAAGCCAAGTATCAACTATTCTAGGAATATATTAAACTGATAAACATAAGAAATACAATATTCGAATATATCTTCCTAACTTATACAAAACGTGTTGACTTAACAGCAAAACAAGCTTGACAGTGACTTGGATTCTCTTTGTCAGCGTCTTGGTTGTCAGCGTCATAATTAGTCTTGTCATCATCTTGAATCCATTTGTCAGCGACTAGTGACTTAGATAATTTTATTACCAACATATATAACTGAGTGAGAACCAATTATATGCCCGTATATAGCTTGAATGACTTGAAACCAAAGGGACCCTTCTTGAGAGACAAACCTCCATACCCATTTAAGAAGAAGGGTCGATTAAGAGGGTAGAGACTCGAAACGCCAAGACCACCTTTTTTCTTATAGGCTAAAACCTTTTTCCAAGAAAACCCATGTAATTTTCTTATCCGAAGGATCAGTCCCAATAAAGAAGTTATTACGAATAGATTCCATCTCTTTTAACACATGTTTAGGAGATTTAAAAATACACATGTTATATAAGGGGGAAGCACCAAGAACCGATTTCAATAAGGTAAGACGACCACCAATGGAGAGAGTTTTCGTCTTCCATTTGGAAAGAGGAACCTTAGTTTGAGAATAACATCTACCCTATCCTTATAACGAGCCATTTTTTCTCCAAACATGACACCAAGATATCAAAATTAGTTATTCATAATCGAGCAACCAATGGAAGACGCTGCTAACTCAACATCTGATCTATGCATGCCTACGCCCAAGAGTTCACTCTTATGTATATTTATTTATAAACCTGATGGAAGATAAAAGCATTTGTGAACATTTATGATACCGCGCAAGTTGTCACTGGAACATTTCCCAAAATCAATGCATCATCCGCATAGAAAAGGTGTGAAACAGAAATTAAACTATTGAGAGGAATATCAGCTTCGACCACTCTACTAAAAGATAAATGTAGCGAATCCATCACAAGAATGAAAAGCAAAGGCGCTAAAGAATCGCCTTGTTTAAGGACACAATGAAACTGGAATTCATTAGCAGGACTTCCATTTACCAGAATTGAAGCCTTAGCGAAACAGAAAGTACCTTGAATCTTTTGGCACCACTTTGAACCAAACCTGAAAGCTATAAGGACGTCGATTAAATAATCCCATCAAACAGAGTCGTAGGCCTTGGCAAAATCAATTTTAATGAACATAGCTTTCTTATACTTCCTTTTGCACCAATGCATAATTTTATTAATAATAAAAGGGCCATCCAAGATCTGTCTCTCGAAAACAAAAGCGGACTGAGTGTTAGAAACAATATCTAAAATAACTGTCGCTAAACGATTAGCCATTATTTTTGTCACCACTTTGTAAACACAACCTATCAAACTGATAGGCCGAAAATCAGTGACTAATTTAGTATCTATAACCTTCGGGATAAGCGCGATGAAAAAAGAGTTACAACCCTTAGAAAAAGACCCTTAACAAATAAGTGTTCGACCGCTTCACAAAAATCAGGACCAATTAATCCCCAATACTTCTTAAAGAATTCAAAAGTATATCCATCCGGACCCGGGACTTATTATCCCCACAGTTCCACACCACCACACGGATCTCATCACAAGAAATACTTTGCTCTAAATCATTCGCTTGATCTTGCGCCAACCGGTTAGGAAATAGGAAATTTATTATAGGCCCAGATGACGTGGGCTTTTTAGACCGAGATGCAAAGTGATTTCTGAAAGCCTCCTTGACGGTACAAGCTTGAGGGTAATTTTTCTAGGACCCATCAACAAAGACCCCTCGAATCACTAATTGCGATCTTTTATTATTATTAATCCCATGAAAAAAACTCGAATTTTCATCTCCCTCAATCGCTCATTTGACTTTTGATTTCTGAAATACGCCCGCAACTTCTTTCATTTTAATGTCTTGAAGTTGAGGTTTCAAATCTGGCGTAGAATCGAACTTGTATCAGCAACCATCCCACGGTCAAATTCCTTATCAATTTCAGTCAACTCTTCATGAATTGCTTGCTTAGAGCTATAAAGATGCAATGTTTTGTATTTAATCTATTGCCGAATAGAAATATTAAGGTCTTGAAGTTTCTTCTTGAAGCGACTCATTCCATTCCTATCTGAGTGTGAAAAAGATCTCCATGTTTGTTCCACCATATCATCAAACCCCTCATAACTAAACCAAGAATGGTAGAAACGAAACGGAATTGGACAAAAATCCAATTGAACCACACGAAGAAGGATAGGTCGGTGATCCGATAAATAACGGTCAAGGCATAAACCTGAAATAGAAGGGAAAAGAGAAACGACACCATCAGACACCAAAAGCTGATCGAGCTTATTCATTTTAGTCGCCGATGGATGAGACCATGTAAAAGAATAACCCTCCAATTTGACATCAACAATACCCGATGAAGAAATAAATTGATTAAAATTTCTTGCTTCGGAAGGTCTAAACCAAGATCCATGTCTCTCGTCTCTAGGTTGAACCTCATAAAATCTCCCATGAGAATAGCCTCACCATTCCAACGACCTAGTAAAACTGACAGATAATACCATAAGACTCTTTTAAGGAGAAGCTTGTTGTGGAGCGTAAAGAGTATTTTATCAATCAAAGAATTTGTTCTTTAATAAAGAAGTTGCTCATAAATAAAACAACATTGTTCATCATTCAAAAGAGTCCTTCATCTTGCTCATTAATAAAAAGAGTTATTGTCTTTAAAAAACGTTGTTTATTAATAAAAAATATTGGTCGTCAATGGGAGTTGGTTATCAATAAAAAATATGTACATTAATAGATATATGTGTAAAAATAATTGTTCATTAATGTTGTTAACTAATAAAAATAAAAACTAATTTAATACTATTTATGAGCAACAAATTTAAAGATGCAGGTCAACAAATTTGTAATCTTTACATGCTATTGAGATTCTATCATATTCTGGTTATGAAAGAGTATATATAGTAATATTGTATCCAAAGGTGAATATATGTAATGCTAACGTGTTTGGATACTTGGTTAAACAAGTTATGCTTTTGAATTGGTTGAATGAGTGTGACACGCATAGGCGCTCGTCAGGGGTAGTCTGTTGCAAAGGATTTTTGGTCCAATGTTGTATTCTTCTGTTCGGTGATACTAATCATACATTGTTCCATAAGTCCCTGCTTTTTGTACATGTTATGGATTTTTACCAGTTTTAGGGGATCATCAGTATTAGCTAGGGGTAGTTTGTTGTTAACGATTTGCTGCTTTAGAGATGTTTTGAGAACTTGACTCCATCTTGACCTCTCAATATAGTAGGGTTTATGTAAAAAAAAACAAATCTACTCATAATACATTCTACAATTTAGTGATGAGCAGAACCACTGACTAAGTTTGAACATAAAACTAAGAATTAAGTTAAAAATTCCAATCGGATTGAGTAATAAAATAAAAAACACATGACAGTTTACTAAGCAATATGAATTTCAAAATCCATACGAAATCAAATCATTAAGTCACACTACAAAAGATCCAAGTCCCTTAAATAAACCTTAACAAAAAAGACCTTGTTTTCAAATACAAAATTAGACAAAGATTTAACAAACAAAAAAAACCTGAGGGTCCAGAGAAATAATCAACTAATTAAACTATAGGTTTTGAACCACGGCCTTGCCATTGTTGCGGCCACTTTTATTGTTCCCAACACTTTCGTCGTTACTGTCAGTATCACTGCCTTCCTTATCTGAAAATTTATATTAGTTTTCACCAAACTTTAGGGATTAGTATTGTATGAATGTATTCTAAGCATGCATAGGGCACTCTTTCACAAGCCTTGCTTATCTGCTTTCTTATACTCAATTGCCCATTCCTACCCATCAAACTGGATAAAGCCATCTTGCATTAACATCAGAAATCTCTGATTAAATCTCATCGAATAACAGGTCAAAAGGAAATACATTTAAACATACTATCATGTACCCGCTCAAAGCAGCGGGATAACTTTTTTTTTCAAAAAAATTTTTAGTTGATTCAAAGTTTAAACGTTTAAAAAAAAGTTGTAAACATAATATTTAAGTAGAAAAATATGCATCTAAGAATTTGGTTGAGCATGTAATTAAAAGCCTTAGAAGACAAAAAAGCACTAAAGTTTAAAATACATGTATAACAATTTACCAAGGTTTTATATAAATTATATTTTACGTAAACTGGCAATTATTTGAAAGTATGTTGCATATATCGAGAATAAAAGAAGTAAATTACGTCATAAGTTAATTTAAAATAGTATTCACATGAATCTAGGTTACATTTTAACATTTTCCAAGTAAATTAATAAAGGCGTCTTCACTCTACCATTTAATTACAATGTGCTACACATGACAATTCATATTGTTTTACTCGAATCTTATTAATTTTGACCTTAATTATATTGTTTTGTTCATATCTTTTAAACGTAAAGCCTAATTAGGATGGTTATCTTTGATTCATGTAAAGTTGAAATTTTTTTCTTAAACTTAATATCAATTTTTCTTTTGTTATTTTCTATCAGGCGAGCAAAAGTACACTTATAAGTTTTAGTCATAATATCTCACATCCATACTTACAAGTAAACTTATGTATGGTTTCCTGGATGAGGTTATGCTCATCATAAAAAGAAGCATAGTTATTGAAAAAGGTTGAATGACATGTATAGTAGAGCAGCCGTGGTTGCATATAGAATCTGAAATAAGATTGTGGATGCGATAGGGCCATTGTTGTTTGTTGAAAGTTGTTTTAAAAGGGTCTAAACCCGATATATAATTTAATGCGCTATATCTGTGTTTCATATAATAATCTTTGCTTTGCTGGTTTCCTCAAGGGTGGTAAAGCAACTATAGTCTATAGAGATCCCTACAACAATTTCGAAATTTGTAAACAGGCTTAAAGTGTTTGATGACATGCCTATTATGAACCTTTTTGTCGAGCAACGCTAACTCTTTTATAAAAAAATTAGCAATAAAATTTATCTATTTCTTTTTTAATCTATTAAAAGAAGGTTTATGCATATGTCATTTTTAACTAGATGTCCTTCTTTATGTTGGAAGATTAATCTAATTAATCTTTGAACATAAGAATAACAACCTGTTATTTTTGTTGTGTAAGGCTGCAAGTCGACATAGGAAGAAAAGAACAGGCCCAGGATACTTTCATGAAGCGTGTACACTTACTGGTTTGGGACTCGGGCCAACAAAACCCAAACCCTAGATTAGGCAGCAGTTATACACGGTTATGTAGAATAGATATGACGATTACTTTGGTAGAAACGGTGAAATCACACCGATTCACTCCTTATATATAGATTAGGATTCTGTAAAACAAAAGCAACCCATTCATTATTCATATCAGATATATTAGGGTTCATATCCCCTTTGTTATTGTTCTTATTTTATGATGATGTTCGTCATGTTGCTATGATCAATCGATCATGGGAAACCCCAATCAAGGCCTGTTAACATTGGTATCAGAGAGGAAGGATCAAGTGACACAACAAATCATGATTCGTTCATCACTCAAGATTCTTCAAACCTTCGTTTTCTTTTAAAGAAGACACAACCAAGAATCTGCCATATGCTGATTTTGAAGAAAAGAGGCAGCAAATTCAGAAAGAGAAGATCCATACAGTTTGGCCAAAAAACAGAAGAATCCTTGGAATAACAAGGATACAAAGAGAAGATATATATGGCTTACAAGGATGTTTATTACATCATTATATGGAATAGCAAGAGCACTACATTCCACATAGATGGAGGGAGATGTCAGGAGTCTTAAGTCCTTTAACTGGACTTGTGCAACAATCTGGCTATTCAAAGGGTAAGCATATTTAGGAATTATTTTGGAAGATTATGAATACTGCAAGAAATAGCAAACTACATACAATGGAATCATGAAGATCAGGAAGAATCAAGGAACAAGAGGAACACAAAGATTAATAAGATTAGGGGGAATGTGGAAGATTAATCTAATTAATCTTTGAACATAAGAATAACAACCTGTTATTCTTGTTGTGTAAGGCTGCAAGTCCACAAAGGAAGAAAAAAGGAAGAAAAGAACAGGCCCAGGATACTTTCATGAAGCCTGTACACTTACTGGTTTGGGCCACAGGCCAACAAAACCCAAACCCTAGATTAGGCAGCAGTTATATACGGTTATGTAGAATAGATATGACAATTACTTTTGGAGAAACGATGCAATCACACTGATTCACTCCTTAAATATAGATTAGGGTTCTGTAAAACAAAAGAAACCCATTCATTATTAATATCAGATATATTAATGTTCATATCCCCTTTGTTCTTATTCTTATTTTATGATGATGTTCATGATGTTGCTATGATCAAATTGATCCTAGAAAACCCCAATCAAGGCTTTTTAACACTTTAATATAGTTGAGTTATAGACATATTGAGATACATTTTAAAGTGATTTGGATAATGAAAAGTTCCTTTTGTCGTGCAAGTTGTGTTATTGAAAGAGATCATAAGCTTCGCCCAGTTAAAAAAGCATATAGTGAGGTGCCTATAATTTTCAAGTATATAATAGTAAAATGTTGCAGGGTTCTTCTACGCTAGACTTTAAATTTTTTATGTGTAAGTAAACAAGAAAGAATGTACATGCCAATATATAATGTTTAAGTTCCTTAGCAAGAAGGTTGTTATAAGAAGACACTTCAGATTACTTTCAACCATGTCCCTTCTGCTATATATTTATAATTTTACTATTTGAACTATTTTAAATGAAAAATAACTTAAGTTTGTTACAAGAATCAGACCAATATTGTCATTTGCTACCTCGAGAAAAAGTCTTTATTTTGCAGCATTTGTTTTGTATTTTCTGAAAGTGACTTCTCATTTTATGCATATTGCTAATTGTTAAAATAAACCTTGATTCTCAGGTTAGCATTAATATATACAGCATCTGTCCTTTTCAGATATCTAAGGAAACTGATAATTCTTGACTTATTATGATACTCTTGATTTACCGAGGAAAGCTTTGGAAGTTTTTTGCTGATAATTTGTAACTACTCGCATGTGGTCAAATCAGAATAAACATGAACAAGCAACAAGTGAGAAGACCTTATGAAAGGGGACCTGTATACCTTTTTAGATTCATTCTTTGTATATGAATAATTTTAAGTGTTCAAAAGGTGATACTTTGAGTGAATTATTGAATATCATTAGCTATAGTATTAACGAAAGTTCGAATATGTTATTTAGGAGTTTGACTGCCTAAAAGTTACTGTTGTGTACATTCTTGTGTTGTGCCATATGGGAAGCCCTGAGTGTAGTACTTGCGTGTTTGTAGTTGTAGCAATGTAATAGGTTTAAGCTAAAGAGATCACACCTCAAGCAATACTTTGTTATGTTTCTATGACACCATTTTAACATACTTAGCCAATTTATATATGATATGTATTTTAAATTATATAAGCGGTTGCTTGATAATAACTTCTATTAAACTTAATATTGTTGAAATAGATAATCATGGAGGCCCTTGGAGTTTTTATTGAAGGAGGAGTTGACTCCGATCAATTTGTTATCAATATCATTATGTAATCAAGGAGGAGTTTTCAATCAAAGCTTAAAAAACACAGTTATTATGTAATTTATTTTGAGCATGTATTATTCGTCTTTTGTTGGATGTCCTCTTAAAAGTAGTTTTCTAATATTAGTATTTACACGTAGGGAATAATAACCATTTGTGTATTTCCTATTACAACCCAACTCTAGCATAATTCGATGTTGTTATTTTGTACGAATTATTTATGCTTTTGTTATTATGGTCGTCTCATTCCTCAAGATACTATGTATACATTTACCTTCATGCAAAATCTATGCAACTCTTCCCTAAAACTGTTGCTTTTAGTTAATGATCAACGTCGAAGTACGATAAAAAATAACCTAATTACCTTATACTAGATAGGGTAAGCGGGTATAGAATCCATGAGGAATATGTGGTTTTAATTTAAGTTTTGGGATGATCACTGATCAATAAAAGTTTTGGTTTAGAAATCTCACTTACTAAAATACCTTTAATAATAAAATGATGATTAAAAATTAAAATACTTATTACACTAATAATAAAGCTAGAAAAATATGATAAGGATGTAAACAATTAAAAGAATGTAATTCCTTCCAACTCCTAATATTTATGGTTGATCACACTTATGGATTATCGAAACTTTTTAGTTCGTTTACAAAGATTATTTCGAATTAATATGAATGAATTAATGTCGGCACTTATTATGTTTGTCAATGACTCGCGATAATAAATCTTATATTAATCCAACCAATAATTATGTTTTAATAATTTATTTAGGTACAACTTATGTTGATTATACGACCATCTTTTTCTTTAACTAAATAGAATAAGTATGAATAACTAACTATAAATTGTCTTGCACAAATAATTAAACATAATATTAAATCAATAAAAATAATTTATAAATAAATCATAAATCAATGTAATAAAAATATGATAATCTAAAAGTAATGATTAAACCATAAATAAAGTTACCGAAAAGAATTACAACAAAATTAGTCAGACATCGCGGTGCACTCGACCCACAGTTCACTGTTCATCCTTTTTTTTATTCCTTAATATGCAACAATGGATCTAACCAATTGATGTCTTGTTCATTTGGTTTATCTTTTCCACTAGGAAGAAATCTTCACCAATGACCTCTCAGTCTTTTTTTATTCTTTTCTAATCGATTGTTGTACAAAGGACAATTCCCTTTTTCCTTATGCAAAAGTGACAGCTCTTGTCTTTTCTTTTTTTTAATCTGTTGTCTTTTTCCAAGGGATGATTTATATACCTTTTTTTTACAATTGATACTATATATATAAACTCCCGTATTCTAGTGAGCTAATGGGCCAAAAGTTATTAGCATTTTTTTTATTCTTTTGAGATATAATAACTTTGGCCCAATTAGAAATATCCGAACACCAAAAATTGCTCAAACGAAGCCCGGACAAATAAAAGATGACCGAAAATATTGCGACGCGCTCAAATCTTTTTCTTCAATATTTTTTATTCATTTATCGGCACTCTCAATATCTTTTCTCAAAAAAATTAATAAAGCGACCATTTTATTCCATTTCGCTCGTAACCTACATAATCACAAAACACACTAAAAGTACATATACAACGACAAATAAATATACAATTATGCTAAATTAACATGCTATTAGGTGGATGCAAAATACATCAATCAAATCCCCCTGAACATAACCTTTACTTTGTCTCAAAGTAAAAAAAATAAAATAAAAATATACACGCATGTTAATTTCTTAATTTTAATCATATCATTGAAATTCTATCAAAAATATCAAATTTAACTTTGTACACTAATAACCATCCTACATGAAAAATAATCCAAAATGATTACCAATATTTTTGTCCTTCTTAAACAATTAGCATAACCATTCCCACTGATTCCATTTACTTTACGTTTCATATAATCAACCATGTGTCCAACGTACCTAATCCACACCTATAATCAATCTAAACATTAATCTAACACAAGAGGTGAGAATATCGTACACCTTTATAACATTGGAGTTTTTATACCATAAGAGCACATCATAAGCCATCATACTTTAGTTTACATACTTTCACCTCCTTTTTTTTACTTTTTTTCTTTTTCACAATTTTTTTTTCTTTCATTTTTTTCACTCTTTTTTTTTCTTTGTTTTTTTTCATATCGCACATAAGCTCTTTTTTTAGCCATTCGGGACCGTTTCTTATACAAATCATCCCGAACGCTTTATACACCCTTTTAAGGTTGATGTAAAGACCACTCATTTAGAAAAATGAATATCTATCCTATAGGTGCATACTAAGACACATTGGCACATGGGAACCGGTTAATTTAATCCGTTTTAATTAAATGGGAACATCTATGCTTCGTGCCTACTAGTGCATCATACGATGGAGTTATCTACCATATAGTCTAGTTATACAATGCACTAAATTAAACCAATCTTCCTAATTTCATTACAATAATACAAGGATTGGGTTATTTCACATAAAATTGTCTCAGCTAAGTGCAATGCTATCCATCATAAAAATTGGTGTCTGGCCATGCTAACAACTAAAGTATCACCTTGCGCGGGTGACGAATCAGATAGGCAAGCCCAGCATATGACTACCACGAATAATTATGATAGTTCTCCAACTCTTTTCTAAGGCCACCGTGCGCGTGCGGCGAGTCGAATAAGATCAATTTCAAGTGTCCTAACCCAACTATTACATTATTGTATTTCATATTATTTATTCAAACTTTCTACTCGATCTAAGCAAAGGTAAGTAGAGGGAATTCAATCGGCGTATGGTTTGATCATCTACTAATTATACATATGCCTATCTATATGCAAACAATCAAATCAAATTAATAACCAAATTATATAATGGAATCGGGTGCACCTGATAATTATGGCCAAATCATCTAGCTTGCTCCAATAAGTCATCCACAAAGCTAATCTTAAGAATCTATAAACACTCAACAAACATATATGTAGAAGAAACTTCCACATCTAATTACCACAAGACTCTTATAATGTGATTTAAAAAATTTCAATTTTTCCCAAAAATCACATTTTAACCCATTTTAACCAAAATTTCACACAAAAACATGTAACACATGTGCCACCCCCCCCCCCCCCCCCTTCTCAACTTAAAGAATTGCATTGTCTCTAATGCAAAAGTTTTAAATTAAAATTTTGGTTAAAAATCAATTTGACAAACTCACACAAAAGTAAAAATCTAACTCAATTTCATAGGAATCACGGTTGCATTTAGCGTATGCAACAAGCCTTTAAACCACTCGGTAGCCTGACTGGACGAGTTTTGTCTCGTGAGGGTGTGTAGTGAACACACCTACAAAGTTTTAAACACACACAAAAATAAGATAATAAATTACAAAATAAAATACACACACTACAAACCACAAACCACGAACCACGGGTTGCCTCCCACGAAGCGCTAAGTTTACCGTCTTCAGCCAGACATAACTCATATGAGCTATAAAGATGGTTGTAGTGGTTCCAAGTAAACCACATCAACCGTTTCGGTATTTTCACTCTCCAACTCAACATACGTCTTTAAACGATGTCCATTAACTTTAAACGGCTCTCCACCCACCATATTTTTTATTTCAATGGCTCCGTGTGGAGCGACTTGAGTCATAATGTATGGACCCGTCCATTTACTTCTCAACTTTCCTGGGAAAAGCTTAAGTCTAGCATTGAATAACCAAACTTTTTGACCAACCAAGAAAGATTTCTTGGTGATGTGTCGATCATGAAAAGCTTTGGTTTTCTCTTTATAAATCCTAGAACTTTCATAAGCATCACGTCTAATCTCATCCAATTCATATAATTGAAGTTTCCTAGAACTACTCGCTCCCTCTAAATCCATATTAACTGTCTTAATCGCCCATTCAGCCCTATGTTCTATCTCAACCGGTAAATGACATGCCTTGCCATATACCAACTTATACGGTGACATACCAATAGGAGTCTTAAAAGCCGTCCTATATGCCCACAAAGCATCATCTAACCTCAAGGACCAATCTTTCCAATCACTACGAACGGTCTTTTCTAAAATTTGCTTAATCTCCCTATTAGATACTTCAACCTGTCCACTAGTCTGTGGGTGATAAGGGGTGGCTATCCTATGATTAACTCCATAGTATTTCAATAATTTTCCAAATCTAAAGTTCTTAAAGTGGGAACCCCCATCGCTGATGATAGCCTTAGCAATTCCATGTCTAGCAAAGATATTCTTTTTAACAAACTTAAGAACTACACTACGGTCATTGGTTCTAGTAGCCTCTACCTACTTAGACACATAATCAACTGTCACTAAAATGTACACATTGCCATGGGAAGTGGGGAATGGTCCCATAAAGTCAATTCCCCACACATCAAAGATCTCAACAACAAGTATAGGATTCATAGGCATGTGATCACGCCTTGAAATCCCACCAACTTGTTGGTAACGAATACACGCTTTCACAAAAGACTGGGCATCCTTGAATATAGTCGGCCAAAAGAAGCCGCTTTGTAAGACTTTATGCCCAGTTTTCGTAGCACCAAAGTGTCCATCGCATGCATAAGAATGGCAATGAGCCAATATGTCCATATGCTCATGGTCGGGAACACATCTCCTAACAATTTGGTCAGTACACACCTTATATAGCTCCGGATCCTCCCAAAAATAATGCTTCAATTGAGAAAAGAAATATTTTCTTTGTTGCTTGGACCAAAACTCCAGAAGCTTTTTAACTGCAAGATAATTGACTATGTTTGCGTACCAAGGAACCTTAGAAACCTAAATAAGCTTTCATTCGGAAAGCTTTCCTTAATCACAACAGAAGGGTTGAACGGCGGAGGGATAATTCTAGACAAATGGTCGGCAACCACATTTTCCGACCCCCTTTTTATCCCGATTTCTAGATTAAATTCCTGTAAAAGCAAAATCCACCTAAGCAACCTCGGTTTTGTCTCTTTCTTAGTCAACAAATGTCTTAAGGCACTATGATCTGAAAATACTATCACCTTAGAATGCCCAAAAATATATGACCTAAACTTATCAAGAGAAAATCCACGGCTAGCAACTCTTTTTTAGTAATGGTGTAATTCATTTGAGCTTCTGAAAAAGTCTTACTAGCATAAAAGATTACAACGGGTTTCTTATCGACCCGCTGTCCTAGAACCGCCCCAGCGGCATAATCACTCGCATCACACATGATCTCGAAAGGCTTCGACCAATCAGGTGATTGTAGAATAGGGGCTTCTACAAGCTTTTGCTTAAGCATGTTGAATGCTTTAAGACATGATTCATTAAAGTCAAAGTGTGCATCTTTTAAGAGTAGATTACAAAGAGGCTTTGATATTGCACTAAAATCTCTAATAAATCGCCTATAGAACCCGGCATGACCAAGAAAAGATCTCACACCTTTGATGGTAGTGGGAGGAGGAAGGGTCGAAATTACTTGTACCTTGGCACGGTCAACCTCAAATCCTTTTTCAGACACAACATGCCCTAATACAATTCCCTCTCGAACTATGAAATGGATCTTCTCCAAACTAAGCACCATATTAGTTTTGGTGCATCTTTTTAACACACTTTCAAGCTGATCAAGGAAGCTTCCAAAGGATTGACCAAAGATGGAGAAATCATCCATAAATATCTCTACAGATTCTCCAACCATGTCAGAGAAGATACTCATCATGCACCGCTGAAAGGTAGCGGGTGCATTACACAGGCCAAAAGGCATTCTTCGAAATGCAATGTCCCATATGGACATGTAAACGTAGTTTTGGCCTGGTCATCAAGATGTATGGGTATTTGATTATAACTGGATTACCCATCTAGGAAGCAATAGAACTTCTTACCAGGAAGATTCTCAGTTATTTGATCAATGAAGGGTAGTGGGAAATGATCTTTCGATGTGGCATTATTCAGCTTACGGTAATCTATACACACTCTCCACCCAGTAACTGGTCGGGTGGTGAGTTTTTCCCCACTCTCGTTTTCCACAACGGTGATTCCGAACTTTTTAGGCACCGTTTGAGTGGCACTTACCCATTTACTATCTGAGATGGGATAGAAGATACGAGCATCTAACCATTTAAGAACTTTCGTCTTCACTACCTCTTTCATATTAGGATTCAGACGCCTTTGTGCATCTCTTGATGGCTTAATATCTGGGTCCGTAACAATTCGATGCATACATAATGAAGGACTGATTCCTTTCAAGTCTGCAATTGTCCATCGCACTGCTGCTTTGTACTTGGAAAGCACTTTTAGAAGTGCTTCCTCTTGTGATTCAGAAAGATCATAAGCAACAATAACTAGGACCTAGAAAAGCATACTTGAGATTGGATGGCAAAGGTTTTAGCTCAAGAGTTGGATGCACCTCTAGAGACGGCTTCGTGGTCGTGTCAAAAGTATTTTTCTGGTAATGGGTTTCCCCGGTAAATAGATTAACCAAAAAAACAGTGAAGTACAAATGGAATGTGGCTAAGGTACCACATTAACCTCAAACTAAACAGCTTGATAAACACCTAAACTCTAGTGCTTATGACAAGCCATAAACACTTACAAAACACCCAGTACCCAACAAAATGAACCAAACTAGCTAACAGCTTCCATGAAGGAATTTCCACCTGCATTTGGTTTAGGGAATAAATTGGTTGTTTCATCATAAACTATTTCAACCTCGTCTTCTTCATCATCATGATCCAATACATAGTAAGGATTTGATGTAGATAGCCCAACACCTGATGAGGACGTATCAATAGACTTAAACTTGGGCAAAGAAACAGTCTTCGCAGTAGTCACTCCCTTCATCGGGTTACTAGTTGTATCTTTAGGAACAAATTTAACATTCGGCTGAACCGATGAACCAGTAAGCTTACCACCCTTGAAAGATTTCGTCATCTTTCTCTTTCTTTTGGTCACCGTTTGGAAACCATCATTATTCTCAACAACAGGAATAGCACCAGAAGTAGATGCTCCAGTACTAGCAGTAAGAACTATAGGAGAAGCAACCACCTTATTAGAGCATTGATCAATAGAGTGACCAAAAGTCTTACACTCAGCACATCTAGGAGGCCTCCATTCATATTCAACACGGATAGTTCCCTTTATAAAACCCTCCCCCGAAAGAGAAGGGACACCAATGGTAACAACATCCACAAAATCAGCCTCAACATTAACCTCAATTAAGCATCTGGCAAAACTACTACGACCCCATGACTCCTTACACATAGAACTAGTGTAGGAATCTAGCATCACAGGGTTTCCAATGAAAGAAGCAATCAAACTAATTCCATCTTCTTCAAAGACTTGAATAGGCACATCATGTAATTTTACCCAAACAGGAATACGAGTCAATTCTTCTTTAATTAACCTAGTATCCATCGACCATTTTTTGAGAATGATCGGAGATTTAAGAATCAACCACGGGCCCTCCTCTAAAACTGCTTCCAAACCAGCAAGTGACTTGAATTTGAAAAAGAAAAACCCTTAGAATTCATCATAATCCGTTTCAACCCATGTTTCACCCAGTTGTTTCTAACATAATAATCCACAACCAGGAAAGCCATTCTCTTTCCAATAAAGTAACCATATAGAGTATGTTCAAGAAGATGATTGACCTTTTGAACCACTTTACGAGGAATAGAGACGTTTACACCATCAAAAACATCTTCTGACACCAATTGACGAAAACTACCATTATCAACAGACTGCTCCGTTTCAGTTGCACTAGTATTACAAATAGAAGCAAGCGTATCCATTTTATTAGAAAATTCAGTGGTAATATCCTCAATCGACTGTACATAATCATTACTTGCACCATCCGAACCACCCCCCTTGATCCTCAACTCAACTTCATATGCACACACTAAAATATAGATCTCTTTCAATCGTTCACTGGTAATCAACGAACAAATATCAAATTTCGCTTACTTTAAATTGCGCTTGAGCTCACAAACTTCAGCCACCGTGTGCAGTGGTATCCCAAAAACCTTACCAATCACATCAATCGTACAAGGCTGCATCTTATTAAGTAACGCAGCCTTTGCATCCACATCCATCCTCGAATATTCATTAGGTTCAAGTGAAACAACATTAGTCGAAACACTATTGGAATCCACCATATTAAATTAACCAGCCAATCGATTAAATAATTAAACCCACTGATTAAATAATCACACGAGACACTGATTTAAATTAAGCACTGATTTAAACCCTAACAATGAATTAAAGAAACCAAACGAGACCCTACCCACCAAACCCTAAAAAACAATACATGTGAAATCAGAAGAAAACAAACCGAATACAATGAATCAATTGTCACCTAGTAACATGTGAATCCACACTTTATAATATAATGTCAACCGACCTAACATGTGACAAACAGCAACCGACCCTTTAATTGCAGCAACCGACCAATTTAATGCACAAGAAAAAATTAAATAACACTTGAACGCTCAAATCAATGACGGCAGAAAAACTTAAAAAAACCCAATTTAATTTACCCTAAAACCAATCAACCAAATAAGGACTTTGTTAACTCAAGAATAATCAGTGACTAATCGAGAAAAAAGCATCATTATAAGGTATTCGAATTAAAAGAGAAAGAAAATCGGGTTATGAGAAACTTAAATAACACTTGAACGCTCGAATCAATGACGGCAGAAAAACTTAAAAAAAACCCAATTTAATTTACCCTAAAACCAATCAACCAAATAAGGACTTTGTTAACTCAAGAATAATCAGTGACTAATCGAGAAAAAAAGCATCATTATAAGGTATTCGGATTAAAAGAGAAAGAAAATCGGGTTATGAGAAGAAGGGATTTTTCCGGCAGCCATTGATGTTTTTAGGGTTTTTTTTAGGTAGAGAAACATATATATATATATATATATATATATATATATATATATATATATATATATATATATATATATATATATATATATATATATATATATATATATATATATATATATATATATATATATATATATATATATATATATATATATATATATATATATATATATATATATATATATATATATATATATATATATATATATATATAATGGTCGTGTCAAAAGTAGAAGGCAAGGGCTCCTTTTTATAAGACCAAGATGGTTTTTGATGGTCCAAAGAACTGACTAATCGCTCTTGAATCTCTTGAACTTCGGCTACATCAAGAATCTCCTTATTCTCACCAGTGAGATATATTTCCAAAGGATCATCCTTAAGCATACGAGATGCAAGCTTTTGAACTTTCTCGTCGATCACATCTACTTGGTAACATTCATTCATCGTAGGAGAATTCATAGAATTAAACACATTCAATCTTATCTTCTTATTACCGAATGCAATATCCATGGCGCCAGTCCGACAATTAATCCTAGCATCTATTGTGGCTAAGAACGGGCGCCGAAGGATAATAGTTGGTTGAACATCCTTATATTGTGACTCGGTGTCCATAACAAAGAAGTCAATTGGGTAATAGAAATCATCAACTTTCACAATAACATCCTCTAAGATACCTCTAGGAATTTTGGTAGATCGATCGGCTAAGGTAATAATGGTGTATGTCTTACGAAGAGTTCCTAAGTCATACTTATCGACCAAACTAGCAGGAAGGATGTTGATACTGGCACCAAGATCAAGGAGCGCCTTCTTAATGGCAATATTTTTGACCACAATTGAAATCAATGGTGCTCCGGGATCTTTGAGTTTAAGAGGAAGGGAGCTAGATAAGACTGTACTAACATGCTCAGTTAGGTCAATCTTTTTAGGCAAAGATGCCTTCAGCTTCCTTTTCTGGGTACACAAATCATGTAAAAACTTGGCATATGCAGGGATTTGCCTAATAGCATTAATAAGCGGGAGACTGATTTTAACTTTCTTGAAAGTATCCCTCATATCCTCAGCATGAGGACCCTTTTTAGCTAACCTTGTAGATGTAGATTTTTCTAAAGTTGTAGGGTATGATGTGCTGGACACACCACCATCCCCAACTTCGGGAGATTCAGTAGCTTTAGCATTCTGTGTTGTTGGTTTAGGGAAATCACTTAACGAATCATTTACCAACTTAGAACCGGACTTAACATTATCAGAATTTTTACCTTCAATAATAATTTCGTCATCAGTAACGAAATCTCGACATCATGAGAATTTGGAATTCCTTTGTCATTGTTGTAGATTTTTCCATTTCGAAGAGATGTCACCATATTCACGTGCTCATTTCCATTTTCTTGTGTGTGGGATTCATGGTGGGGTAGCTCGGTAGCTTTCCCTCATCTCTTTTGTTTAATTGTGTAACACCCCCAAATTACCACGCAGCGGAATACCACATTGAGACGCTACTAATAGCACATCGCACACAATCATAGACAACGACCTCAAAAGAGACGTTAAAATAATATACAATCTTGTCTAAAAAGTTCCCATCCCAATATATATATATATATATATATATATATATATATATATATATATATATATATATATATATATATATATATATATATATATATATATATATATATATATATATATATATATATATATATATATATATATATATATATATATATATATATATATATATATATATATATATATATATATATATATATATATATATAAATATATATATATATATTTATATATATATATATATATGTATATATATATATATATATATATATATATATATATATATATATATATATATATATATATAATCAGAGTAGCATTGGTCCCAAAAACCGTTACCGATACATCACATTCATCAAAGACTTAAAAGTCATTTATTCAGTTCAATGGATGGAAAAATAAAGTAAACTTTAGACAAGTAAGCACCAACTCCCTCCTCGCATGCTCCGTTGTTATCCATCTTGATTACCTGAAATAACTTAAAATCATCAACACAACAGTTGAGCAAGTCTATAGGTTTTGCAAATCATCAGTTGAACACAAGTAGAAAACCAATCATGATTGTCAGTCAACAATTGAGGCATCTCGTATAAATAGCAAACGCTATGTGATTGTATTAAGCTTATGACACCGACCCCTTAACTTAGTCATCCACGCCTAAAGCCGGCATGACTATATGAAATCCAGTGCCCCTACTAGGGTATCAATTGCAAGTTTACCACATTCTTATTCTCGTAAATTATCCTTCCCAGAGGTTACTCAGCGTAAAGCCCTTGTCTCAAATAGGGTCGTCAGCCCAATAGTACTATCATTTGAATAAGCGTTTATTCCCAACTCACAACATCAAGTCAGAACATAGTTAACGGCTCATGAATTTAGGGACTTTTGCAATTTAGGTACTTATACAATCACGACAATCATTCAAGAACATTCGGGTCCAAAAAATCAATCACGACTTGTGTTCCTTTTCATTTCAAATAGCATGTATCCCCCTACCGGGTTAAAATCATTTACAACATAATAAAAAGCGAGGCTATAGACTCACCTTAGATAATACACGAAGCTAGTAGTAGTAGTGATCGCCGAAGTGAAGATGCCTCCCAAATATACACATCAAAATTCGCCACCTAACAAATAAGGTGTGTGCGTAGCAACATACTTAAGTATCTCAAACATACTTAATATAATAAAATCATCGACTCAAAATAGTATGTACACAGACATGACCAACCAATGCAAGTGATTACCTTCTAAACCCCACAACACATACTAGCTTTCCAAAACTAGTACCTTCGATGTTGATCCATCTCAAGATGTCAAATCAACACGGTCCAAGTACCCAACACGAGTATCCAATCTCAGAATATACACCCACACATAAGACTTATATCCTTTTAGAACTTTGAGAAGCTAATAGTTTAACCACTTGCCTCAAAGTATGACGCGAGGTTAAGTACCTTCCAAATAGTACTCAGCCGGTACTTACCAAAAGTACACGCTGTTTCCCCCTACTTAAACAACTCCGTTTTCGACGAAACTTGGTGACAAACTCACTTAATATCTGTAGAGGACTCAGTTCAAATTTCATTCAATGATTCACATTTTAGACCCACCTGCTCGACACATCTTTAGACCTTAAAAACCGGACTGTTTTACACACTTGACTCGTAAAACCATTTTGACCTTGTTAAACATTCTCGTTTACAACATCGCCACTTGACTTTAAAAATAGACTCCAAATGCTAAGTTTAGAATCTAACAACAGCCTTTGATCAATTTTAAAACTCAACTTATAGTCCCCGAGATTTGATCCAAATATCGACAACAATTTCGTATTGTGTCAATACTCGTCTCCCGGTACACGAATAATCAAACTAGCATAACTTCCTCCTCGTTAAGAGTTAGAAGCTCTATCTTATATCGAAACGAGCGTCTCGACGACTAATACAACAATATCCCATAATACCAACACTTTCTCAAAGTTATACCCACGAAAATCTGCCTTAACTCACTGATGTAAATTGACACTTTATAAATCACTTCAACACCCATTTTGACCCACTTTTAACATCATCCACCCTTCAACTAAGCTATACCCATTATCCCTAACATCTAATAACATCCCTAAATCAGTTGCATGATTCATACTTTTAAAACCCACATCAAAAATCAAATATGCAATAACAAAAATAAGTCATTATAATCATAAACAATACCATACAACCATAAAATTTGATCAAACCATATTTGTTCTTCATCAAAAATTAAAAAGATTAAAAGGTAATTGCATGTTGATAAAAATCATACCATAATGATCATCTTTGAATTCTTAACATGGGTCTTCAATTTGTTTTCAAGGATTCAAGCTAAATTTCAAGGATCAAGGAGTGTTTTGTTTGTGGAGGTGACGGCAAGAAAGGAGGGAGGAAGAGAGAAGGAAACTTTTGGTGGAAGTTTGTATGTATGTATGTTTTTGAAGCCATTTATATGGTGGAGGAAGGTAGTTTTTTCCAATTGTGCATTCTTGTGGACCAAGTTGTAAATATTAGTTAAAAAGCAGGAAATGACTACCAGTCAATTTTAAAAATATTTACGAGAGTCGGGTTTTGTTCCGGGTTCATAAAAATATAAATTTCGTTTGTTAAATCGATCATTTTAATAACTAAACGCACACAAAACGAAATAGTAAAGTTTTGACTCGACTTAACACGTCATGAAATAAAAATTTCATAAATATCAAATATCGAGATAATCGATACTAAAATATAATATTTGGGCATCCATTGGCATCGCAATCACTATTAGTACTTTTCATTCGTCACAACGATTAATTATATTCACACATTACCGGTTTCAACGTAAACCGTCAAACATTACAATATTTACTATCACTTAGAATTTCAAAATCAAGTACATAGTTAGGGTAAAATAATGATGTTAAGTTCGAGGTATTATAAATTGATCCGCTAATTGACCAACTTGTCTCTCAAGAGCTGCAATAGATTTGGTAGTGGTCTCGTGTCTTTGATTGGTGACCTCGAACTTTCTATTGATCTCTTGATTGTTGGTAGACAATGAATCCATAAGCCTATCAAACTTTCGGTCAAGGTTCAAGAGACGGTTGTCATCTTGCCCTTGGCCCTGATTTGGATATTGTTGTTGTGGCTTATGATAGTAAGAATTTTGTTCGAAGTTAGATGAGTCGCCACCCTCATACCTTGGTTTATAACCATAGTGTTGTTGTTGGGCATTATTATGGCGATTGTCTTCATCTTTCCAATGGAAATTAGGGTGATTGCGCCATCCAGGATTGTACCTTTCGAAGAATTGGCCATTTCGTGGACGACCTCCATTCACCTCCTCATTTTGTGGCGCCCCTCAACTTTGACAATTATCGACTGAGTGACTCGGATCACCACACATTGAACACCCACTATGCGACACCTTAGACACATTTGGAACACCTTTTCCTAGATTCCTCAACAAAAAATCAACTTTCTTACTTAACTCGCTAATTTCAGAATTTGTGCCACGTTGGTTAGACACAGAATTGGCGGAAGATGGGTAGTTGTTTCGATCCACTAAAGCTTGGGTTTTGGAACCTTTGCTCAGTTTTTCAAAAAAAAACTCCCATTCTTCCTCCATAGGTCACGAAAAAAACATACCCCCACTAGTTGCCATCACAAATTGTTGGTTGGTATAATCCAACCCATCATAGAAGACTTTGTCAAGCTCCCATTTTGGAACATCATGATGAGGGCAAGTTCTTAATAACTCTTTAAGTCTACTAAATGCTTCATGAAACTGCTCGCTTGGGATTTGACGAAAGGATTTAATTTTATTTCTAATGGCAGCAGTTTTACTTATAGAATAAAGTTCCTCAAGAAAAACAGATTGCATTTCAGAACAAGAGTTAATACTACCTGGCTCAAGAGATGAGAACCAGTCCTTAGCTTGATCTTTAAGAGAAAAAGAAAAAAGGCGAAGTCTTACCTCATCCTTGGTAATGTTATTAACCTGATGTGTGTCAGCAATGGAGAAGAACTCTCGAAGATGTGTGTATGGCTCCTCACAACCTCTAAACACTAGCAAAGTTGCTATGAGGTTCGGCTAGATCTTGAAGTTACTTGTAACCCCTTTAACCGAATTCGAATAAATGATAGGCGAGGGATCCTCGAAGATCCCTGGCCTGTAATAAGAATCCACACCCCGTGGTGGGGATTCTTCTCCCTACTATCTCCGCTAGCATCTCCGCCAACATCGTCATCGCCTGGCATTTCAGCGAAAAGCTCTTCTAAACCTGTAAAATCAAGATTAGTAGAAAACTGTCGAAACGCTTTCCTCCTCAACCTTGCACTTTTCTCAACCTCAGGATCGTAATCTAACGGTGATGTACGTCCTCATCTACGTGTGCGCATACACTAACCTGCACACTCACAAGATACAAAACAAACAAACAAACAAAACAAGAAAAATAAAATCTTTTTGTATTTTTTATTTTATTTAAAGAAATATTAACAAAAACTTAAACGAAAAGCTCACTATTCCCAGGCAGCGGCGCCAAATGTTTTATCAACGTCGAAGTACCGATCAAAAAGAACATAATTACCTTATACTAGATAGGGTAAGCGGGTATCTAATCCACGAGGAATATGTGGTTTTAATTTAAGTTTTGAGATAATCACTGATCAATAAGAGTTTTGGTTTTGAAATCTCTCTTATTAAAATACTTTTAATAATAAAAATGCTGATTAAAAATTAAAATACTTATTACACTAATAATAAAGCTAGAAAAATATGATAAGGATGTTAACAATTAAAAGAAAAATGTAATTCCTTCCAACTCCAAAAATTTATGGTTGATCACACTTATGGATTATCGAAACTTTTTTGTTCGTTTACAAATATTATTTCAAATTAATATGAATGAATTAATGCCGGCACTTATAATGTTTATCAATTAATCGCGATAATAAATCTTATATTAATCCAACCAATAATTATGTTTTAATAATTTATTTAGGTACAACTTATGTTAATTATACGACCATCTTTTTCTTTAACTAAACAGAATAAGTATGAATCGTTAACTAACAATAAATTGTCTTGCACAAATAATTAAACATAATATTAAATCAATAAAAATAATTTATAAATAAATCATAAATCAGTGTAATAAAAATATGATAATCCAAAAGTAATGATCAAAATATAAATAAAGTTACCGGAAAGAATTACAACAAAATTAGCCGGACATCGCGGTGCACTCGACCCACAGTTCACTGTTCATCTTTTTTTTATTCCTTAATATGCAACAGTGGAGCTAACCAATTGATGTCTTGTTCTTTTGGTTTATTTTTTCCACTAGGAAGAAATCTCCACCAATGACCTCTCCTTCTTTTTTTTTCTTTTCTAATCGATTGTTGTACAAGGGACAATTCCCTTTTTCCTTATGCAAAAGTGACGACTCTTGTCTTTTCTTTTTTTTTAATCGGTTGTTGTCTTTTTCCAATGGACGATTTATATAACTTTTTTTTTAATTGATACTGTATATATAAACTCCCATATTTTATAGGGCTAATGGGCCAAAAGTTATTAGCATATATTTTGTTTTATTTTATTCTTTTGAGATACAATAACCTTGGCCCAATTAGAAATAGCCGAACGCCAAAAATTGCTCAAACGAAGCCCGAACAAATAAAAGATGACCGAAAATATTGCGACGCGCTCAAATCTTTTTCTTCAATATTTTTTATTCATTTATCGGCGCTCTCAATATCTTTTCTCCAAAAAATAATAAAGCGGCCATTTTATTTCATCTCGCTCGTAACCTACATAATCACAAAACACACTAAATGTACATATATAACGACAAATAAATATACAATTATGCTAAATTAACATGCTATTAGGTGGATGCATAATACACCAATCAGTTAACCTTAATAGAAACAACAAATATGATAGAAACCGTAAATATATTAACCTCGACTAAATGCGAAGTTGACTAGCTAAATACAACATTTGTCTAAGTTATTACGAAAATATATATTTGAGCAACTCATGTATTACACGGGTCTTAAGCTAGTACCAAATAATATGAAAGAAATATGACAATAGATCTTGGAGTACCAATATTTTTTGAAGAAATAGTTGATTTGGCACGAGCTACTGATGACGATCTTGTTTTGTTTGTCGTTAATCGTGGTTTTGTGAGCTGTGTTTAAGATTAGCTACGCCTTAGTAAACGATTACCTAGAAATTAATAGCAAAAAATTATATATACTTCATACTGAATAATCTTAGAATGGTAGCATAAAATGTTTTTTGTTCAACTTCAGAATATGGAGGAGACTTCTTTTCATTATGTCCTTTTTCAATAAGGATAATTTCATCTGCAGAGCTAGATGTTTTGCTTTTTTCCTTTCCGAGAACCTCATGAGAAGATTCTGTCGTGATATCTTTCTCTAAACAAAGTAGACCATCAGCTAATTTATACAGCAGACAATATAATAAATGAGCAATTAGATTACCACTAGATTTCTGTTTTCAAAAAACCATCAACAGTAGCATTCAGAATAGTTAACGATCTGGATTTTGTGACCTACATTTAGTAGCAACACTGCTTTAGTTAACCTTCATTTGAAACACGTATAATCAACAACATAAAGATTGATAAAAGGTGCTCACGATGGATGCATAAGACTTTTTCTTGATAACTTTTTTAGTGTGTTTGAACGTTTCTCACATAGTAATAATAACTAGATTGTCTTCTGCTAAACAAACGAAAAGATATAATCAAACGACATGAAACAAACATGATCAAACACGATTAACAAGAAAATCGATATTACATATACCACTGTCACCACAAATACGATTTATTTTAAAAATTAACAGGAAATTAGAGATACTAGTGTCGTCATTGGTGATAAGAAACCGGAAGGAGTCATCGTGCACATAAAATCCTATGGCTTGTGGTGACAACACGAATGTCTGAGAGAATCTTTTCATTGTATTATCTTTGATTAATGTAAAGAAAAACGCGGAATGGACTAAAACAAATAAACCCACAATCAAACAAATAGCTAATAACGAAAAAACAAGAACACAAGAAGTTACGTGGTTCACTTGATCGATGTGATCAAGCTACATCCACGGTCGAACTGGAGATTACTTTTTATTATCTGATGTACAAGGTTACAATTACAGGAGATATGTATTTATAGAAGAACAATTAGAATTAGACTATTCCTAAAACTCTCAGTCCTGCCAACTTTGCATCATTATCTACAACCAAGAGATAACTACTAAATTCAAAAAAAAATTGAATTATTCTCGCACTTTTATATTTGCCTCTACAATCTCAATAATCTCCCACTTGGAGGCTAATATGTCATCCAAGGTCATAATCTCAGTAACCTCTTCTCCATCTCTAGCTCGGCGACTTCATTCATCACAGAGTCTAAAGACCAGCTAAAGCTACACAAAGCTTTAGCTTATCTGTTTTCACCACCTTAGTAAACATATCTACAAGATTCTTTGTACCAAGGATCTTTTTCAAGGATAACATACCATCACTTATTAACTCCCTGATAAAATGATATCTCATCTGAATGTGCTTTGTCCTGCTGTGAAGCATTGGACTCTTAGCAAGATGAATTGCACTTTGATTGTCACAATAAAGAACACAGTTATCCTGTTTCATGCCCAACTCTGACAGAAAAATTTTCAACCATATAAGCTCTTTACTAGCTTCTGTAACAGCCATGTATTCTGGTTCTGTGGTTAAGAGAGCAACACTTTTTTGTAATCGAGACATCCAATTGACCGCTGTTCCACCAACCGTGAACACAAAACCCGTAGTGCTCTTGCCCGAATCTAAACAACCACCTAGATCTACATCAGCAAAGCCTTCTAAGACAACACCTTTCTTCCTAAAACACAGTGCAGCTTTAGAAGTACCCTTCAAGTAGCGTAACAACCACTTAACTGCTTCCCAATGCTCTTTACCAGGATTAGACATAAACGTGCTAACAACTCCCACTGCATGAGCAATATCTGGCCTGTTGGAAACCATTGCATACATCAAACTGCCAACTGCTGAAGCATAAGGAACTTTAGCCATTTCATGTTTTTCTTCATCCGTTTGGGGTGATTGTTTCTTAGACAATTTCAAATGGGTAGCCATATGTGTGCTTCTGATTCTGGCGTCATTCATCCTGAATTTATCTAAAACTTTCAAGATGTAAGTTTCTTGAGAAAGTTTAAGAGTAGTTTTATCTTTGACAATGCTCATGCCAAGTATCTGTCTAGCAGCACCCGAATCTTTCATCTCAAATTCTTGAGATAACTGATTCTTCAACCTATTGATCTCCTGCATGTCTGATCCTGCAATCAACATGTCATCAACATATAACAGCAATATGATATAAGAGGATCTGAATTTCTTCAGATAACAACAGTGATCCATATCACATCTCGTGTAACCACTCCTTTGCATAAAACTATCAAACTTCAAGTACCATTGTCTCGGTGCTTGCTTCAACCCATACAGACTTTTCTTTAGTTTACACACCAGGTTTTCTTTACCAGCAACCTGGAAACCCTCTAGTTGTGTCATGTAGATGTCTTCATCAAGGTCACCATGTAAGAATGTTGTCTTAACATCTAGCTGCTCTAGATGTAAGTTTTCTGCTGCAACAATACTCAAGACCAATCTGATCGTGGTCATCTTTACAACTAGAGAGAAGATCTCATTATAATCAACCCTTTTTTCTGTTGGAAACCCTTAGCCACTAATCTCGCCTTGTACCTCTTGCTGCCATTAACTTCTTCTTTAACCCTGAACACCCATTTATTCTGTAAAGCTTTCTTCCCCGTTGGTAACTTGACCAAGAACAACGCCTGGTTCTTTTCAAGTGAGTCCATCTCATCCCTCATAGCTTTCTTCCACTGTATGGATTCTTTAACTTTTAAAGCCTCTGGATAAGATTCTGTTTCACCATTTTTGGTTAACAGCAAATAGTTTGCTGATGGAGAGTATTTAGCTGTCGATTTTCAATTTCTCATGGATCTCCTTAAAGTAGGATGTGCACCAGCATCATCATCTAAGCTCCCACTGTCGTCTGAGCTCCCACTATCTCCTAGTCCTACACTGCCTTCTGAACCATGACTAATTTCTGAACTCTCTCCTTTTTCTGAAAGCTCACTCGAATCTGCAAGATTATCATCTGAGTTATCATCAAACACAACTTGAGTTTTCTTTGGTTCTTTTCCAGTCTCGAAATCTGATCAAAACTTATCTTTGTAAAGTGAGTTTTCATTGAATGTGACATCTCTGCTTCTGATGAACTTCTTGGCCTGATCATCCTAAAACCAATATCCCATCTCATCTGCGCCATAGCCAATGAACACACACTTTCTTGCTTTTGCCTTAAGCTTGTCTCTATCAGCATCTTTAACTTTCACATAAGCATCACAACCAAATACCCTCAAGTGTGAAAGATTAACATCTTTACCTTGCCATTCTTCTTCTGTAATCTTGAACCCCAATGGGACTGAGGCTCCACGATTTATCAAATACGCCACTGTATTAACAGAATCTGCCCAGAACATCTTAGGTAACCCTGCATACAACCTCATGCTCTTTGCTCTTTCATTAAGAGTTCTATTCATCCTCTCAGCGACCCCGTTCTGCTGAGGAGTTTCTAGAACTGTTTTGATCATACGAATCCTATTTTCTACACAAAACTCGACGAACTCCTTGCTGAAATATTCTCCTCCATTAAACATTTGACCTGCAAGTTAGTTTCATTCTCAACGGCAGCTTTCCATCTCTTAAAGGTAACAAAAACATCGGATTTATTTTTAAGAAAGTAAACCCATACCTTTCTAGTGGAATCGTCAATGAAAGTAACATAGTACCGTGATCCACCAACTGATGATACTGATGTAGGCCCATAGACGTCACTATGAATCAGCTCCAATTTCCCAACCTTTTCCAGACATCACAAAAGCAACATTTTTCTGCTTGCCGAGTACACATGGCTCACAGAAACCAACTGTCACCTTTTCCAAACCCAGAATTCTGCCTTTGGAAACCATCTCTTTCATACCCTTCTCACTCATATGTCCAAGCCTTTGGTGCCATAGAGTGGACTTGCCTGCATCTTCACCATCAACTGCGTTCACACCATCAATCGGTACCTCTACCATGTATAAAGTCCCCTTTTTATGGCCAGGAGCAACAATCATACTCCGTCTAACCACCTTCCACTGTTGATCCCTGAAAACCACGTGACGCCTTTCATTATCCAACTGCCCAACTGAAATTAACATTTTCTTGAGACCTGGAATGTACTACACATTTTTCAGGGTCCAATCTGTGTCGAGGGAAGCTTTAAGAACTACATCTCCAATGCCCGCAATATCAAGTCTTTTTTCATCAGCTAACCGAACTTGACCATAATATGACTTGAAATTCTGCATTAGTTCCTTGCATGGGGTGGCATGGAATGATGCACCCGAATCCACAATCCAGGATTCAATGGAACACTCTACACTGCAGACTAGGGCATCATCACAGTCATCCGCAGCAACATTCACCTCTTGTGCTTTAGGGGCTGTACACTGGTTTCTAAAGTGTTCGTTCTGTTTGCAGTTCCGACAAGTAATATCTTTGATGTTCTTTGACAACCCTCTCTTCCTTGATTTCGACATGTTTTTGTTCTGACCTTGACCTCTCTCATTCTTTCTACCCCTGCCCTTAGCACTTAACAAGGAACTCGAACTCGATGATTCCCCGGAGTTTCTCCTACGAATATCTTCACCAGGTATCAAATCCTGAATCCCCTCAAAAGTAAGCTTAGTAGTTCCAGATGAACTACTAACTGCTGTAACAGTGCCGGACCAGCTATCAGGTAAAGACGATAAAAGTAAGAGAGCCTGTACCTCGTCATCGAATTTAATATCAACTGATACTAATCTCGATTGTATCGAATTAAACACGTTCACAAGATCCGTAACGCGTGCCCCTTCCTTCATCTTCGTATTCACCAACCGCCGGATCAGAAAAACCTTATTAGAAGCTGAAGGTTTTTCGTACATGTTGGATAACGCCTTGATTAAACCGAACGTAGTCCTGTCATTAGCGATATTGTATGTGACAATCTTCGCCAAAGATAACCTTACCACACCAAGAGCATGCCTATCCATCAAGTCCCAATCTTCTTGCTTCATCCCCGAAGGTTTCGTCTCCGATAATGGTAGACGTAATCTTTTCTGATACAAATAATCCTCGATCTGCATCTTCCAGAAACCGAAATCATGGCCGTCAAACTTGTCGATCTTGATATTTCCGTCTTCTGCCATTGCTTCAACTGAACCAATCTCTGATGCAAATTGTAAAGAGAAACGCGAAATGGACCCAAACAAATAAACCCACAATCAAACAAATAGCTAATAACGAAAAAAACAAGAACATAAGAATTTACGTGGTTCACTTGATCGATGTGATCAAGCTACATCCACGGCCGAACTGGAGATTACTTTTTATTATCTGACGTACAAGGTTACAATTACAGGAGATATGTATTTATAGAAGAACAATTAGAATTAGACTATTCCTAAAACTCTCAGTCCTACCAACTTTGCATCATCATCTACAACCAAGAGATAACTACTAAATTCAAAAATCATTTGAATTATTCTCGCACACGAGTTTTATATTTGCCTCTACAATCTCAACAATTAATTCGCCTACTACTCCTACAACAACCGAGTTTGCTATCGAGTCCTGAGCATGCACACTGAGTAGGATGATATCTCGGTTTGTGATATGAGACTCTAGTATGGCCTTGTGAATTTCCTGATTTAATTAAAGGTTACCAAGATACTCCGATCCATTGTGTAAACCACAAATTACTATTAAAAATGAGTATAGTAGTATTTGATTACGCATGGTGATACTTTGAGTAGTTGAGTGCCTTGATCGTAGTCACTGATCGGATTGATCCGTCATCAACTGGAATTGACAAGGTGCTTTCTTCCTTGTAGAATTTATGCATTTCTTCTGGAATCTCATGTGATCTAGCTTTTCTTATCATGTATGCATAAAGAAGTAAATCAAGATCCTTTATATGAATTGCTATACCATATATAAATATGATAAGGGTTGATCTATGCTAGAGTATAATGTGAACAGTACGATATGCAAAGATTAGTGATTAAAAGGTTGTGTTCATATTAATGGCATAACAATTAGCTAAAGATACGAAAAATGAGACAACAAATTAATCTGTATGCTAATTAAGAATCTGTCGAGATGTATATCTTAAGCCTCGGATGCAGAGATTCTTCTACTATGACTAAGAAGATGAAATCTAATCAAGTTGGCGGCTCTAAATTTATTTAAAAAGGGTGTCCTGAACACAAAAGATAGCTCGAATAAATTGTAGAAGCCTCAACCATAAGCATAGAAAATAATAATTAGTGTATATATATAGTTAATCGCTACATTTAATATGTAACACCGCTATCCAAACATCAGAAAGTGTGGATTAAACCCGATATACTTCCAAGTGCATCTATGAAACCAAATCGGTTACATGTGGGAGGCAACGACACACATTATGCATCTGGTTGGAAGAAGACTGGTTTGAATTTTGAAACTGTTGTCAACTTGGTTGATTTACAACAAAAATTTCTATAGGCCGGTGTCGTTTTATCGTTAATCGTCTCGTCTTATTTTGTTTATGTTCCTTTTTAAATTGGTTATGAGGCATGTTTCGTTGCTAGTGTAGTATCATGTAGCTACTTGCTACTTTTTATACAAAAAATTGTCGTTCCCTAGTTCCCTAGCCAGCTACTTGTCAAAGTTTACGTGTTTTGTAAAATTATGTCGTTGGAAAGAATAGCGAGCTTGATCATAGAACATATAAATTCAGTCTCTCAAATCCAAACATGCAAGTAGATAAGGTATTTCCTCTAAGATTCGCCAACCTGTTCAAACCATTGATGAAGTGAAACAAATCAACCTCAAATTATCAATGACAAATCTGCCTCAAACATAAAAAGAAATTTGAGAATTGAATTGGTAGTATACCAATCTTGTTTACGTAACTTAAGCCGGAAAAAGTTCAACATACACTTTCTTTTTAGCATATGCTAAATCAACCAATTATATTCACGTATTTTTTTATCTAACAAAAAAATTATTTTTTTAAATTTAAATATCTCACAAAACGCTAATCGTTATGCAAAACGAAACATATTACCGTGACGAGAATTAAATCATTTTTTTTATCGAGGGCACATGTATATACTTTCGATAAAAAAAATTCTGGAGAAAATCATATATGATTCGTATCACGGATCATATATGATATTCCAAAATCATATATAATTCGTGATACGAATCATATATAATTTTCTCAGGAAAAATATTATTGTCGAAAGTATATACATGTGTCGATAGAAAGATAATTTAATTCTCGTTGTATGGTATATTTTTTGTCACTTAACGATTTACCGTTTGTTAGATATTTAATTTTTAAGAAAAATGAGAAAAGTTAGTTTAAATGAATGTGATTGGTTGATGTGGTCTATGCTAAAAAGAGAGTGTACATCGATCTCAACTCAACTTAAATCATATCTACTGATTCAAAAATGTAAAATAAACAATCAAACATACGTTTTTCCAGGATCGACATTTCAAAAACAACTAGCAAGACATTAAGAAAAACAAATACTACTCAAATACTAAAATTCACCAACAAAATTAGAAAGACAAAGAACCTTAGATCTAGCAAGACTAGCAAATTAAAAGAAAAAAATTAGCTTAGAATCAGCCACTCCAAACACAAAAACATGAAGTTAATCTTTACTTCTAGAGCTTATAACAAGAAATATAAGTTATAATAAATCTCTTAACTAATTTATCGTAAAACAAATGTATTACACAAAGTTTACACAACAAAGTAACAATCAAATTTCCTATGAATAATATAGCTAAACCCAATTAGCAGAAGTTTGATATGTGCATAGAGAGTTATATGTATATATATCAAAGATGGATATGTGCACGACGATCCATCACATTATTGTTATTTGTTAAGCAAGTGATTCTTGATAAGTTTAAGCAAATATATGTGCACATGCATAGAAGATGGTGACAAGCTATATAAGAATGTACCTCTTGTAAAACGTGATCATCACAAAACCGACGCGCTATATGAAGTCTCATAGCACGAAAAATGAGACGTGTGATTGCTTTTTAATGTATATGTTTTTTGTTCTTCAAAGAGATGAGACACGATTGGATCTCACACCACATGAGGTTCTAGGTGAAGCAAGTATTTTATATATTAGTATTAGTTGATTGGTGCCAGGTAATCAGATATTTGTTTGTAGATACGATTGAAACCGTAGATTTTAGGTCTTAGAATAAAATAACCTTGTGTAGTGTAAATGAATTATGACAATTTTGACTCTTGTCTGAATGGTCAATTATTTTTTTTAAACTCAAAAAGAAATATAATTATTTATATTTTATTTTTTTTATTACTCATATTTACGAATTTCATATGATATGTTATACTTTTTGATCACTCATAAACACCATCCATATGCTATACTTACTCAACATTATTACAAGGCTTGTGATTTGCACACTCCCATAAGTGATTGGGACACTAAAAAATATGCATTAAGCGGTTGTGCTGTAAATATAAACTGCTTAAATTGTTTGTACCTTTAGTGTCCCAATAAGTTTTGTGAGTGTCCCATTCAACTCCCTTATACAATCATATAGAAAATTCATTATCTTTGGCTTGTTTACTTAAAAACATATTAATGAAAGCTAATTTCACATACTTAATTGCATGTCAAACATTTATTACAACAAACAAATAAATGGTTAATTGTTTATATACTTTTTATTTCCAAAACATAGGCATCATCAAATGAAAATTTAGTAATCTCTATGATAGGACCCGGGATAGGTAGTATTGATAATTACACCACTATACTGTGTGTTTACTCCTTAAGAAGAAGAGAAGAGGGAAAGATATTTTTTTTTCCTAAAAACTTGAATGAATTTGATTAACTAATGGTGCTTAAATAGCACACGACCTGCTGGAGTAATCCAACACAAACACAAAGATGTTTTCTAGTTCAACAATGACTCCACAATGACACTTATCCTAACATAATGACTTAATGACATATTCTAATAAAACATAATGATAGTTATCATATTTAAACACTCCAAACAAGAGTTGTTGATGCCCTTTGTTGTACGCCTTGGTCCAACAGTCCTTGGCGTATCATTCTCCTTCCCTTCAGAAATGACCTTTCCCTCAAGGTCGTATGTTGAATAAACGGCCTGAAATTCAGCCAACCACTCCTACGTTGCTTCCTTAGGGGATCCTTCAACCCACTGTACCAATACTTGTTACACAGCCTTCCCATTTTGAAGTATAAATCAGGGCCAACAAACAGCCACATGTTGCTCAACCAGTAGACCCTCCTTGCTTTCTTCTGGAAGACCCGATACCTCTTCACTTCCATCACTCAAAAACCGCTTTAGAATGGATACATGAAACACGAGATGTATCTTGCTATCAACTAGTAAGGCTAGTCGATAAGCCACCTTTCTAACCCGCTCAACTATCTTATACAACCCATAATAAAGTTTTGCCAACTTGTTGGATAACCGTTTAGCCAAGGTAAGTTGTCGGTAATGCTGAAGCTTAACGAGCACTCTATCCTTGACTTTGAGCTCTACTTCCTGGTGCTTGATATTAGCTTTCTCCTCCATGCGGTTCTTGGCTGCTAATAACTTTTCCCTCAACGTACGCAATAATGCATCACGCTCAATCAACACATCACAACCACAACTTTTGACGAACCAGGGGGATACGGAATGATAGCTAACATAACCTTTCGATACAAAGCTTGATAAGGTTTCATTTTAATGCTTCTATGGTAACTTGTGTTGTAACAATATTCAGTCCATGGCAAGAAACGAACCAGTGACTTGGAATATTAGATACCATGGTGCGCAAATATTTCTTTAACTGTTTACCACTTCCGTTTGTCCATCCATTTGATGGTGACAAGTCGTGATATGATTAAGTTGTGTCCCACTAAGCTTAAAAAGGTGCGTCCAAAATTTGCTAACAAAGATAGGATCACGGTCAAACATGATAATCTTTGGTATTCCGTGAAGCTTGACAATAGTTTTTATAAAAACTTACGCCAATTTGTGAGCATTAAAACTACTTGGCAAGGGAGCAAAGAGAACATACTTAGACAATCGATCCACCACAAAGAGAATAACTGTAACTCTTTTAGATAATAGGCATTCCCGTGATAAAATCCATATAAACATCCTCCCAAACCGTAGTTGACGTAGCATACGGTTGTAAATAACCACCACTTGCTTGGGTAAAGTACTTGGTCTGCTGACACACAATGAAATTTTTAATATATATCTCCACTGAATTACGCATTTCGTGTTAATAAAATAGAGTTGCTAAACCGACCATCATTTTCTTCACCCATGCATGGCCCGAGCTAGGTGTGTCATGGAATTCTTGTAACAATAGGGCTGTAATTTCGACTTCACTCCAGTAAAGTAACGGTATTGAAAAATTACAATCCTTCCTTGTCATTTAAAACCAACCACGACTGTCCCTTGGTCAAGTTGGTTATGCAAGGCGATCAATTCATCCAAAAGTCTCATGTTCCCTTTTGAGATCGCCTTGAAACCCGGTCAGTGGCTGACTAATAGACATGAATGATGTCGTCAATGGTTCTTCATCTTCATACATCCGAGAAAGCGCATATGCCACATGATTTTTAGCCCTTGGTTTATGCTCAATGATGAAGTCGGACCCTAACAACTTACGCACATAGTTTTGTTGAATCAGTGTTCGAATAACTTGTTGCATCAATTCCTTAAGACTCTGATGATCTGTCTTGATAATGAAACATCGCCCAAGAAAGTATTGTCGCCATTTAAAAATGGCTTCCATTATGGCAAACAACTCTTTCTGGTAAGTGGAAGCAACCCTCATGTGAGGACCTAACCTTTGGCTAAAGTAACATATGGGTCGACTATTTATAGCAACACCACGCCTTTAACACCCATTTAACACCCATGCCAAATTAACACGAAGCAGAGATCAATATTTGGGTGCTAGACACAAGCATCATTAACACAAATCACATTGAACGACCTCAAATCAGACGTTACTGTTGGAAATACGTTTTACGTATTAAGAAGGATCGGTCACTCCATTAATAGTCCATGTAATAGCTCGTAGTTTAGTTAACTTTCTTTAATTATTTAACAAGAACAAGCCTAGCCTACAACATGTGTAGGCCGGTCCAAAATGTAAGCCCAAGCCCATGACAAGGGCTTGGGTATATAAACCCTCTCCTTTGATGGAGAGGGGTGTGGTTTTTCATTATTTTACACATAGTTCTTTCTTAGTTTCTCTCTCTAAAGTGTGAAATCCACCATTTCTCTATCTCTTTCTCTCTCTAAAAACATAAGCATAGATTTACAAATCAACAAATGGTATCAAGAGCTTGGGATGAAATATAGGTTTGTTTTTGTGTTACGTTTTGTTTTCAAAACAATTCGTGGAGTATAGGTTTGTTTTTTCCGAAATCTTCAAATTTTTTTGTGTTGGATCGAAGTTTAAAGTAGTGTAACATACGGATTCGTGCTTAAGAGTGTTCTTGGTATCTTGGTTTTCATTAAAACATCAGTTTTCTTGGATCAAAAGTGCGAAAAAAGGCTTTGTTCTTCATTCCGAAATTCTAGCAGAAAGATCCATCGGAAAGTACAAACTGTACTTGGGCCTCCATCGCAATAACTTAACCATCGGAAAGGGTTAGGTTTCTACATTGCGATCGTTGGATTTTTTTTACTTATTCCGATCTGAATCATTCCGATAGCTATTGCGATCTGAGATTCCGACGGGTATAAGGAAGTATTTTAAGTCGTTACTCTGCTCGAATTTTGTCAGCCACTTTGCGATCTGAACATTCCGATAGGGCTTTGCGATCTGAACATTCCGATACCAACAACATTTCGACAGGGCTATATTCCGATCTGGTATTACGATCTGACATTCCGATCTGGTATTACGATCTGACATTCTGATCTGGTATTACGATCTGACATTCCGATCTGGCATTCCGATAATCACAATTTTTTCCATAAAAAATTTTCGAGTGTGTAATTTTGACTTGGAATTTTTGGTTTATCGAGAACATATTTTAGGGGATTTTAACATTGTTTCTCGATTATAACTCACAACAACACAAAAATACTTAACCTTATTTCATTGTTCGATCAACTTTGTAAATCTTAACTTATTGAAATAGAGTATACATCTCTTACGGATAAGTCCATCCTCTCGGGTACGGATAATCGTCCACCAATGTTGGTGAAGACCATGTATGAGGAATGGGCTTCCCGAATGGAACTTTATATGTTGAACAAGGAGAATGGACATCTTATTTGGGCATCGGTGCTCAATGGACCATTAGATTATGGTACTGTGACGGAAGGTACGACCACTCGTCCTCGCACAACGGGTGAGTTGACTGGAGATATGAAGATTCAGGATAAATGTGATAAGTATGCTACAAACATCATTCTTCAAGCCCTTCCTCCAGATGTCTACAAACTCGTCAGCAAACATAAAGTTGCCAAAGAGTTATGGGATAGAATTCGGGTTCTAATGCAAGGCACCTCGTTAACTAAACAAGAACGAGAGTGTAAGCTTTATGATACTTTTGATAAGTTTGCCTATGTGCCAGGGGAGACTCTCAATGATTACTATCTGAGATTTACCCTATTGTTGAATGAGCTTAATATCTATGGCATGGCAATCCCTACCTTTCAATTGAACACCAAGTATTTGAACACTCTTCCTCCAGAATGGAAAAAATACGTGACGGATGTTAAATTGGCTAAGGACTTGCATAACACCAATGTGGATCAACTTCAAGCTTTTCTTCAACAACATGAATGCCATGTGATCGACGCTCGGTTGTCTACACCTCAAGTTCATGATCCACTTGCAATGTATGCTTCTCAACAAAACATGGCTTATACTTATCAACAACCATCATACTTGCAGCAGCCACCACCACACATCTATCAGCAACCACAACAACCATCTTATCAACCACCAATGATGCCACAACAAGAATATCAACAAAGTGTTCATCAACAATCTTTTCAACAGCAACCACCATATCAAACATCACCATCACAAGCCAACACTTCTCCATTGGGCTATACTCCTCAGCAAGGATATTTTCCAATAGAAGCACAACCAGCACAAGCTTTCTACTCTAATGAACTTCCACCAATTCAAGCACCAGTCTTTACCCCAAATGATACGCCAGCTGATGTTTTAAACCATCTCACCGCCTACTTGTCAAAACTTGTTGCAACTAGAGGATTTCCACCAACAAACAATCAGCTCCGCACCTCATCAACTCCTCGACAACAAGCCACTGTTCAAGATGGTCAAGTGACGGTGCAACCTATTCAGGGAAGGCAAAATTCATATGGACCTCCTACAAGGACTGGGAACAATCAAGCTGTGAATTCTCAAGCTAGTGGAAATGGGAGTCCTATTGGTCCTAAGAAGGTTGTGACCTGCTACAATTGCCGAGGACAAGGTCATATGGCTAGGGAATGCACTCAGCCGAAAAGAAGAAGGGATGATGCATGGTTTCGTGAGAAGATGTATTTGGTTGATGCTCAGTCTAAGGGGAAGATTTTGGATTCAGAGGAGTTGGCATTTCTGGCAGACCCAGGGGCAGCAGATACTGAAGGCATTGCAGTTGTTTCCACTTCTAATGCAGCTTATCAAGCGGACGATCTTGATGCATACGATTTGGATTGTGATGACATTCACTCTGCCCAAGCTGCTCTTGTTGCTAATCTTTCTCACTATGGTTCTGATGTCATCAGTGAGGTACCAACCACATCTAATAATATTGATGATAACCAACATCAAGTTGGGCATGAAAATGACAACCTCGAACAGCATTCGGGAACTAGTAACTCAAATGATGTGGTACCCAATCCTACACATTTGAGTGAACCTCAACCAAATGCTACGACGGGTATGGAATCTTATGCTCAACATGATTTGGTCATGGTGCCTAAACAAATTATTGATCAAATGCATATGGCCCTCAGACAATCCGTAGATACGAATTCCACCCTAACTGCTGAGCTTGCGTTGCATAAAGAAAAAGGTCAAAACTTTTGAAATGGTCCCTCAAGAAGAGAAAATAACATGTTCTGAATTTGACCAATTTCGTTTTGAAAAGATTGAACACTTGAAAGAAATAGAATCATTAAAAGTTAATCTTTCCAATGAATTAAAAGAAAAAGAGTCGGTTGTCAATGATTTTCAGAAACATAAATTGGATTTCGAAACTCTCGAGTCTAAAAAGGTTGAATCGGAAATTAATGCTACCAAACTTCTTAAATTCAAAGAACAACAGCTTTTAAAACAATACGCTTCCACAGAAAAGGTTCATCTTTTAACTAAATCAATTAAAGAATTCGAACTTAAGCGTCTTCAAGATTTACCACCAAATCCCGGTTATGCAAAACAAGCTCAGGAATATATTCCCGGTCTTTATGATATGACCATAATTGGCAAATCGAAAGAAGCACCTTTTGTTCGTAGTACTGAGGAGACACAATCACTTGGGGATGAAACTCATTCTAAAATGCTTTCAAAATTCCATACAATTGATTATGATCAACATAACAAGGATCAATTTTCGAAAAAGACACGCATTCGCTTACAAAAGGAATTAGCAGAATTAACAGTTCTTGTGCCCCAAAGTTTGTCAAATGAAAACCTTCCTAGTACATCTCCTACACTCGTCAAAAAGGATTTAACGAAGTTAATTCCACCGGTAAGTAAGGCGTCCGTTAACTTAAATACGGTTCACCAACACTTAGCCGATTTTGACAAGGTCATTTTGGAACGTACGACGGCCACGGCCATAACGGAAGGTGAATGGAACTTTGAGCACACTAGAGCTGCGTTTCGAGATGAAATTGTTCCGTTTGTAAACAATGTTAAATCTTGTCTTCGTAATATTGATCAAGATTTGTTTCTGGAAATAGAAGAAGTTAGACGTGTTTTCAATGAAATGGAAGATGCTTATGAAAACAGTTTACTTGAAATAGAACGAGTTTCACGCCATAATGATCTGCTTCTGAATCAAGTGATGTCTCATGATATAGTTTCTGTCTGTGTGAATACAAGTGTTGATAATGATTCTATTGTGCATAATGTTGAATCTGTGGATACTGTGGTAGATAGTACTTGTCACGAATCTGACGCCGAATTTTTAAAGCTTCAAGATTCATATTCATCGCTTTCAAAACGTTTTGATGAGATTCAAACACATTGTATTTCGCTTGAATGCAAGCAACAATTTATTCAAGAAATCTTTGAAACGTCATTCGAAGGTGTTAATATCGATGATGCAAATTTTGAAAAGAATTTTCGATTGAATTTACAATCAAAACAGCGTCAGCCAAGTGACAAAGTTGCTAAATCTTTGCCGATAGAAATAGAGAAATCTAAGGAGCTTAACTGTGTGAATGTACTTGAGGCCGCTGAGAATTTTAAACTTGATCTAGATAATCGAGTTTCCAAGATTTTGTCCAAAGTTGATAACTTAAAACAGAAAAATACACGACTCTTGGATTCAGTACAGCCCGCATGTGTTGATACCACTGCACAGAATCAATCATTGATTGAACAATTGAATCGAAAGTCGATGGAAATATCTGATTTGAGGGAACAAATTTGTGATAAGAACCTGGTCTTGGCTGAGTTAAAGGAAACACTTCGTACTCTCAAAGGTAAGAATGTTGTGGATAACGCAGCCACTGTCTCAGCATCGTCCTCTAGTGCAATCAAAAGAACCCTTATAGCCGTCACACCACTTAACAAGGGCCCTAGGACTAAACCATCTCAAACTTTGGTCAATAAAGATAAGGCGGAATCAAAACCAGCTTCTAATATTCCCGTGTTGCCTTCTACAGGAGTAAGCACCAATACTAAGGCTCAAAGATCTAAGCTTAAAAGAAACAAGAAGAATGATAGGATCTTGCCCCCATCTAGTAGTCAAGTGAAGAAGAAAGTAGAAGCCCATCCTAGGAATGTTATTTCTGTTTTGAATAAAAAGAATCATGTAGCTAAACCTAAAGGCTCTGCGGTTGTGCAGCGTTCTAAGCCTACTGTGAATTCTAATTTAAAATGTTGGAATTGCAATGAATGTATGTTTTCTAGTCGTCATGATTCTTGCCTTATTGACCATGTGAATGAGATGCATGCCCGGAAAAATGGATTAGAATGGAAACCGACTGGGAAAGTGTTAACCCAAGTTGGTTGGATGTGGCGCCCCACTGGTAGGACTTTCACTATAGTAGGAAATATGTGCCCTTTGACTAGGATCACTCCCACTACAGCGAAGAAAGCGTGCCCTTTAACTAGGAGTACCAAGGCTACCAAAACACAAGCGTGTCCTTTAACTAGGAACACCGACACTACTGTAGGAACAAAGTGCCCTTTAAATAGGTCTACTCCCACTGTAGTGCACGCGAATAATCCAAAACCTAAGAAAGTTGGAACAGTAAAACCTGTTAGTGCTAAAACTCACATTAAAAAACGCAGGAAATCTAAGGGTTTCAAAAATGTTAGCAATTCTGATAATTCTATATCTGTATCTGCTAACACTCCGGAACCAATAGTTTCCAATGCATTGTCTACTGTTGTTATTGAAAACAGGTGGTCCAAATTGTTCTCTGGTATTTGGACTCTGGTTGCTCCAAGCATATGACCGGAGATCGCTCTCAGCTCAGAAATTTCGTCAGCAAGTTTCTTGGTACGGTTCGATTTGGAAATGATCATATTGCAAAGATAATGGGTTATGGTGAATATCATATTGGGAATGTTATAATTTCAAGAGTGTATTACGTCGAAGGTCTCGGTCACAACTTATTTTCTGTGGGACAATTTTGTGATGCAAACCTAGAAGTTGCTTTTCGAGAGCATACCTGCTTCATTCGTAATTTGGAAGGGGTTGATTTATTGAAAGGTACTCGAGGGAATAATTTGTATACTTTGTCTCTACAAGACATGATGGCCGCTTCTCCCGTATGTCTTCTCTCCAAAGCATCGAAGACTAAGTCATGGTTATGGCATCGACGGTTATCTCATCTTAACTTTGACGCTATTAACCACTTGGCGAAAAACAAACTTGTTCGTGGTCTTCCTAAATTATCATTTCACAAGGATCATTTGTGTTCCGCATGTACAATGGGGAAAAGCACTAAGAAATCTTACAAACCCAAGACGGAAGACACCAACCAAGAGAAACTTTATCCGTTGCATATGGATCTTTGTGGACGAATGCGTATTGAAAGTCTTAGTGGCAAAAAGTACATCCTCGTCATTGTCGATGATTACTCTCGGTTTACATGGGTGAAATTTCTTAAAGCAAAAAATGAGGCACCTAAATTCATCATCAGATTTCTCAAGATGATTCAAGTGCGTCTCAACACTACTGTCCGACGCATTCGTACAGATAATGGAACCGAATTTGTGAATCAAATTTTGCGTGATTATTATGAAGAAGTTGGCATATCTCATGAAACATCCGTTGCTCGCACTCCACAACAAAACGGTGTCGTTGAAAGGCGAAATCGCACACTTATGGAAGCTGCTCGAACGATGTTAATTTACGCAAAGGCTCCATTGTTTTTATGGGCAGAAGCAGTATCTACAGCAGTGTACACCCAAAACCGGTCACTAATTCGTAAACGCCATGGTAAAACACCTTATGAGCTTCTCCATGGAAAAGTACCAGATTTATCATATCTTCATGTATTTGGTTCTCTTTGCTATCCAAATAATGATGGTGACAATTTGGGAAAACTTCAACCAAAGGCTGATATTGGTATTTTCATTGGTTACGCACCCCCAAAGAAGGCATTCCGAATCTACAACCGTAATTCACGCAAGATCCTCGAAACTATGAATGTTGATTTTGATGAGCTGACACCAATGGCTTCTGAGCAAAGCAGCTCTGAACCCGCACTTCATGAAATGGGACCCAGTAATATTAGTTCTGGTCTTGTCCCAAACAACCCTACTTCATCATTTATACCACCTTCTAGGACTGAATGGGATACGTTGTTTCAACCGTTCTTTGATGAATTCTTTACTCCTCCAAGTATTGTTGTTCCAGAACCTGAGGTAATAGCTCCGGTAACCGAAGTTGTCGCTCCAGCAACCGAAGCACAATTAGACACATCCGCACCAACAATTGGTCAAGATATACCAACAACGAGTAATTCTCAACCAACACAAGTAACAACTACCCATGTCATGCCTATTGATGATGAAGAGGATGACGATGATCACGATTTGGAATTCGCTCAAATGCGTGAACTTCCATTCTTTGGTGTACCAATTCCCGACCCTAATCAAGCCGGGTCATCCACCTCAGAGGAAGCTCCTTCTACAGTTTACTCCAATCCACGGATTCGTGAACATGACAGCAAGTGGACAAAGGATCATCCTATAGATTCTATTATTGGTGACCCTAATCGTCCCGTATCCACACAAAGTCAGTTATAAGAAAGTGCAATGTTTTGTCACTTTGATGCTTTTCTTACTGAAGTTGAACCTAAGACATGGAAAGAAGCTTTTACTCAATCCTGTTGGATAGAAGCTATGCAAGAAGAACTTAATGAGTTTATACGTCTTGAAGTATGGGAACTTGTCCCATGCCCGGATCAAGTGCAGTTACTCACTTTGAAATGGGTTTACAAGGTGAAACTCGATGAGTTAGGCGGAATATTGAAAAACAAAGCTCGACTAGTAGCTCGTGGATACAAGCAATTATTGGGCGTCGACTTTATGGAATCTTTTGCACCTGTTGCCCGTTTGGAAGCTATTAGACTATTCCTCGCTTATGCAGCTCATATGAATATGATCGTCTATCAGATGGATGTGAGGACGGCATTTCTTAATGGTGAAATCAAGGAAGAAGTCTATGTTCAACAGCCGGATGGTTTTGTGAATCCTAATTATCCTAATCATGTGTACAAGCTTAAGAAGGCTCTCTATGGGTTGAAGCAAGCTCCACGCGCATGGTATGATCTATTGTCACAATTCCTCATTACTCAAGGCTTCGCAAAAGGCAAGGTGGATCCCACGCTGTTCATTCAGAAACGAGGTAAAGATATGATTATGGTACAAATATATGTTGATGATATTATATTTGCAGCCTCGACCCAAACCTTATCGGATGAGTCTGGGACACTCATGTCTTCCAAGTTTAAGATGTCAATGATGGGCAAGGTATCATTCTTCTTAGGTCTTCAGATATCTCAGAGTCCCATAGGCATCTTTATTAATCAATCCAAATATGCCCTTGAATCGCTTAAGAAATATAAGATGGAATCTTGCGACCCCGTGGACACTCCAATGGTGGAGAAATCTAAGCTTGATGCAGATCCACATGGAGTTGCCGTTGATCTGACACTTTATCGTGGAATGATCGGTACTCTTCTGTATATCACAGCCAGTCGACCTGATCTTCAGTTTGCTATATGTATGTGTGCCAGGTATCAAACTAGGCCTACTGAGTTACACTTAGCTACTGTTAAAAGGATCTTTCGATGTCTTAAAGGAACCATTAATCGGGGACTTTGGTATTCGAAGGACTCTTCTATTGCACTAATGGCATATGCAGATGCGGATCACGCGGGTTGTCAAGATACAAGGCGTAGCACGAGTGGAACTTTGCAACTATTAGGAGATCGACTAATCAGTTGGGCATCGAAAAGGCAGAAAAGTGCTGCAATTTCAAGTACGGAAGCAGAATACATAGCTATGTCCGGTTGCTGTGCTCAAATTCTTTGGATGAGATCACAATTAACCGACTATGGTCTAGGTTTCAACAAGATTCCGATGTACTGTGACAACAAGAGTGCAATTGCCTTATGCTGCAACAACGTTCAATTCTCCCGGTCGAAGCATATTGACATTCGCTACCACTTCATCAAGGAGCAAGTGGAAAATGGAGTAATAGAGCTTTACTTTGTCCGATCTGAGTATCAATTGGCGGATATTTTCACGAAGGCTTTAGATCGCGCTCGAATTGAATTTTTGGCCGACAAGCTAGGAATGAGAACCTTCTCGCCTGAGACTCTTAAGGAACTAGCAGATGAAGCGAAAGAATAGTGGTGGTAAAACTATTCTCCGTATCCTTGGTGATCATCTGTATATATTGTTTATATTTTTATCCACAAAAGCAAAATACAAAAATATAAAACCGTATAAAAACCATAAAAATTGAAAAATTCAGAAAAATCCAAAAATATTTTTACTTTATTTTTCAAAGGCATGTCTTTTGGTACGATAATATTTACGGCCTTAGAAATGTTGATTAATATCGACACGGCGCCATAAATAGAGTTCGTACAAAAGTTGTAAATATTTCATAAAACATGCCTATATGGCTTGTAGTTATTTCTGACTGCAACCCGGTTTTCACATTAAAGTCAAGTATTTCTTATGAAAGCTTTGGCTCACAACGGGAATTAATTTTCTCGGGCAAGGTTTACTTTAAAACCTTGTAAGGGATCAAGTTTACTTTATAACTTGGTCTAACACAAATATATGTACGTTTCAGTGCAATTATTTGTTAAAACAAGAGAAGTCTTGTTTTTATGAAGTTATCATCTTTACAACCATAGCTATCTACATTTGGTATCTACATACTCGACGATGCGACTACTCAAACGGCGACTACAGCTCTTTCAATAGAACACGGGTCAACAATTGAGGGGGAGCAATTGTCAAGCATTCAGAATCTTCGATGCCGAACGTGCCAAGTTCACAAGTTGGTGTCAAGACAACAATACCAATCGTACATGTGGTGTCAAGAGATGACTTCAGACGTGAGGAGGCGACCAACATATGCTGCCAAGAACCATTTGATCTTATCATATGATGTTCTCATCTATCAGGTCCAACCTTGTCAATTCTTTTCTAATATGGTGATTATGTGATCATGCTACAAATCGATATCATATCTCATACATTTGGTATCATGAAGATAAAACGGACTTGCATTTTTTTTTCCCAAAACCTTTGTTAAAACTTCATTAAATCAATTGATATTAAAAAACATCGATTGGGTTAATATTTTTAATATGGGGGAGAAAATGTGATTTAATATGGGATATTATCACAAATGTTTGACTTAATGTGCTGGCTCATCCCGACATGTGCGAAATGTTTTCGAATATCGTGGCATATGTTAAGGGGGAGCAAAATGGATTTGCATATCAAAATGGATTTTCATGGTGACATATACTTACCCAAAACCCATTTATTTCACGACGATGAAGATTGTGGTGACATAAGGATGGTAGGATAGGTTAAGTCCTATGATTCTTCCAGAACCGGAGGAATCTTCCCAAGGACATTCCATAGCTAGAAATAGTAGTCCTTAGGAAAGTTGGAGAAAGATTGTGAACGCAGCTGAATGCCGACCAAGTACTTAAGTTAGCACTGGAACAATCACAACAAGGTGCTAGTTATGACGTATTGGTAAGCATTGAAGGGGTTGAAGAATGAAAAAGAATTGTAATGACAAAGGGTGTAAAGAAAGAAGCCCTCCTTACAACTTTAGGCAGAAACTGGGTCAATACATATGCTATTGAGATCATTTTAATGATTCTTGATATTGAAGACAGACATCATGGACCCAGTGATGCAATGCACAACCCATCCCAGCTAACTCAGATATCTCTTAAAAGATATTTGTTTTAATCACACGGAGACAACACGTTATCTATTGATTTATTCACTCCGAATAAATTGGTATTGAAAAGGTGGCACTCCTCTCCAGCCTCCGATCACTAAAATCTAAAATGCACGATCGAGTCTAGAGCCATTTGAGATCATCAAATATCTCATTAGGACACACTTTCATATTTCCTTGCTTCTTCACACTGTGAAAAGTAAGAAAGATTTCAAGAGTCCTACGCAAAATCTTCATGATCTTGCCTGAACATCCGAGTAATACAAAAGTATTTACAATGAAGATGGAAATCCTTCTTGAGCGAATATCAAAAAGCTCATGGTAGGTGACTTGTGCGATTCTTTATGAATCAAACTTGTGATAACTGGAAAGCAACAGCTGTTTAATTCTTAACTGAATTTAAACACGTTCCAGGCCTCTACGCAAAATCTTAGTGATCTTGCCAGAACACTCAGAGTGATACCTTAGTGTTCACGGTGATGAGTGGAAATCCTTCTAATGTTAACCCCAAACAGCACTTGGTAGGTAACTTGCAAGATTATATACGAATCAAGCTCGTGACAACTGGAAAGCAACGATGGTGCGGTTCTTAATTGAATTTCACTTGTTCCAGGAACATGAATTGACGGCTTCAAATCATGCGGATAATTTTATCCAAATGATTCACTCTTTATGTTCGCAGTCAGCTTTGGACGGTCGAATAAAGAGAACGGGTTTACCCGCGAAATCCTGTCAGGAAGTTACTTAATTGAAACTATCCGTCACGGGTACGATATCTAATATCGTCCAACGGTCTTCACCGACCGGAGGTAAAATGCTACCGAATTAGAATGAAATGTTCAAATCCATTTCGTTCGTGTCTAATTATGTTGCGGCATTTGAAGACGGTGGCGTTGCGGGATCCAAGAAGAAGTCGTCCCCGCATGCTTATACTTTATGCACTTAATACCTCATCAAATTCAAGAAAGCCTAAAAGTTAAGTCTTCCGCTGTATCGAACTCTGAAGCTTTCAAGAATTACGAAGGTATAAGTATGTGGGACATGGTGTCACGAAGAGGCGAAGATCACAAGTGATGGATGCACGAGATCAAGGCAAGAGATTGATGCTAAAGATTAATATCAAAGATCACATCAGCATGTTCACCAGAAAAGAAAAAGAAAAAGAAAGACGAAGACTACGAGCTCAAGACAAGCATAGTATGCTAGGTTTTTCTTATTATTGTAACTTGGGTAACGCCCTTGTTTGGAGTGACCTCCCTTAGGGGGAGATTGTTGGAAATACGTTTTACGTATTAAGAAGGATCGGTCACTCCATTAATAGTCCATGTAATAGCTCGTAGTTTAGTTAACTTTCTTTAATTATTTAACAAGAACAAGCCTAGCCTACAACATGTGTAGGCCGGCCCAAAATGTAAGCCCAAGCCCATGACAAGGGCTTGGGTATATAAACCCTCTCCTTTGATGGAGAGGGGTGTGGTTTTTCATTATTTTACACATAGTTCTTTCTTAGTTTCTCTCTCTAAAGTGTGAAATCCACCATTTCTCTATCTCTTTCTCTCTCTAAAAACATAAGCATAGATTTACAAATCAACAGTTACAATATTTACAACATTTTCTAACGTTTTCCATCCTAAAATAAGGTACCATCAAAGTAGCGACTTTGTCCCAAAAACTGTTACCAACCACAACATTTATCAAGAAACATAAAATAAATTGTTCATTGAAAAGGGAAGGAAAATTCATAATAGTTTAGACCATAAAGCACCAAATCTCTCCTCGCATGCTTCGATGCTATCATGCTCGATTACTTGAAATACATGCTTAAAAACGTCAACAATAATGTCGAATGAATCTATAGGTTTAACAATTATAGTTTGAACACAAGTATAAAATCAATCATGATCATCCAATTGCATTGTAGTGCACATAATTTATTATTCAATATCTAATATTAATAGCAAAAGTTATTCGATTGTATTAAGCTCATGACACCAACCCCTTAAAACTACCACCCGCGCAAAATGTCGGTGTGGCCAAATAAATGAAATCAATGCCCTCACAAATTGGTATTCGTTGCAAATATACCCTTCTTCTTACTACAATATATTCGTCCGTCGAGCTTACTCAATGTAACAACTCACCGCTAGGATCGGGTGTTCAACCCATAGTACTATTAATTGCATAAGCAGTTATTTCCAACCCACACGAGAGTAAGACAATAGTTAACGGTTCATGAAATTAGGTACTTTCAGAAACTAGGTACTTAATACAATCAAGGCAACATTCGGGTCCAAACAACCATTCATGACTTGTGTTCCATTTATTTCAAATAGCATGTATCCTCCTCGCGGGTTAAAATCATTTAAAAGGTAGTATAAAGCGAGTCTATAGACTCGTCTTGAGTGATACGAGAAGCTAGTAGTGATCACCCAAGTAAAGATGTCCGAGAACACGTTTCAAAGGTCGCGACCTATCAAGTAAGGTGCGCACTTAGCAACTTACTAATGTACTTAAAATATACTTGGTATAATATTTTCAACATCCAAAATAATAATACATAGACACGACAAAACAATCAAAGTGAATCCCTCCAAATCCTAATGACATGTACTATTCCTCAAAACTTACACCCTCGGTATTGATCCATCACATGATGCCAAACCAATACAAGTCACACGACCGATTCGGGTCCTCAATCTCAGAACCTATATGCTTACACCTTAGACCTATAACTTGTGGAAATTTCAGAGGCTAATAGAAAAGCCTCTTACATAAAACTACTATGCAAATCCAAGTACTTCCCAAAAAGCACTCAGTATGTACATACCAAATGTACCCACTGTTTTCCCCCACTTAGACAACTCCAATTTTTATGAAACTTTGTGAAAAACTAAATCATAACCTGAACAAAACCCAAATACAATTTCATCCAAAAATATACATTTTAGAGCCATCTGCTCAACACATTTCCAAACTACAAAATTCGGACAGTATACACACTTGACTTGTAAAATACTTTAGACACCTCTAAACAAACCCTTTAAAAATCCGACTCTTGATTATGAAAATAGACACCAAGTAAAAGGTTTACCAACTTAAAACAGCCCACAATCATCTATACAACTCTACTTATAGTCCCCGAGAGTTGGCCTAATATTGACCACAATTTCGTGTTGTGTCAATATGCATCTCCCGGTACACGAATATTCAAACTATTATATCTTCCTCCTCGTTATGAGTTAGAAGACCTATTTTATATCAAAATGATCCTCTCGACAACCACTACAACTATATCCTATCATACCAACATTTCATTAATCTTAACCACATGAAATTCTACTTCAAACAATCTGGTCTAGAACCACTTCTTCAAAACTACATCAAACCTCATTTCTACCCTATTCCAACTTCATCAATACTCTAAATATTCAATCTAACATCTCCTAACCCCACATTCACTTGCATGATTAAAATTAATTCACCAAAATTATTAAATACTACACTCAAAGAAAATTTATATGATAAAAATAACAAGATTGAGGAACCTTACAATAATCAAACAAGATCAAACACCAAGAAAAATCAAACACCCCCTTGTGTCGTGGGTTTTTGATCAAGAACACAACAAGAAAAATTTACTCCAAGCTTTAATACTTCAATTGGTTGTTCCTAAACACAATCAAGCATAAATCCAATGATTTAATTAGATCAAATCATAGTTTTTATCAAAAAATAGCAAAACCGAATCTTGAAAAGAATGTTGTTGTATGTTGGAATATTTTTTTGGAAAACACTTACATTAGTGTTTTAAACAAGGGTCTTTGCTTAGATTTCTCAAAAATCAAATTTTGTGGTGGATTTGGGTGGTGTTTTGTTTAGCCGTGGGTAGAGAAAAGAAAAAGAAGGAGAGAGTAATTTTTTTTGAAGTATAAAAATGAGGGTGTGTTTATTTTTGAAGTTTATATATAGTGGTGAAGGGTTGAAAATGTAATATTGGCTATCTTTTGGCCCTTCTTGCAAAAGCTTAAAATAAAAGTGTGGGAAAATACATAGTTGATAAAATGGAGTCGTGTTTTGGCCCGGCTTCCTAAAAAAAATCTCGTTCATAAAAGGTATCTTTTCAATAATTAAACGCACACAAAACGAAATTGTAAAGGTTCCGGCTCAAAATAAAACAAAAGCTTCAAAAATCTCAAGTATCGAAATCATCGATAACAAAACGTAAAATTTGGGCATCCGGCATCGTGATCACTATCAGTTCTCTCCAGTCGTCAAAACATTAAATAAAGCCCCCATCAGCGGTTTCAACTTAAACCGTCAAATATAATAATAATTAAATTTCTTAAAAAATTAAAATCAGTCGTAAAATTAGGGTTAAATAATGACCACGGGTTCGGGGTTTCACATCCTCCCGTCCTTAAGGGAGCGCCGTCCCGGTGCTCTCCTCTTCTTATACTCACATTTTGTACCACTAGAAGAGATGAGGGTACTTCTCCCTAAAGAAGTCCTCACATTCCCGCGTGAACTCCGATCCACGTCTCGAATTCCATCGCACCTTCATAATGGGAATCCTACTATGTTTCAAACATTTAACCTCGCGGTCCATGATCTCTACCGGTTCCTCTATAAAATTCAACTTGTCATCGAGTTGGATCTCATCTAATGGAATGACCAAATCCTTATCGGCCAAACACTTCTTCAAATTCGACACATGAAAAGTGTTGTGGATTGCACGAAGTTCATCCGGCAAATCCAACTTATAAGCAACGGGTCCAATTCGCTTGATAATCTTAAACAGTCCAATGTACCTCGGACTTAACTTTCCTTGTTTTCCAAAACAAATCACACCTTTCCATGGCGATGCTTAAGCATTACCATATCTCCAACCTCAAATTTTAATGGCTTCGTACGGTTATCTGCATAACCCTTTTGACGGCTTCTCGCGGTTAACAAGCGATTCTTAATCTGTACGATCTTTTCGGTAGTCTCACGAACCATTTTAGGTCCAGCCAACTGACTTTCCCCTACTTCTTTCCAACAAACTGACGACCTACATTTTCGTCCATACAATGCTTCAAATGGTGCAGCCTCAATACTAGCATGATAACTGTTATTATATGAGAATTCTAGTAAAGGAAAATGTCGATCTCAACTATTACCAAAATTAATCGCGCAAGCTCGAAGCATGTCTTCCAATGTTTGGATTTTCCTTTGACTTTGCCCATCGGTCTCAGGATGGTATGCGGTACTCAAACTCAACTTGGTTCCCATAGCTCGTTGTAGGGATTTCCAAAATTCCTAAGTAAATCTACTGTCGCGGTCTGAAATAATCGACAAAGTTACATCATGTCTAAAAACGATCTCCTTCACGTACACGCTAGTAAGCTTTGCCATGCTATCGGTCTTCTTCATCGGCAAGAAGTGACCAGATTTAGTCAATCGGTCAAGGATAACCCATATCATGTCGTAACCACCCGGAGTTCTCGGTAATCTCGTGACGAAGTGCATAGTGATTTTCTCCCATTTCCATTTGGTTATCTCGGGTTGCACCAATAACCCAGATGATCTTTTATGCTCGGTTTTCACTTTCGCACAAGTTAAACACTTACTAACATAACTAGCGATGTCGGCTTTCATATTCGGCCACAAATATAGTTTCTTCATATCTTGATACATCTTGTCCGAACCAGGATGTATTGAGTACTTTGACTTGTGAGACTCATTCATAATCAACTCTCACATTCCTTGCTCGCCTTCCTCGGGAGGACATAATGGTAGCCAAATTCGGTTATCAAAGTATCGGATTCCATCAGAATTAATCACAAAGAGCGGTTTCTTCATTTTCCCCAGATTCTCGGCCTCGACATTTTCATCCTTTAAACCCTTAGCTTGAGCTTTCAATATACGGTTCGTCAAGTTAACACTTTCTGTCATAACCAAGGCTCGAACTCTAAGAGGTTTTTCCCTTTCCTTTCGACTAAGTGCATCGGCTAATACATTCACCTTTCCCGGATGGTATCGAATTTCGCAGTCATGATCACTCAGTAATTCCACCCATCTTCTTTGCCTCATATTCAATTCGTTTTGATCTAAGATATGTTGCAAGCTCTTATGATCGGTAAATACCACACACTTGGTTCCATACAAGTAGTGTCTCCATAACCTTAGAGCAAAGACCACTGCTCCAAGTTCCAAATCGTGAGTAGTGTAGTTGTCCTCATGTTTCCTTAATTGCCTAGACGCATAAGCAATGACCTTTTCACGTTGCATCAAAACAGCCCCAAATCCTTTATGAGACGCATCACAATAAACCACGAAATCTTCGGATCCTTCGGGTAACGACAAAATCGGCGTGGAACACAACTTGTCCTTAAGAGTTTGGAAAGCGACTTCTTCATCCGGTCCCCATTCATACGTTCTATTCTTCTCGATGAGCCTAGTCAATGGTTTAGAAATCAACAAAAACCCTTCGATGAACCTCCTATAATAACCAGCGAGTCCAAGAAATTGTCTTACTTTGGTCGGCGTTTTCGGAGCTACCCAATCCTTTATTGCCTCTATCTTAGCGGGATCTACACAAACACCTTTGTTGTCAATCACATGCCCTAGGAACTGGACTGATTCCAACCAAAATTCACACTTAGAGAACTTTGCATACAACCTTTCCTTCTTTAGTAGCTCCAAAATAGTCCTTAAATGTTTCTCATGATCCTCCTTGCTCTTGAAATAAACAAGTATGTCATCGATGAACATAATAATGAACTTATCTAGATACTGCTTGCACACACGATTTATCAAATCCATAAACACGATGGCCGCGTTAGTCAATCCAAACGGCATTACTTGAAATTTAAAATGTCCATAGCGAGTCTGAAAAGTGGTTATGGGAATTTTCTCTTCCCGAACACGTAGTTGATGATAACCCGACCTTAGATCAATCTTGGAATATACACCCGACCCGTGTAATTGATCAAATAGATCATCAATCTTCAGCAATGGATACCAATTCTTGATAGTCAACTTGTTAAGCTCACGATAGTCAATACACATCTGAACGAGCCATTTTTCTTCTTAAAAAAGCAAAACAGGTGCTCCCTATGGAGATGAACTCGGCCTAGTAAATCCCTTATCCATCAATTCCCGCAATTGATCCGATAATTTCTTTATTTCTTATGGTGCTAAACGATAAGGTGCACGAGCAAACGGTGTAGCCCCAGGCACTAAGTCTATTCTAAATTCAACCTCACATGGCGGCGGTAATCCTGGCAATTCCTCAGGAAATACTTCTGAAATAATCACGAATTGCTGGTACATCTTCTAGTCGTTTCTCAACCTTATCATCACTTGTTATTTGTGCCATGAATATATCACATCCTTTTTCCACATAACTCATTACCTTAAGACAAGATACCACCCTTAATCGAGAATTGTAATCATCACCCTTAACGGTCAAAATCTTATTCTTAAATGGAATATGCACTAGTTTCTCCCCACACACGATCACAGCATCACGCGATACCAACCAATCCATACCAATAATCACATCGAAAGAACCTAGCTCTATAGGCAAAGTCAATATCAAACATATAGTTTCCTAACTTCAAAGAACATCCTTTCAATATATAGCTAGTACTAACAATTTTCCCATCGACTATTTCCACATTATAGCTAGATTCTAACCTTACGGGTTCTCTATCAATAAGGCGACTGAAATTAACATCTACAAAACTTCTATCTGATCCAGAATCAAACAAAACACTAGCATAAGGAGCATCGAGTCAGAACGTACCCGTGACGACATTTGGTCTTTGGGGTTGATCAGCATTCCCCACTACATAGGCTGGTCCAGCAGCATTGCCCCTTGGCGATTTCCAACTTGCGGATAGTTTACCTGCCTGTGCCTTTTTTCTCCACAACCAAAACATGTTATCACTCTTGTGGCATTAGCTTCAGTCGCCACACCCCTTTCTCTACAGTCAGCAGCCTTGTGCCCAGCCTTTCCACATTTTCAGCAAGCTTGTGGACAATTCCCCGTATGATAAAGACTACAGAGACCACACTTGGGGTTGATCTTTTTGTTCCTTGGGTTAGTCACAGCACAAGCCCCTTCGTTTCTCCTTTGGTTGTATTGTTGGTTTTTTTTGGGACTTGGTTGTTGTTGTGATAATTCCCACGGTTCGGATTCTGGTTCGACTGAGTGCTTTCCCACCTTCTCTTGTTACTCTCAGCAATATTGTCCTTTATATCTTGAATTTTCACGTCCATAAGAGAGTGATCCATACGAACAACTTTGTCAAAGGTAGTGGGCCTTGATGAAGTGGTATTCCCCTTTATTTTGTTAGACAGTCCTTTGATGTACTACTTCATTTTCTTCCTATCGGTAGGGAAAGCATCCGTACATAACAAGAACAATTCATTAAACCTTCGAGTACATGCAGCAATGTCGTTGTTCCTCTAAGTCAAATGTCTCAATTCGTTTTCCAACTGAGTTAATTCCTCTTCTGGGCAAAACTGACTAGTTAACAATTCCTTGGTGGTTGTACATGTCCTTGCATTTGCCGCAGCTAGTCCTACCGTGGCCACTTAACTTTTCCACCAGCAAAGAGCCTCGTCTTGCAAAGTAGCGGCATCAAATTTAACCTTGTTAGCCTCAGAAAACATCCGTTAATCTCAAATGTACTCTCGATGTTTTCAATCTATCGGCACAATTCCAATGCACCCCCTATTCCACGAAACTGTGTCAACCCACACTTCATGAAACTAGCAAACGAACATTCCCTTAGCGATTGTGGACCCCCAACAGCTCCCCCAGCTGCTTCACCCCTTGGAACACGGTCTGCCGCAAGTGCACGGGCAATCCCTTCCTCAATCATGGTGTTGACTGTAGCGGTAGTTAGTTTTGGAGGCATTTTATGTCATCACAAATGAAAGAAACAGGGTGAGTACACATATCAAGATAAAGTTCTTTATCATGACACAATATGAACATCACATGTACATGCAAACAGTAACTACAAAGATTAATCCATCAAGACAAGGTAAGAACAAATAAATACATTCCATAGATCATGAAAGGTAAATTTAGATTGCATCGTAAATCAACAAAATTATGACAAGTATTTGCCACTATAATCCTTCACTAACAACCAAAAGCGTCTAAGGTTTATCACAATAAAACAGTACAATCCAAATGAGTTCAAATACAAAGAAACAAAGAAAATACTAAGAAAATAATCACGTGGCGACCCACGTGGCCTCTTGGGAGGTGGTACATCACCATCCTCATTGTCGTCATCCTCCTCACCATCGTCCACTATCTTCTCTTTTCCATTAGAGTTCAACTCACCACAAGGTGGCAACTGACTGTAAAATACCAAGAACTCTCCTACACGTGGTGGACTGATCATACAGTGCGAATCAGCATAACGCGGATCATCTTTAAATTTACAACCCTGGGTCAAGAATGGTCTAAGACGCGACTCCCAATCACGTAACCTATCAAACTTAGCTTGCTCCTCTTGAAACTTTTGAAACTTGGTACTTAGGTTCTCCACCAGTGACCTAATACTCGACATCTCTTTCCTATCTGATCCCTTGTCATAATCCATACCCCTCAGATCAGACTGAAGCTTGTTCATCCTACCTTCATTCTCATTAAACCTTTTAATCACCCTTTTCTCTATAGTAAACCTCTCATAGAACAACCTATCAAACTTTCTCCAATAATGAAGAGTGTCACCATACGCTCACGGTCCAGGACAGATAATAGGAGTGATGTTCTCATGAATAGAACGAGCGCTAGCAGTGTCACTAGACTCGGCATGCCAATCATCACGAGAACGGGTAATAGTGGTACACCCCTCATATAAGCCTCCAAAATAGGTACAAAAATAGGTGAGGGTGCTTGATCATATCGGTCAGTCGGTGGCTGGTTCGATCCAATCAGTTCTCCTATGGTTTGGACTACTTCTGACTCAACTTGTTCCTCAACTTGAGCATCGACCTCGCCATCCTCCTCAGGATCCTCCTCAGGGTTCTCATTGTCACTTACCTCGAAATTATGCAACTCACTCTCGTTCCCATCGTCCCCGTTATTATTTCCTTCTACTACCTCGTATCCACCCATTGTTGTTCTATGGCTGCTAAGGAAACGATCCTCCATGCGCACCCAATTCATACTCATCTCCATTATTGTCGTTCGGTGTAATTCGGCCATTTTCTACAAACACCGAAAATTCATGGGTGTATAAGGTCATTATTCAAAATATTAATGCATGCAATGCCATGTAATGTAGTACGTATGCCAAATATATGCAACATATATGATAGTCATGCAAAAATTTGCAAGTTACGATGATAAGTACTCGACGTACGCAACAATATATATCAATATATTTTGACAGTATTTACTTACTAAATACTCGGGAAATCATATCAGTTTTGAGGGATACATCTAAAATATAAAGTAATGCAAGAATAGTCTTATCGGATCCATGTAGAGTAGTTGTGTGCTTAAAACTTTTTAGGACACACCAAAAGTTATAACTTAGGTTTTTCAAATTTGACCTACTTCTCTTAACTTGTGGCTCTGATACCAATCTTTAACACCCCCAAATTAACACGCAACGGTTATCAATATTTGGTGTTAAACACAAGCATCATTAACACAAATCACATTGAACGCCCTCAAATGAGACGTTAAAGTATTTACAACATTGTCTAAAGTTTTCCATCCCAAAATAAGGTACCATCAGAGTAGCATTTTTGTCCCAAAAACCGTTACCAACCACAACATTTATCAAGAGACATAAAATAAATTGTTCATTGAAAAGGGAAGGAAAATTCATAATAGTTTAAACCATAAAGCACCAACTCCCTCGTCGCATGCTCCGCTGCTATCATGCTCGTTACCTGAAATACATGCTTAAAAACGTCAACAATAATTTCGAGTGAATCTATAGGTTTAACAATTATAGTTTGAACACAAGTATAAAATGAATCATGATCATCCAATAGCATTGTAGTGCACACAATCTATTATTCAATATCTCATATTAATAAAAAAATATTCGATTGTATTAAGCTCATGACACCGACCCCTTAAAGCTACCACCCGCGCCAAATGCCAGCGTGAAATCAATGCCCTCACAAATTGGTATTCCTTGCAAATATACCCTTCTTCTTATTACAATATATCCATCCATCGAGTTTACTCAACGTAACAACTCAAGTCTAGGATCGTGTGTTCAACCCATAGTACTATTAATTGAATAAAGCGGCTATTTCCAACCCATACGAGAGTAAGACAATAGTTAACGGTTCATGAAATTAGGGAATTTTAGCAACTAGGTACTTAATACAATCAAGGCAACATTCGGGTCCAAACAGCCATTGATAGGTGTGTAAACACCCATCCTTTTACCACTTAATTCTGGCTAAAACAAGACCAAAACACGTATTTAATATCATTTGTTTGGAATTATGCGTGGTTTTTGTGTGTATTGTGTTTTCAGAGTCAACCGGATGAATATTGGAGAAAACATGGGATTGCACGGGATTTATCGAAGAAAAAGACTCAAGATGAAGTCTATTGTCCAAGAGATGCAAAAGATTGGAAGTCACTGGGCCTATACGAAGATTTATCGAAGAAAAGGACCAAAGAAGGAAGATTTACATAAGTCGAAGAAACTCAAGTCTATTAAACAAAGAAATTAAAAGACGAGTTGAATTTAATCGACGACAAATCCCGAATCAGAATCGAAAACGTCAACTTTTCTGAAAAAGACGAGAAGACAAGAAGAACGGGAGAAAGCCCACTCACCAACCAAAGGGAACACCTATATAAAGGATTCCCCTCACACTTTTCATCCAATTTTTCTCCCCTCTTTTTCTCCCTTTCTGTTTCGTAGACATCACCAACACCACTAGGGTGTTTGGTGATTTTGATCTTTGTTTTTCAAATCTTGTAATTTTAATCTTTGTTTTATTTTGTTCAACATTAATCATCAATACAAGTTCTTGTTTAATCTTTCCATTTAATCTTGTTCATCATCATCTTTCATTTCAAGTTCTTAAGTTCTTATTTGGTTGAGTTTTGATTTTAAAAAGTTGTTGAATTTGCGTTTTTATTGATGGGATTTGTAGTTTATGGTTAGTAGATGTTTAGTGATTAGTTTATTTAAGTTTTTGGTGAAAAACTGGGTGATTTTTGGATCGAATTCGAGTTCCCCTGTTTTTTCAGTTTAGTTACTGTTCTTGTGTGTTCCCAGGTTCCGGATGAACAAAACTTCCGGATGAACACAAACTTCCGGATGAACAAGAAAGTTCCGGATGAATAAAAAGTTCCGAATGAGTTTTTCTTTAAAAGTTCCGAATGAGTTTTTCCTTTAAAAGTTCCGAATGAATAAAAAGTTCCGAATGAGTTTTTCCTTTAAAAGTTCCGAATGAGTTTTTCCTTTAAAAGTTCCGAATGAGTTAAAAAGTTCCGAATGAGTTTCCTTTCAAAAAGTTCCGAATCAGTTGATAGTTCCGAATAAACTTCCGACTCAAAAGTTCCGGATAAACTTCCGGATCAATCTTCCGAACCAAAAGTTCCGGGTGAACTTCCGAACAAAGTTTCGGGTGAAGGTTCCGAACAAAGTTCCGGATGAAGGATCCGAGTGAACTTCCGAGTGAAGGTTCCGAGTAAAGTTCCGAATCAAGAGACTTTGAAAGTTCCGAATCAACTGCTAAAGTTCCGGATCAGTTTTTCTTTTGAGCATTTCAACTAAGAGTTAAGTGGTATTTACTTTTTTCTATTTTAGTTATTAAAGTTTAAATTCAAGTGTTACTTACTGTTTCTTGTTATTTCTTCAATTTATATTTTAAGTTTAATCTTAATTCTAGGTTTATTAACTGTTATTAATATAATTGCCTTTAAATTTAAGTGTACATTTTAGAGCATTTAATCCTTTAGTAGATTAGAAAACCAATCCCTTTTTAGTAACCAAGAACAATCATTCCACTTAGAACCAAGATCAATTCGAGAGGATATCGAGAGAATTTAGAAGAACCCATTACAAAATGCTAGTATCAAATGGCGCCGCTGCCGGCTCTTCTCGTTAAGATCAAAAGTTTTTTGTGAGAACTTGGATTTTGGGATCCGTTCCCCGTGAACGTTACTTTTTCATAAAAAATTTCAAAAATCCTAAAAAAGTAAAAAACATAAAAAACCAAAAATATTTTGCTTTGTTTTTCTCTTGTTAGTTCTTTTGCAGGTGTATGCGCACTCGATCAACGTCTTATCAAGAGCCCGAGCCTCTCGATAACTTAGACATGGCCGGTGTACAAAACAACAACAACATACCACCTCCAAACAACAATAATAACAACAACAACCCACCTTTCAACAACATGAATAATAACAACAATAATGAGCCTCTACCGGATAATCGCCCGATGATTGAACTGCTGCAAGCTCATGTAGATGGCAACACTGATCCAATTGTTATACCAGCGATTGCAGCCAACAACTTTGAGCTAAAATCAGGCTTTATCCAGATGGTCTCCGCTCAACCATTCTTGGGGCGTACCATTGATGACCCACATGACCATATCAAGAGATTCTTACAACTCACCAATACGGTCAAATTCAATGGTGTTCCACAAGAGGTAATCAGGTTACAACTTTTTCCCTTTTCTTTAGAGGGACAAGCCCGACATTGGCTTGCTAAGGAACCGCCACAGAGTATTCTCTCGTGGACGGATTTGGAAACCAAATTTATCAATTACTTTTTCCCACCCTCTCGTACTACCGCTTTGCGGAATGAAATCATAAATTTTGAACAGAAGTACGATGAGTCGTTCAGTGAATCTTGGGATCGTTTTAAAGATCTTTTAAGAAAATGCCCACAACATGGTTTTACCAAAGTGCACCAAATTAACACTTTTTACAATGGTTTAAGCATGAGTGACCAAGATTCACTAAACAGTGCCTCGGGGGGTAATCTTTTGGCTAAGAATTCCAATGCTGCTTGGGATATCATTGAGAATAAGTCTCGTGTGCAAATTAAGAGTGTTCGGACCAATGTTGCTAGTGCTAGTACTAGTGACAGCGACAAGCGACTTGACAAAATCACTACGCTTCTTGAATCGCTTGTCACCCACACCGTTAACAACAACAACAGCAACAACGCTAAAAACGCTCAAGTCAATGCTGTTAGCCAACCATGCGAGATATGCGGGGGTCCTCACTCTTAAACCACTTGTACCGCCACCCAAGACTACCCTGCTAAAAATGTGAATGCAGCATATGCCACCTATCCTCCACCTGGTTATCAAGCTAGACCTCAAGGTGACCGTAATTTTCTTAGCTACTGCTCCAACAACTACCTATCACCACCCGGTTTTCCTCCAAGTAACCCAAACCAACAACAAAACCTCAATCGCCCTCCTCAACAACAACAACAACCTCGTACACCATACATTCCACCTCACAAACAGCAACAACCACCTCAAGGAAACAACCAAGTCTACCAGCAACCTGCTTATCAACCACCCGCATACAATGCTCCTCCCAACCAACCCACCGCTCTTCACCAAGAAGTGGAAACCTATATGAGGACTAACGATGTGATCGTGGGAAATCTTCAGCGGGAAGTGCTCAACTTGAAAGCAGACTTGGTCAAACAAGGGAACGATCTGAGAGCTGACATGAGAAACACGTTGGATAGTCAAACGAATGACTTGAAGAACATGATGGCTAGCTTTTTCCAAGGTAATCAACCCTCTTCTTCGGGTACTCTTCCGAATAACACCGTTGCGAATCCAAGAGGGGAGATGAAAGCAATCACTACTCGCAGTGGTAAAGGTACCAAGGAACCCGAGCTTCCTATACCTCCACCGGTGGTTGTGACTAAGGAGAACGAGTCACCTGCTCCTATTCCTCATCCGTCTCCTTCCCCAATTTCTCCACCTCTTCCTTCTACCCCTCCTCCACCCATGGATGTGAGTGATCCTATTCTCCTAAAGCCTTCCTCTTCTTCCAATATACCTTATCCATCTAGGTTGAGGAAAGAGAAGCTCAAAAGCAAGGACGATATTCAGGTTTCGAACTTTCTTAAAATGTTCAAACAATTGAATTTTAACATATCCTTCGCTGAGGCTCTCGCTCACATGCCTAAGTATGCGAAAATGTTTAAAGATCTTCTGAGTGACAAGGAAAAACTTCTTGATATTGCCAACACCCAACTTAATGAGAATTGCTCTGCAGTGCTCTTAAGGAAATTGCCAACCAAGCTTGGTGATCCGGGTCGTTTCTTAATCCCTTGCAATTTCCCGGGAGTAGAGAATTGCATGGCCCTAGCCGATCTAGGTGCCAGTATTAATCTAATGCCTCTAAGCGTTTGGAAGCAATTATCTCTCCCTGAGCTAGTCCCCACCAAAATGACTTTGGAATTAGCTAACCGTACGGTTGCTTATCCAGTGGGGATAGCCGAAGACGTCTTTGTAGGAGTCGACAAATTCACTTTTCCTGCTGATTTTGTCGTCGTCGACTACGAGATGGACCCTCGTGTTCCCTTGATCGTGGGTCGTCCATTCTTGAGGACCGGTCGCACTCTTATCGATGTTGAAGCCGGTGAGCTTATCATGAGAGTGGGTGACGATAAAATCGTCTTCAACATGGGAAAGTTGTCTAAACAACCTTATTCATACGAGAGTGTTAATTGTATTGACGTTCTTGATGAGGCTTGTGAAGAACACTTCAAAGATGCTTGTAAAAGTATTCCTACCTCTCTTCCCAATGTTGAAACCGTTTCCTCTATTGATTCATCACTGTCTCTATTTGGAGAAAGTGATTTGTTTTGGAACAATCTTGAAGCCACCATGGGAGATGTGAACTTAGCTACTGATGATGCTCCCACCGATGGGGATGAAAACATGCATTTCTTTGAAAACCTTCTCAACGAAGACAATCCTTCTCCTCCATCTCCCACGGTTATTGCTATCGATACTCTGACTTTGAATACGCCTCCCGTCGAAAATCCTCCGGATGTAGAACTTAAGGAGTTGCCGCCCCATCTCGAGTATGTGTTCCTTGAAGAAGAGAAGCAGTCGCCAGTCATCATTGCGAAGGACTTGAAGGAAGAAGAAAAATCTCGCCTCATCGCCGTGCTTAAAGATCACAAGAAGGCTATTGCTTGGAAAATCTCTGATATTCGTGGAATTGATCCTCACTTCTGCACCCACAAAATTCTCATGGAGGACGACTTTAAGCCCACAATTCAAAGCCAACGAAGGGTGAATCCAAAAATCCATGAAGTCATCAAAACAGAGGTTATCAAACTTCTTGATGCGGGTATGATTTACCCTATTTCGGATTCACCATGGGTTAGTCCAATCCATTGTGTGCCCAAGAAGGGCGGAATAACCGTTGTTCCCAATGAACACAACGAGTTGATTTCCACTCGCCTCGTTACTGGGTGGAGAGTTTGTATAGACTACCGCAAACTCAATGATGCCACGAGAAAGGATCATTTCCCTCTACCTTTTATGGACCAAATGCTTGAACGTTTAGCGGGTAATGAATATTACTGCTTTCTTGATGGTTTCTCGGGTTATTTCCAAATACCCATCGATCCCCAAGATCAAGAGAAGACAACATTCACTTGTCCCTATGGCACATTTGCGTACAAAAGGATGCCTTTTGGCTTATGTAATGCCCCCGGGACTTTCCAAAGGTGCATGTTAGCTATCTTCCATGACATGGTTGAACAAACCATGGAAGTCTTCATGGATGATTTCTCGGTCTTCGGGGATTCCTTCTCTTCTTGCCTTGTCAATTTGGAACGTATGCTTAAGCGGTGCGAAGACACTCGCCTTGTTCTGAATTGGGAAAAATGCCATTTTATGGTAAAAGAAGGCATCGTGCTAGGACACAAGATTTCCAAATCCGGTCTTGAAGTAGACCGTGCTAAAATCGATGTTATCGCTAAGTTGCCTCCACCTTCAACCGTGAAGGGTGTGAGAAGTTTCCTGGGTCATGCGGGCTTCTACCGTCGATTCATCAAAGATTTTTCTCAAATCGCTCGCCCGATGACCCACCTCTTGGAAAAAGATACTCCTTTTATCTTTTCCAAAGAGTGTCTTGAAGCCTTCAACTCGCTTAAGGATAAGCTTACTAAGGCACCCGTCTTAGTTACCCCTAATTGGGAGCTGCCTTTTGAGTTGATGTGCGATGCTAGTGATTTTGCTATTGGAGCTGTTTTGGGCCAAAGAGTGAATAAACACTTCCAACCGATCCATTACGCTAGCAAGACAATGACGGGGGCACAATTGCATTATACGACAACCGAAAAAGAGCTTTTAGTTGTTGTCTATGCCTTTGAAAAGTTCCGCCCCTATCTTGTCCTTTCCACCACAATCGTTTACACCGATCATTTCACGCTGAAGTACTTGTTGACAAAGCAAGATTCCAAACCAAGACTTCTTCGCTGGGTTTTGCTACTCCAAGAATTTAAAATCGAAATTCACGATAAAAAAGGAGCTGAAAACCTAGCCGCGGATCATCTCAGTAGACTTGAGGATCCTTACCAGGGGGATCATCCGAACAAAGAAATCAATGATTCTTTTCCCTTGGAGACCTTAATGTCTATAAATTCGAATTCTGATGAAACCCCGTGGTTTGCAGACTTTGCAAACTACTTGGCGGGTGGAATTCTCGTTGACGGGTTAACATCCCAACAAAAGAAAAAGTTTTTCAAAGACATTAAGACTTACTTTTGGGATGACCCGTATCTATACAAACAATGTGCCGACTTGATTATTCGCCGATGTGTTGATGGACCGGCAGCTTTTGAAATCCTTGATGCTTGCCACAAAGGACCCACCGGTGGTCACTTTGGTCCCAACTACACCGCCAAAAAAGTGTTTGACTCGGGATTTTATTGGCCCTCCATATATCGTGACGCTCACAATATGGTTAAACGATGGTGATGTTTGCCAAAAACAAGGCACGATCACACATAAAGACGAGATGCCTCAGAATTTCATTCAAGAGTGTGAAATCTTTGATGTTTGGGGTATCGACTTTATGGGGCCATTCCCTTCCTCTAAAGGAAACAAATACATCCTTGTAGCCATTGACTACGTTTCAAAGTGGGTTGAAGCCAAAGCTTTACCCACTAATGACGCAAGGGTGGTTTGTAACTTTTTGAAAGCTCTATTCGCTAGATTCGGTGTGCCTCGTGCCATTATTAGTGATCGTGGGACTCATTTTTGCAATGACCAATTCGCAAGAGTCATGGCTAAGTATGGTGTAAATCATCGTCTTTCCATAGCCTACCACCCACAAACTAATGGCCAGGCTGAAATATCCAACCGAGGATTAAAGCGAATTCTTGAAAGAACCGTGGGAGAGCATCGTGCCTCATGGGCTGATAAACTTGATGATGCTTTGTGGGCTTTTCGTACTGCATACAAGACTCCGATTGGTTGTACACCATATCGTCTCGTGTACGGGAAAGCGTGCCACCTCCCCATTGAGTTGGAGCACAAGGCTTACTGGGCCTTGAAGTGGGCTAATTTTGATATCAACAAAGCCGATGACCTACGCAAGATCCAACTCAATGAGCTCAATGAACTCCGTAATGAGGCTTATGAAAATTCTTTGATCTATAAGGAAAGGACTAAGCTCATTCATGATTCTAAGATTAAGAACCGAGAGTTCCATGTTGGAGATAAAGTCTTACTTTTTAACTCTCGGTTGAAAATCTTTTCGGGCAAGCTGAAATCTCGTTGGTCCGGCCCATTCACCATTGCCCAAATTTTTCCATATGGTACTCTCGAGCTCGCTCAACCTAATGGACCTAATTTTAAGGTGAATGGCCAACGAGTGAAGTTGTACTTTGGTGAGGACACCTCTCAGGAGATGATTCCATCCCTCACCACGTTCCCCATGAACTAATTTTGGGTCGAGTCAGGCTCGTGACTCGGTTATCAAAAACAAGCGCTCCTCGGGAGGCAACCCGAGTATCTATCCTTTTTATGTTTTTACCTCCTAAGTGTAGGGGGCCTCTATAGGGTGTTTGTATTTGTGTGGTGATGTGATTACAGGGATTAGTGCACTCTTGGAATCTCTGAAGAACCGTGCTCCCATGTTATCCGAAATCCGGTTCTATCTCTCAACTATCGTGATTCAATTTTCTTCATACTCACATTTGAAATTGATCACTTTAGTCGTCTCTTCCTTAACTTGATTTAACCAACGTGCACAATGTCATAAGTGGAGGGGAGACTTTTCCCACATGCTTAAACATTGAGGACAATGTTTATCTTAAGTGTAGGGGGGACTTCTATCGAAGTTTTAAGTGGACTTTTCCATGAAAATGCCTTCATTTAACCGGAAAATCATATTTTTCAACATTTTTCAAATGTTTTTATTAACTTTGGCCATTTAGTCGTAATTTTCAAATTTTTATCGTTGCTTTCGTATGTATATATCCCGCAATAAAGTCAAATTTTAATAAAGTGGTGTAGCTAGTTTAGAAGTCTTTGACATATTAGGCCCGTTGCGATTATTTTGACTCAACCCGAATAGACTTATCTAAGTTTATTCTAGCTAGTATCCTTAACCATGCAGACCTTAATTGGTTTATTAGGCTAAGCATCCACGAGTCTCATTACTTGAGATTTTAAATTGTGGAGGACGAGAAATGATAGAGTCAATTATAAGTCGGTATTCTTGCACAAGCTCACTTGGTGTAATTATTTGCCTATTCTCCCATCACTTGCTAATAATTTATCTGCAATAAGTAAGGTCGTACGATTTGAAAAGTTACTTAGCTTCTAGCCCAAGATCGTTTAAAAGTTGCTCGGTAATGATAAGAGTTCATAGCCAAGGCATAACTTATGAAGCGGGGCGCGAAGATTGGCGAGTCCGAGAAGGCCCTAACAAGGCATGAGGATTCCATTTTATTGCTAAAGATCCAAAGTGATGTGAAAAGCATTATTCCCAAAGTCAATATGAAGGATCAAGACTCACGACGAAAAGCAATCAACTCCCATAAAGATGATGGAGAAGTCTATCCGAAAAGACCCTAACAAGGTATGAGGATAAATAGATCCAAGTCCGAAAAGGAGGCGGATCGTTGTATCTCAAAATCCCAAATAGAGATTGAAGAAATAATCATGAAGTCGTGGTCAACAAAGTTGGAGTACCTCTCAAAAGACTCCAAGTGAAGAAACTCTATGAACGATGAGAAGACCATTATCTCAAGCACGTCTCTCAAGATATGAAGAATGAAGTACATGCCAAATATCGGCCCGAGAAAGGTCTCAAATCGTGAACCGAGTTATGCCAAGATGTGAACTTTTTTGATATCCCGAGAAGCAGTTTTAAGAGATTTTGTCCTTTAGCTAACTATTGATCAAATCGTCCTACTTTGCTTTCAGCCTTAATAAACTATCGAAATAAGTCCAAAAATGCATCTTCATGATCATTCTAAGACAAAAATAAAATATAAGAGATACACCTAGGAATAAGGGAGTTTAAGCATATAATTAAGCCATGTGTGTAAGTGTTTTGATTTACTAACTTATAATAACAATGATCTCGTTTTTAAGCTTAGTTTGGGGAACGTGAAACTTGAAGGTGATAAATCTTCGCAGCACCAAAAGCCCCAATGTAAGTCATTGATCTCTTTGCAAGTTATTTCCATGTAGCTATTTTCAAGTGAAAATGGTTTTCTATCTTTTTGTTTTCGTTTAAGTTTTAATTTCTTTTAGTACCTTAATTTTTGTTTAAGTAGTATTTTAATAAGGCCAAGGTTGATTAATTATGATAAAAGTATAAAATTGCTTTATCACTAAGCATTGCATGAGGGCATGGCAATGGTTAAGTATAGGGGATTTGATAGGTGTGTAAACACCCATCCTTTTACCACTTAATTCTGGCTAAAACAAGACCAAAACGCGTATTTAATATCATTTGTTTGGAATTATGCGTGGTTTTTGTGTGTATTGTGTTTTCAGAGCCAACCGGATGAATATTGGAGAAACATGGGATTGCACGGGATTTATCGAAGAAAAAGACTCAAGATGAAGTCTATTGTCCAAGAGATGCAAAAGATTGGAAGTCACTGGGCCTATTCGAAGATTTATCGAAGAAAAGGACCAAAGATGGAAGATTTACATAAGTCGAAGAAACTCAAGTCTATTAAACGAAGAAATTAAAAGACGAGTTGAATTTAATCGACGACAAATCCCGAATCAGAATCGAAAACGTCAACTTTTCTGAAAAAGACGAGAAGACAAGAAGAACGGGAGAAAGCCCACTCACCAACCAAAGGGAACACCTATATAAAGGATTCCCCTCACACTTTTCATCCAGTTTTTCTCCCCTCTTTTTCTCCCTTTCTGTTTCGTAGACATCACCAACACCACTAGGGTGTTTGGTGATTTTGATCTTTGTTTTTCAAATCTTGTAATTTTAATCTTTGTTTTATTTGTTCAACATTAATCATCAATACAAGTTCTTGTTTAATCTTTCCATTTCATCTTGTTCATCATAATCTTTCATTTCAAGTTCTTAAGTTCTTATTTGGTTGAGTTTTGATTTTAAAAAGTTGTTGAATTTGCGTTTTTATTGATGGGATTTGTATTTTATGGTTAGTAGATGTTTAGTGATTAGTTTATTTAAGTTTTTGGTGAAAAACTGGGTGATTTTTGGATTGAATTCGAGTTCCCCTGTTTTTTCGGCTTAGTTACTGTTCTGGTGTGTTCCCAGGTTCCGGATGAACAAAACTTCCGGATGAACACAAACTTCCGGATGAACAAGAAAGTTCCGGATGAATAAAAAGTTCCGAATGAGTTTTTCTTTAAAAGTTCCGAATGAGTTTTTCCTTTAAAAGTTCCGAATGAATAAAAAGTTCCGAATGAGTTTTTCCTTTAAAAGTTCCGAATGAGTTTTTCCTTTAAAAGTTCCGAATGAGTTAAAAAGTTCCGAATGAGTTTCCTTTCAAAAAGTTCCGAATCAGTTGATAGTTCCGAATAAACTTCCGACTCAAAAGTTCCGGATAAACTTCCGGATCAATCTTCTAAACCAAAAGTTCCGGGTGAACTTCCGAACCAACTTCCGAACAAAGTTCCGGGTGAAGGTTCCGAACAAAGTTCCGGATGAAGGATCCGAGTGAACTTCCGAGTGAAGGTTCCGAGTAAAGTTCCGAATCAAGAGACTTTGAAAGTTCCGAATCAACAGCTAAAGTTCCGGATCAGTTTTTCTTTTGAGCATTTCAACTAAGAGTTAAGTGGTATTTACTTTTTTTTTGTTTTAGTTATTAAAGTTTAAATTCAAGTGTTACTTACTGTTTCTTGTTATTTCTTCAATTTATATTTTTAGTTTAATCTTAATTCTAGGTTTATTAACTGTTATTAATATAATTGCCTTTAAATTTAAGTGTATATTTTAGAGCATTTAATCCTTTAGTAGATTAGAAAACCAATCCCTTTTTAGTTACCAAGAACAATCATTCCACTTAGAACCAAGATCAATTCGAGAGGATATCGAGAGAATTTAGAAGAACCCATTACAAAATGCTAGTATCAGCCATTCATGACTTATGTTCCATTTAGTTCAAATAGCATGTATCCCTCTCGCGAGTTAAAATCATTTAAAAGGTAGTATAAAGCGAGGCTATAGACTCACCTTGAGTGATACAAGAAGCTAGTGGTGATCGTCGAAGTGAAGATGCCCGAGAACACGTGTAAAATGTCGCGACTGTTAGAAATACGTTTTAACGTATATTAGAAGTATCGGTCACTCCACAATATGATTTATGTTGTAATAGCTCGTAGTTAGTATTTAGTTATTATTTGCTTATTAACTTAAGTAAGAACCGGTCCATGGGCTTGTCATGGACCGGCCCAAGTCCACTTATGACTTGGAACTATAAATACCCCTTTCCACTAAGGAAAGGGGTTGGTTGTTATCATTTCTGAATTTCCACTTAATAAAATTCACATAGTTTCTCTCACTTTCTCTCTCTAACTTTCTCTCTCTAGAAATTAACAAACCCCTTCATAGATTCATTGATTATCAATATTCTACATTTGGTATCAAGAGCTATGGGGTGATTTAAGGTGGTGATTTGTGTGGTTTTTTAGTTTTTGATTGTATTAGTGTTCTTTTAGAAAAATCATCTTGATTCTTGGTGTTTTTGATGTTTTTGTGATTGGGATTAGTGGATAAGTATTAGTTGTTACTTATTTTAGTCGAAAGCACAAAACTTTTTGGGTTATTTGGTCAAAATCTGGGCTTAATCTTACTTTTTACTGTTCGACTGTTCATTGGAGGAGGTTTCTGTTCATTCAGCAGAAGTTCCGGATCAAGGAGTTCCGGATCAAGGAGTTCCGAATCAAGGAGTTCCGAGTCAAGAAGTTCCGAATCAAGAAACTTCCGAACCAAGAAGTTCCGGATCAAGAAACTTCCGGATCAAGAAGTTCCGAGTCAAGGAGTTCCGAATCAAGAAACTTCCGAACCAAGAAGTTCCGAGTCAAGGAGTTCCGAATCAAGAAACTTCCGAACCAAGAAGTTCCGGATCAAGAAACTTCCGAACCAAGAACTTCCGAGTCAAGAAGTTCCGGATCAAGCCAAAGTTCCGAACCAAGAACTTCCGAGTCAAGAAGTTCCGGATCAAGCCAAAGTTCCGAACCAAGAACTTCCGAGTCAAGAAGTTCCGGATCATCCCAAAAGTTCCGAATCAAGGTAATCTTCCGAATCAACACAAAGTTCCGAATCAAGGTAATCTTCCGAATCAAACTTCCGAATCAACAAAAAGTTCCGAATCAAGGGTAATTTTGCTTGTTTTTTCGACGATTTTTTAGAGGATTTAATCTTGGTTTCATACAACAAAAACACAACACAATTCACAAGCTTTACTTCACTGCTCGATCAACCGATAATCTCTGTTTCTTTGAAGAAAAACAAAATGAATCCAAATTCAGTAATGCCTCAGATGACATCTCTTACGGATATATCAATCATAACGGGAACTGATAGCCGTCCACCGATGCTCATTAAAGAGGTGTTTGAGGCATGGCAAGGTCGAATGATGCAATATCTAAAGGGGAAACCGACATACGAAAGGCTTATGGTCAAATCGATTTTGAATGGTCCACTCGACTATGGTACCATTACGGTTGACAACGTGACTAGACCACGAGAATTTGAAGAACTCACTCCAGCCCAACAACTCGTTGCAGATGCAGATGAAAAAGCTCTTCAAACAATTCTCCAAGCACTTCCCCATGACATCTATAGGATGGTGAGTCAGTATACGGTGGCAAAGGATCTATGGGAACGTCTTAAGGTGTTGCTACAAGGCACGTCTCTCACCAAACAAGAAAGGGAGTGTCAGCTGTATGATTTGTTTGATAGATTCACCTACAACCCAGGGGAAACGCTCCACGATTATTACTTCAGATTCACCACACTTATGAATGATCTGAATGTATACAATCTTGTGATCGCACCATTCCAGGTTAACACCAAATTCTTGAATACTCTACCTCAAGCTGAATGGGGTGAGTACATTACTGATGTGAAGTTAACCCGGGATTTGCATAAGTGCAACTTAGATCAAATCTATGCCTTCCTTCAGCAGCATGAGAAGCATGTGATTATGCACCGTTCTCCTCGTGGTATGCACCCAGATTCTTTAGCATTGATGGCGAATCAACCAAGCTTGTCTCACAACAACACACCCTATATCTTGGGACATCAAGCTCTTCATCAATCACCTTACATGACACCAGCCTTTCCCCAATACTCGATTCTACCACAACCACCCACCTCACATCAGCAACAATATCGGTTCAATGCACCCTCACCACAGTATGCTTCACAACCTCATCCAGCAAATGTTGCACATTATGCTCAGCCATCATATTCTTCTTATCAAGAGAATGCAGCATATCCAACAAGTTACCCTGATCAAATGAGTCTTCCTTATACTGATTATGCAGCTCATCCAGATCAAGCACTATATTGTGATGATGAGGAAGTCCCAGTTCCTGTATTCCAACAAGGAGCTGACCCAGTTGAAGTGCTAACTACTATGTCTGCTTACCTCACAAGAACTTTAAGCAAACGAGGATTCAGAGGATCAGCTCCTACCAACAATCAGTTGAGGAATTCATCCAATTCTCGCCAACAAGCTACAATTGAGAATGGCAGAGTAAGGGTTCAGCCAATTCAGCCATATCAGGGGAGAACTTCCACATCAACCAATGTTCGCACCGCCAATCCTGCTCCTGCTCCAATGGTCAACAACCCTCCACGGGCTAATACAGGCAAGTTGAGAATGATTACATGCTACAACTGCAAGGAAGAGGGTCATATGTCCAGGGATTGTAAGAAACCCAAGAGGAGAAGGGATGGACAGTGGTTTGCAGAAAAGATCTATCTGGTAAATGCTCAGGCGCAAGGAAGGGAACTTGATGAAGAGGAGCTTGCATTTCTTGCTGACCCAGGGATTGCTGAACAAGACGTTGTCACTACGCAGAATGCAGCTTACCAAGCCGATGATCTTGATGCGTATGATTCCGATTGTGATGACTTTCAGACTGCAAAGGCTGCTTTCATGGCAACTTTCTCCAGCTTAGGGCCAGATAAGAAATCTGAGGTACTTATTAATAACACTGATAATGCCACTGATGCTAGTATTCAACCACATCAAGTTGGGCAAGAGAGAGCTAATTCGAATGAATCTTCGGTGGTGAGTCTTTCAAACGAGGAGACAAACAATGATAGCAATATCAATGTGAGTCCCCAGACTTTGAGTGAATCACAACCGGGAACCAGTTCGCATATGCCTACTCCTGCTCAACAAGATTTGGTCATGGTTCCTGCTACACTACTTAGCCAAATGAATGCTGCACTCTTAGAAACCTTAGCTAAGAATAAGAATTTGTCTGAAGAGCTTGCTTTAAGCAATGAGAAAGTACAAACCTTGGAACTAGTGCCTTCGTCTAGTGTTCTCACAAATCTCGAATATGATCACTTTAGAAACAAACAAATGGGTCACTTGCAAGAAATCGAAAACTTAAGAGCAAATTTGTCTAGTGAACTTAGAGAAAAGGAGTTAGTGGTCACTAATTTTCAAAAACTTCAAACTGATTTTGAATTACTCGAATCTAAGAAGACTGAAATGGAGATTAATGCTACTAATAAGATTAGAAGTCTAGACTACTTGCTGTTAAGACAATACGCTGCTTCACAACTAGTTCACTTATTTGATGCTTCATTTAAAGAGTTTAACTTATCACGTCTAAAAGGCCTTCCCCCTAATCCACGATATGCAAAACAAGCTTTAAGACATAGTCCTAGACTTTATAATGCAACTCAATTAGGATTGGCTTTAGACCCGATAGTTTTTCCCAATGATCGAACAAGTAAGGTTCTAGTTGATGAGGATCGGTCATACAATTCAGAAAAATATCCCGAGTGTGATTATTTTAAAATGAATAAGGAGCTTGCTAAAACTGATTTTAGAGTTCGCTTCCATATGGATAAAGATCTCATTACAGCACCAACCTACATGTTAGAGGAAGAACGCCCTAGTACATTTCCTACACTTGTCAACATGGAAGGTCCTAAGGAAATTCCAAAGAATCTTCCACCTGTTAGTACTGTATGGTTAAACTTGAAAGAGATTAACCGATACTTTACTAACTTTGACAAGGTCATTTTGGAATGTACGACTTCAAATGGCTTAAATGCCGGAGAATGGGCTTTCGAACACATGAACGAGGTGTTTAAAACTAAGATCAATCCGTTTGTCGAAAGTCTAAAAGGAAGTTTTGCATCTCTTAAGGAAAATCTTCAGTTTGAAATTGGGGAAGTTCAAAAAGTGTTTTATGAAATGGACACCGCTTACGAACTGCAACTAATTGAAAAGGAAAAGATTTCAACCGAATATGACCGATTCTTGTCCGAAGTAATCTCGTGTGATGTGCTTACTATTGTAAATGTTAAATATTCGAATGAGCTTACATCCGCTATGATGAATTGTGATGCTGTGAATATTTGTGAGGATATTTGTGATGATGTTTGTGATATTTCTGTAAATGTTGCTGAAACTGTAAATGAGGTAGATAATCATTCTTGTCACGAATCTAACGCTGAGTTTTTAAAGCTACAAGATTCTTATAATTTACTTTCTCAACGCTTTAATCAACTAGAACAACATTGTATATCTTTAGAATTAAAACAACAAGCTCAAAATGAAAATCTTTTGATATCAAATGTTTGTGAAAACGGTGTTGAGACAAGTGACAAGATGATTGCAATTGTTAAGACATTAGAGGAAGAAATCATGAGATTGAAGAGAGAGATATCATCAAAGGAAACATTAAGAATGGAACTAGAGGCCGCAGAGTCTAAAAACCAAGTCTTAGAAATTAGACTATCAACTGTTCTAGGGGAGATGGATCGGACAAGGCAGGGACTATCCGCTCTTTATGGTTCACTAGAAGATCGATTCGCTTTTAATGCGACACAGCAACAATATTATGTTGAACAACTGAACCAAAAGTGCGAAGAAATCTCTGACTTGAACATCCTGCTCATAGACAAAAATATGGTTTTGGCTGAGTTAAAGGAGACACTTCTTCTCACCCGACAAGAAGTTGTTGATAACTTAGCTACCGACTCTGCACCGTCCACTAGTGCTCCAACAACCAAGAAAGTAGTGCTTTATAAGAATCCGCTTCATAAGAAAAACCCGGTTGTATACGATGATTATATGAGGAATGCCATTAAGCATGTCGATCTTCTTAGGGATATTTTAGACGATCTTTATGCCTTAGATCCCTCAAGTAGCGACTATTATTCGGCCAATGAATATGTTAAGCGAGTTCAATATTGCTTGGCTTATTTGCAATACATAGGTACACCAGGTTCTGCACTACTTAATAATAGGCCCATTGCTGTCACTCCATTTAATAAGACTCCCGGAGCGAAACCGTCATTGGCACAATCAAGTACGACATCTTTAAAATCTGCTGCTAATGTTCCCAATTTGCCTTCTACAGGATTAAAAGCAACTACTAAGGCTAAAGGATCGCCACTCAAGAAAGATAAGATCAAGCCCGCCACTAGTAGTGCCACAAAGAAGAAAGTAGAAGTCCACATTAGGAATGCTAGTTCAGTTTTAAATAAAACGAATCATGTTAAGACTAAAAGCTCTGCGCCTGTGCAGCAGCCTAAACCATTCGTGAATTCTGATTTAAATTGCTGGAATTGTAATGAATGTATGTTTTCACAGCGTCATGATTTGTGTCTGATTGATCACGTTAATGAAATGAATGCTATTAAGAATGGTCTTGAATGGAAGCCAACGGGTAGAACTCGTGCCCAAGTTGGCTGGCAATGGCGTCCCACTGGTAGGACCTTTACTCTCGATGGTAAAATGTGCCCTTTAACTAGGAATGCATCCATTGAGGATAGGTCTGAGCGTCCTTTAGTTAGGAACACTCGCACTCAAGTAAGGAAACAGCGCCCTTTAATTAGGTCTGCCCCCACTATAGTGCCTATCAGTGTAGAAATACCTCAGGATTTGAGCCAATTAGAATCTACACCACCAATTAAGAAGAAGAAGGCTAGGAAATCTAAGAAACCTAGAGTTAGCAAATCTAAGATTAATAAATCTGTACCTGCTAATAACAAGGAACACTCAGATTCCGATACCTCTACATTGTCTTTGTGTGGTGATATTTTCAGGTGGTCCAAATCATCCTGTGGTATTTGGACTCCGGTTGTTCAAAACATATGACCGGAAATCGCTCGATGCTCCGAAATTTCGTCAGCAAGTTTCTTGGTACGGTTAAATTTGGGAATGATCATATAGCAAAGATTATGGGATATGGTGAATATCAGATTGGAAACGTGACGATTTCTAGGGTATACTATGTTGAAGGTCTTGGTCATAACTTATTCTCAGTAGGACAGTTTTGTGATTCCAACCTTGAGGTTGCTTTTCGACAACATACTTGTTTCATCCGCAACTTGGAAGGAAAAGATTTGTTGAAGGGATCTCGTGGTGCAAATCTTTACACTTTGTCCTTACAAGACATGATGGCCGCTTCTCCAGTATGTCTTCTCTCTAAAGCTTCTAAGACCAAGTCATGGTTATGGCATCGCAGATTATCTCATCTTAATTTTGATGCTATTAATCATCTGGCTAAAAACGAGTTAGTTCGTGGTCTTCCCAAGCTTAAATTTCACAAGGATCATTTATGTTCCGCGTGTTCAAGGGGGAAAAGCACCAAGAAATCTTACAAACCCAAAGCTGAAGACACTAATCAAGAAAAACTTCATCTTTTGCATATGGATCTTTGTGGACCGATGAGAACTGAAAGTGTGAGCGGTAAGAAATTCATTCTCGTCATTGTGGATGATTTCTCAAGGTTTACATGGGTTAGATTTCTACGTACAAAGGATGAAGCTCCGAAGGCTATCATCACTTTTCTGAAGTTCATTCAGGTACGTTTGAATACCACTGTCCGCCGTATTCGTACAGACAATGGTACAGAGTTCGTCAACCAGACTCTTCGTGATTATTATGAAGGAGTTGGTATATCACATGAAACATCCGCTGCACGCACTCCACAACAAAACGGTGTCGTTGAAAGACGAAATCGCACACTTATGGAAGCTGCTAGGACCATGCTTATTTATGCGAACGCTCCCTTGTTCTTGTGGGCAGAGGCTATTTCTACTGCATGTTTTACCCAAAACCGGTCTATCATTCGGAAACGCCATGGAAAAACACCTTATGAGCTTCTACATGACCGCAAACCCGATGTTTCATTTTTCCATGTGTTTGGTGCTTTGTGTTATCCAAACATCAATAGTGAGAACTTGGGTAAGCTTCAACCAAAAGCCGACATAGGTATTTTCATTGGTTACTCACCGTCCAAAAGAGCATACCGAATCTATAACCGTCGTCTTGGCAAGATTGTAGAAACTATGGACGCTGATTTCGACGAGCTGACAGCGATGGCTTCTGAGCAACACAGCTCTGAACCCGCGCTTCGTGAGATGGGACCCGGTGCTATAAGTTCCGGATTAGTTCCCAACAATCCTACTTCTACATCATTTTTACCACCAACTAGGCCTGAGTGGGATAAACTGTTTCAACCGTTGTTTGATGAATTCTTCGATCCCCCGACTGATGAAGTTCCAACACCTGTAGTAATTGCTCCAATACCTGAAGTGGTTGCTCAAGTTAATGAACCTTTATCTAATGCATCTACAATTCACATTGAACCGGATGCACCTTCACCAAGTGATTCTCAAACTTCACCTGAATCATCACCCCTACTTGTGCCTAATGATGTAGAAGAGGATTCCACTGATCACGACTTGGAATATGCTCACTTGCAAGAGCTTCCTTTCTTTGGTGTAGCGATCCCTGAAAACCCTTCAGTCGCCTCTACCTCAGAAGAAGCTCCATCTATTGTTCACTCCAGACCACCTAGGATTGAAAAACATAGCACTAAATGGACAAAAGATCACCCAATTAGGAATGTTATTGGAGATCTAGATCGACCAGTCTCTACTCGCCATCAATTACAAGAGAGTGCACTTTATTGCTACTTTGATGCATTTCTCTCTGAAGTTGAACCCAAAAATTGGCAGCAGGCTATGACCCAATCATCTTGGATCGAAGCTATGCAGGAGGAACTCAATGAATTCAAAAGACTAGAAGTATGGGAATTGGTTCCTCGCCCTGACAAGGTTAACATCCTTACTTTGTTATGGGTTTATAAGGTTAAACTTGATGAAATGGGTTCGGTATTAAAGAATAAAGCAAGATTGGTCGCTAGAGGATATAAACAAGCCTTGGGTATAGACTTTGAGGAATCTTTTGCTCCTGTGGCTAGATTGGAGGCGATTAGACTATTCCTTGCATTTGCTGCTCATATGAACATGATCGTCTATCAAATGGATGTGAAGACGGCATTTTTGAACGGTGAACTAAGGGAAGAAGTTTATGTTAGCCAACCGGATGGGTTCGTGAGTACGGAGTCTCCTAACCATGTGTACAAGCTTAAGAAGGCTCTCTATGGGTTGAAACAAGCTCCACGCGCGTGGTATGATCTCCTATCAACATATCTCATGTCGGAAGGCTTCTCCAAAGGCAAAGTGGACCCCACTCTATTCACTCTCAAGGACGGCAACGACATGCTTCTGGTACAAATTTATGTTGATGATATAATTTTTGCTGCCACTAACATCGAATTGTCTAAACAATTTGAGAAGATAATGTCCACACGCTTTCAGATGTCGATGATGGGAAAAATATCATTTTTCTTAGGATTACAGATTTCTCAGAATCCCAGAGGCATCTTTATAAATCAATCCAAATATGCTCTAGAATCACTTAAGAAATATAATTTTGAGAATTGTGACCCCGTAGACACTCCAATGGTTGAGAAAACCAAGTTAGATGAAGATAGGGATGGGATTATTGTCGATCCGAAACTTTACCGTGGAATGATCGGCACCCTTCTCTATCTGACTGCTAGCAGGCCTGATTTGCAATTTGCTGTATGCATGTGTGCCCGGTATCAGGCTCGGCCTACCGAAAAGCACTTACATGTAGTTAAAAGGATCTTTCGGTATCTAAAAGGAACACTTCATCGTGGTCTATGGTATCCGAAAGATTCCTCGATTGCTTTAATATCATACGCAGATGCCGATCATGCTGGATGTCAAGATACGAGGCGTAGCACTTCTGGATCTGTGCAACTCCTTGGAGATAGATTGATCAGTTGGTCTTCAAAAAGGCAGAAAAGCGCTGCAATATCAAGCACGGAGGCTGAATACATCGCCATGTCCGGTTGTTGTGCTCAAGTCCTTTGGATGAGATCACAATTAACTGACTACGGTCTTGGATTTAACAAAATCCCGATGTATTGTGACAACAAGAGCGCCATTGCCCTTTGCTGCAACTATGTTCAACACTCCCGGGCCAAGCACATAGACATTCGCTACCATTTCATCAAGGAGCAGGTGGAGAACGGAGTGATCGAGCTGTATTTTGTCACTACTGAGTACCAGCTGGCGGATATGTTCACCAAAGCCTTAGATCGAGGACGAATCGAGTTTTTGATCGACAAGCTTGGCATGAAATCATTCACTCCAGCGACACTCAAAGAGTTGGCAGAAGAATCAGCTGAATAGTCGTGGTAAACTATTCAGAGTATCCTTTGGTTGTGATCATGTATATTATCGTAAATATATAAACCACAAAAAGAAAATACAAAAATATAAAACCAAGAAAAACCATAAAAAATATAAAACCAACAAAAACCATAAAAAATATAAAACCAACAAAAACCATAAAAAATATAAAACCAACAAAAACCATAAAAAATATAAAATCCAGAAAAACCAAAAATATTTTTTGTTTTAAAACGGGCATGTCTTTTAGTACGGTAATATTTACGGCCTTAGAAATGTCGATCAATATTGACACGGTGCCATAAATAGAGTCCGTATAAAAGTTGTACATTTTCAAAACATGCCCATATTGGCTTGTAGTTATTTCTGACTGCAACCCGGTTTTCATATTAAAGTCACGTATTTCCTTGGAAAACGTTGGCTCAGAACGGGAATTAATTTTCTCGGGCGTGATTTACAAGCCAAATCATGCAAAGGGATCAAGGTTACTTTATACCTTGGTCTGACACGAATCTGTGTACGTCTCAGTGCATTAATTTGTTAAAATAAGAGAAATCTTATTAAAACCACGAATCAAAATTTTTCAAGAAATAAATTGGAAATGCTTTCATCACTATTTGACTCTTTAAACAATGACTACAGCTCTTTAAATAGAAAACGGGTCATCGTTTAAGGGGGAGAAAATAGTAAAATCATCTTTGTCATTAAAATTGCTTTTCAAAAGTGATTGTGAAAATTAAGGGCTACATGGTAATTGAGTGGTTTTGCTTTAGAAAACGACTTGTGTTCGTTCTAAGTGATAGGCATGGCTTTTAGATTTTGAGGATTTGCTAATAGATTGTGTTTGTTAAGTTAAGTGTAAGTGAAACAAAAAGGGTTAAGTGATATGAAAACATTAGAAACAAAAGGAAAAAGAAAGAAAATGTAGGGACTAAAGTGTGATTTATTGAAACTAGTCAAAATTGACCTAAGTCAAAAATCAAACACCCCGCCCCTCACATTATTTCACTGTTTATCAAATAACTTGCCGCCATTGTTTACACACACAAACACGCATTCAAACCTTCGTCTGATCATTCCTTCTTGTTCATCTGCTAAATTAAGGTATATACATCAACCTGATTAACTTCTAATCCACAGTTCTTATCATATTATTCTGATTAAACATGCTCAATTACTCAGTTCAATCCACTTAGGGTTTTTGATTAAATTAGGCTAAACTGATTAGGGATTTATGGTGGGATTTGCTCGGAATAGGTTAAATGATGAATATATTGCCTTAGTTTGCCTTAGAAACTCACAAACGCGCTAGATTATTCATCATAAACTTCGTTTGAAAAGTTCCGAATGAACACTGGATAAAACTTCCGAATGAAGGATTTCTTCTGAAAAACTTCCGAATGAGGAAGTTCCGAATGAGGAAGTTCCGAATGAAGAACTTCCGAATGAGTAAGTTCCGAATGAAGAACTTCCGAATGAAGAACTTCCGAATGAAGGAAGTTCCGAATGAAGAACTTCCGAATGAAGGAAGTTCCGAATGAAGAACTTCCGAATGAAGGAAGTTCCTAATGAAGGAATGTTCCGGATGAAGGAAGTTCCGAATAAAGAACTTCCGAATGAAGGAAGTTCCGAATGAAGAACTTCCGAATGAAGGAAGTTCCGAATGAAGAACTTCCGGATGAAGGAAGTTCCGAATGAAGGAATGTTCCGAATGAAGGAAGTTCCGAATGAAGAACTTCCGGATGAAGGAAGTTCCGAATGAAGAACTTCCGGATGAAGGAAGTTCCGAATGAAGAACTTCCGGATGAAGAAGTTCCGAACGAAGAACTTCCGAATGAAGAATGTTCCGGATGAAAATGTTCCGAATGAGGAAAAGTTCCGGATGAGTTGTTTGATTGTTATTGTTGGCATGCTATCTATGTACTTGTTGTTTTATCTGATGAAATGTGTTATGCTTAGAAGTAAGAATGATATATATCTATCTGTTTTTGTGCATCAACCTTTCATGTCTTATCTTAAGCAGATAAAATGACTAATCCAACAGTACAAGCTATCCAAGAATCTAGGGAAGCCGATATTGCTAAAGCCCGAACCCTTAAGTTTATACCCAACAACTATAGGCTGAAGCAAGTTTCTAAATCCACTCACCATGGTTTTAAGGTCGCCATAGCCATTCTTGATAACTCCCATTTCAAGAACGCCCTTAGGAGTACAGCCTCGGTGCCTTATGAGTATATGTTTGAATTTTGGGCAACCAAGGATTTCACTTCGAACAAAATCACCTTCACCATAGACAACAAGCAGCAGACACTCACCGTTTCAGACTTCCGTAAGATGCTTGGTATACGGGATACACCCAAGGGCATGTCTTTCTCAAGGGATCCTACTAAAGATGAACTCGCGGAGTTATTTGATGCACTTGGATGTCCGGAAATACGAGTTGCATCTGAGTTTACAACTGCTAAGGTGGGACAACCCTGGAGAGCTTTGATGGGTATTCTCAGTAAATGCCTTACACCAAAAACGAGTGGACATGATGCTTTGCGAAGTCCGATAATGAACCTCTTCTATGGCATGTACAAAGCTGCGAATTCAGATTATGCTTTGTTGATATGGGAAGAATTCACCTTTCAACTCTTCCACAACAAGAAGCTGAAGACAAACTTCTTTCCTTATCCTCGGTTTATTAAGCTCATCATAAATTATTTTATGAAGCTTGATGCTACTATTGATAGGCGTGCAGGAGGTCGCTATCACACTGAAGAAGCTGATGATACTGTAGATCTGAGGCATGAAGGACCGTCTACTGGTGTGATTCCGGGTCCTGTTCCTGATTACCTTCTGTCAGACAAAATCAAAGGTTCTGCTGATTACAAGCTACTGCAGCTTGAAATCGAAAGGCTGAAAGCAAACCTTCAAACTGGAGAAGACTCATCCACAACTGTTAAGAGTAAAGGTAAACGCAAACAACCAGCTGCGTTACCTGAACCCGAACCAAAGAAGAAGAAGTCAGAGGGTAAGAAGGGAAAGGGTAAGGATTTGATGCGTCTACGTGATGAAGCAGATACTGTTGATCCTACTCTTGGTAAAACCGAGCAACAACTGATGAAGATTGCTATTCAAAGGAGTAGGAAAGATACAGGCGGTAGTGGTTCAGGTGCGAGGGTAGATATCGAGGATGAGTACGAGGAACCGCATGATGTTGATGAGTTTGGGTCACCTGAAAACTATTCCACTTCGAAGGAGCCATCAATCCCTATTTCAACAAGTGTGGAAAAGGAACCTGTTGCTTCTACGATCATGGTGACAACTCAACCTTTGGCAACTCTACCACCACCAATCCAACCCTTAACAACCCGACCAACCCGACCGGCTTCCACACCAGTTCTTCCACCACCCATAATCCCTACCCTTAGTACAGCAGTTACAACCGAGCCTATTCCATCAACATCTGCAACATCTGCAACTTCTGCAATGGCAGCAATAGTGTTGGGCGAGATGTTGGATAAACATACGGATGCTCACAAGAGAGAAATGAATGAACTTCGCCAAGAGTTAAATAGAAGAGCTCAAAGTGAAGAAGCATCAAGGAAAGCTCAAGAAGAGTTGATTGCCAAGTTCGCTGCAGACTTGGAAGCTACACGAAAGGCTCATGCAGAGGAAATTGCTCAGGTTAAGCAGGCTGAGGCTAATAAACATGCTGCACGCATTACCAGACTTCAAGCAATGAGGGATAAATATAAGGAACAAAAAGAAGCACTCGAAGTATCTGTGAAAGAAAGAGTGCAAGAATCCGTTGAATCCTTAATGCCAAAGCTTCGTGACGAGTTGAAGACACTTGCTGCTGACAACTTGATGGTCAAATCATCCAACCCTTCCGAAGCCGCCTATAAGATTGCTTATGACCTGACGGATTTTGAATTGAAGAAGATCCTTAAGGCTCGAATGGTGGAACTTGGGTCGCATGATAAATCGAGGATTCAACGGGCTCTATTTAAATCCCTGAATGATGCTATCATGGAGGATGATAGATTATTCAAAATGTTTGGAAGTGTGGTACCATATCACATCTTACCTGAGGAAGAAAGGGAAGAGAGTGAAGAAGAGGGTACGGGTGAAGAAGAGGAAGAAGAAGAAGAGGAAGGTGAAAAGGAGAAAGACGATGAAGAAGGTGGTGATGATGATGAGGATGATGAGGATGATGACGAGGATGAAGATGATGATGATGGCGATGATGGTGGTGATGAGAATCAGGAGAGTGCAAGGGGTAGTAACGGGGACGACAATCAGGATAATGATGGGGGTGAACAACCACAGGGGGACAAGGTTACCAGCTCCAAGAAGACTGCTACAAAGACTGGAACCAAGTCCACAAAAGATGCAGCACCGAAGGACAAATCGACATCCTCGGAATCAAGACGAACTAAGTGGCGCCACGATGTGAATGCCACTACAGCGTCTTCGGCTCCTGGTATCTCTATCGCTGTGTCTGTACCTATTACAACTAACCCCATTAGTTCTGCTGTTGTTCCTCCTGTGATTGCAGAATCAGTGACAGAACCCGAAGCTGCACAACACTCTCCAGTTCAAGACACTGCTGAAATGCCTGAAACTGAACCAGTAGATGTTCGCACTTCCACTCCTCAACAACAGGTTCAACAATCTACGGTTCCTGAACCAAGCATTCGTGCCTGGGAAGACACGTTGGAGATAGACGAGTCTGCACCACCACAAGCTTGGATCACGGCAGCAGCTCAATATGATCCGATCACAGATGCTGACAAAGATGTGCTGTATCTGCGTATCCGAAGTCCGATTGACTTATGTGCATTTCTTGCTCATGAGTATAAGACTTCGGTTACTCCATCCTTGGTCAAGAAAGCGATGAAAGATAAAAGAATGCGTGCCAAAACCCGATTACCCCGAATGGAGTTCGAGTATTATGCCGATGAGATCATAAAGGCTTTGAAAACCGTTCAAAGGCCAGGACTTCATGAATCAGACAGAGCTCCACCTCCAATGGATCCTGCTCAAGATAATCAGATTGCTCTTGACTTCTTCGTCACCAACGATCTTGAGTATCTACTGAAGGGATCATCAAAGTATGCAACATCCCTGACTTTGCTGAAAGCTGCCAACTGGGGGACAATACCCTTCATCGAGGAAAAGGTAAATCGACTCTGGGTCCCTAAAATGAATCGTAATTATGATATGTATGCTGTCATAGGTGCATCTCATTGGGACGAAAGAGTCCGAAGGGCGTACAGGGGTTGCTGCTTGGTCAAATCTGGAAGCAATGTTAGATCCGATATCCGTATCTCCAGCATTTTAGGGTTGAAAACAGAAGCCAAGAACGGCTATTATCATGTGACGGAGATTCGGTTGAAAAGGGAGGATGACCGGGAATACAAAATCCAGCAAGGAGATTTTTCCATCATTCGCCTGGAGGATATCGAAGATATGCTGCTTCTAATGACCCGAGATCAACTTACTCACATTCCTCGTGAAGACCTGATTGCTCTAAATACAGCACTTCGTATGTTTACACGAAGCGTTGTCATCAAGTCACGAGTGGAAGATCTTCAGTTGGGAGTCGAAAGCTATCAGAGGAGGCTCAATTTAACTCGCCCTGTGAATCAAGTGCTACCTCAACATGTAGAAAGATGTCCCTACACCGGCATTTCTGTCCCGAATTCTGGAATTTTCTACTTTAACAGTCGAGGTTTGATGAAGTTTATGAGGGTGGGGGAGCTCCACAAGTATAGCGATGGCACTCTTATACAAGTCAGAGATAAGTTGGAGCATCTGAACTCGGGAGGGACTTTGCCAGAGATGACGGAGGATTGGCATCCGGGTTACCGGCAGATGGCAAAGTATGTGATCAAAAAGATCGATCAAAAGCTCCGTGAACGTAGATTGATGAGGAGCTTGGAAAGATTCGTGGGTGGAAGACCGTATTTAGTGCACCACAAGCTACTGCAACGATCCATCTGATGGGTCGTACATCTCAGGTCACTTTATATTGGTTTTCAATTGTGAATATGTAAATTTGTGAATAATGTGCTTGAATGGCTTGGTGTAGTGTTAAGGTATGATAATTTTTCAAGAATTTCTCACGAGATTCTAAATCTTTCAAAATATGTCATACCAAAGCACTACAACTATCCCTTATTAACTCAAGGGGGAGCAATAACTTGTTCTATGGCCAAAACATCGATTTCATTTTTACCCAAAGACCGGTTAATCCATTCAATATCCCAAATATTAATGGTTAACATTTTGGATAAGGGGAGAAAATGGGATTAAGGAGACGTAAGTGTTACTTGGCTAAAATGAAAAGACTTAATGATAATCCAACTTAATATGTGTTAAGCACGTGTTAAGGGGGAGCGTTTTTGATGATCAAAACACCTAAGGTACAAAACTTTTGATTTTAATATCACAAGTACCTTAGGTGATTTTCAATGATGTTTTCATGGTGGCAATTCCTTCCCAAAACACGCTTAATTCACGACGGATGTGGTGACAAAAGGGTGGTAGGAATAGGTTTAGTCCAATGATTCATCAGAGCCGATGGAATCTTCCCAAGGACAATTCCCTAGTTAGAATTAGAAGTCCTAGGAAAGATGGAGAAAGAATGTGAACGTAGCTGAATGCCGACCAAGTACTTAAGCTAGCACTGGAACAATCACAACAAGGTGCTAGTGATGACGTATTGGTAAGCATTGAAGGGGTTGAAGAATGAAAAAGAAATGTAAAGATAAAGGGTGTAAAGAAAGAAGCCCTCCTTACAACTTTAGGCAGAAACCGGGTCAATACATATGCTATTGAGGTCATTTTTGCTAATGATTCTCGGTATTGAAGAAAGACATCATGGACCCAGTGATGCAATGCACAACCCTTCCCCAGCTAACTCAAATATCTCTCAAAAGGTATTTGTTTTAATCACACGGAGATCAACACGTTATCTATTGGTTTATTCACTCCGAATAAACTAGTATTGAAAAGGTGGCACTCCTCTCCAGCCATCGCTCACTAAATCAAAACGCACAATCGAGTCTAGAGCCAAGAGATCATCAAAAGTCTCATTAGGACACTTTCCATTTATTCCTTGCTTTCTCACACACTGTGAAAAGTAAGAGATTTTCAAGAGTCCTACGCAATATTCTTGTAATATTGCCAGAACATCCGAGTAATACGTAAGTATTACAATGAAGATGGAAATCCTGCTTGAGCCAACATCAAACAAGCTCATGGTAGGTTACACGTGCGGTTCTTTTAGAACCAATCTTGTGAAAAACTGGAAGGTAACAGTGGTTTAATTCTTAATTGAACTTAAACTCGTTCCAGGCCTCTTCGCATTATCATATGATCTTGCCAGAACACTCAGAGTGACTCTTTATTGACCACAGTGACGAGTGGAAATCCTTCTAGTGTCAACATCAAACAGCACTTGGTAGGTAACGTGCAAGATTCTTTATGAATCGAGCTCGTGACAACTGGAAAGCAACGATGGTGAAAATCTTAATTGAAATTCACTTGTTCCAGGTTTCATGAATTGACGGCTTTTAAATCACAAGGATAATTTATCCAAGTGATTCACTCTTTATGTTCGCAGTCAGCTTTGGACGGTCGAATAAAGAGAACGGGTTTACCCGCGAAATCCTGTCAGGAAGTTACTTAATTGAAACTATCCGTCACGGGTACGATATCTAATATCGTCCAACGGTCTTCACCGACCGGAGGTAAAATGCTACCGAATTAGAATAAAATGTTCAAAGCCATTTTATTCGTGTCGTTGCTGTGTACCTGCTAAAGACGGTGGCGTTGCTGTGTACCTGTTGAAGACGGTGGCGTTGCTGAGTACCAGTAAAGACGGTGGTGTTGCGGTGTACCTGAAAAAGTCGTTCCCACATGCTTATGTCTTTTGCAACAAAAATTCAAGAAAGTACAAGATGAAGTCTTCCGCTGTACCAAACTCTGAAGCTTTCGAGAATTCAACAAAAAGACATAAGTGTGTGGAACATGAAGTCACGAGGAGGCAAAGTTCACAAGAAAGGCAAAGATCGCACGTGAAAGGCCAAAGAACAATGCTCTCAAGTCAAAGCCAAAAAGATCAAATCAACATATTCACAACAAAAGAAAGAAAAGAAGAAAAGACTACGAGCTAAAGAACGAAGACTTAGTATAGTATGCTAGGTTTAGAACTTTGTAACGTGGAGTGACCTCCCTTAGGGGAGATTGTTAGAAATACGTTTTAACGTATATTAGAAGTATCGGTCACTCCACAATATGATTTATGTTGTAATAGCTCGTAGTTAGTATTTAGTTATTATTTGCTTATTAACTTAAGTAAGAACCGGTCCATGGGCTTGTCATGGACCGGCCCAAGTCCACTTATGACTTGGAACTATAAATACCCCTTTCCACTAAGGAAAGGGGTTGGTTGTTATCATTTCTGAATTTCCACTTAATAAAATTCACATAGTTTCTCTCACTTTCTCTCTCTAACTTTCTCTCTCTAGAAATTAACAAACCCCTTCATAGATTCATTGATTATCAATATTCTACAGCGACCTATCAAGTAACGCGTGCACTTAGCAACTTACTCAAGTACTTAAATATACTTGGTATAATAATTTCAACATCCAAATTAACAATACATATACACGACAAAACAATCCAAGTTAGTCCCACCAAATCCTAATGACATGTACTATTCCTCAAAACTTACACCCTCGGTATTGATCCATCACATGATGCCAAACCAATACAAGTCACACGACCGATTCGGGTCCTCAATCTCAGAATCTATATACTTACACCTTAGACCTATAACTTGTGGAAATTTAAGAGGCTAATAGAAAAGCCTCTTACATAAAACTACTATGCAAAGCCACGTACTTCCCAAAAAGCACTCAGCATGTACATAGAAAATGTACCCACTGTTTTCCCCCACTTAGACAACTCCAATATTTATGAAACTTTGTGAAAAACTCTATCATAACCTAAACAAAACCCAAATTAAATTTCATCTAAAAATATACATTTTAGAGCCGTCTACTCAACAGATTTCCAAACTCCAAAATCCAGACAGTTTACACACTTGACTTGTAAAATACTTTAGACACCTCTAAACAGATCCTTTTAAAAATCCGACTCTTAATTATGAAAATAGACTCCAAGTACAAGGTTTACCAACTTAAAACCGCCCATAATAATCTATACAACTCTACTTATACTTTCCGAGCGTTGAGCCACTATTGACCACAATTTTCTGTTGTGTCAATATGCATCTGCCGGTACACGAATATTCAAACTACTATATCTTCCTCCTCGTTATGAGTTATAAGTCCCAATTTATATCAAAACGATCCTCTCGACAACCACTAAAACTATATCCTATGATACCAACATTTCATCAACTTTAACCACACGAAATTCTGCTTCATACAATCTGGTCTAGAACCACTTCTTTAAACTACATCAAACCTCAATTCTACCCTATTCCAACTTCATCAATACTCTAAATATTCAATCTAACATCATTCCTAAACATCTCCTAATCCTACATTCACTTGAATGATTAAAATGAATTCACCAAAATAATTAAATACTTGCATGCACTAAAAAAATTAATATAATAAAAATAACAAGATTGAGGAACCTTACAATAATCAGAAAAGATCAAACACCAAGAAAAATCAAACACCCCCTTGTGCCGTGGATTTTTGATCAAGAACAAAACAAGAAAAATTTGCTCCAAGCTTTAATACTTCAATTGGTTGTTTCTAAACACAATCAAATACAAATCCAATGATTTAATTAGATCAAACATAGTTTTTATCAAAAATTAGCAAAACCAAATCTTAAAAAAATGTTGTTGCATGTTGGAAATTTGCTTGGAAAACGCTTACATTAGTGTTTTATACATGGGTCTTTACTTAGATTTCTCAAAAATGATATTTTGTAATGGATTTGGGTGGTGTTTTGTTTAGCCGTGGGTAGAGAAAAGAAAAAGAGGGAGAGAGTAATTTTTTTGAAGTGTAAAAGTGAGGGTTTGTTTATTTTTGAAGTTTATATATAGTGGTGGAGGGTTGAAAATGTAATTTTGGCTATCTTTTGACCGTTCTTGCAAAAGTTTAAAATGAAAGTGTGAGAAAATACCTAGTTGATTCTTAGCAATAAGATGGAGTCGGGTTTTGGCCCGGCTTCCTAAAAATAGAATCTCGTTCATTAAAAGTATCTTTTTAATAATTAAACGCACACAAAACGAAATAGTAAAGGTTCCGACTCGATTAAATTAGAAATAAAACGAAAGCTTAAAAAATCTCAAGTATTGAAATTATCGATAATAAAACGTAAAATTTGGGCATCCATCGGCATCGTGATCACTATCGGTTCTCTCCAATCGTCAAAACATTAAATAAATCCTCAATCACCGGCTTCAACTAAAACCGTCAAATATAATAATAATTAAATTTATTAAAAATTTAAAATCAATCGTAAAATTAGGGTTAAATAATGACCTTGGGTTCGGGGTTTCACAACGCCTATACCTTCATCTGCGGCATCCATCTCAACAAAAAATGTTTGTTCGAAATCAGGCAAGCTTGATACCGAACCAGTGGATAATTGTAACTTAATGACTTCAAAAGCCATCGACTCTTGCTCATTCCACTTAACCCATCCTTGTGCAGTAAATTGGCAACTATGGTTGCATACCATTTTATAAAACGCCGATGGTACCCGACTAATCAAAGAAAAGTACGAACCTGTCGCTGAGTTGTAGGAACCGGCCAATCACGAACAGCTGCCACTTTCTTGAGATCCATCTCCACGCCTAATCATGAAACAATATGACCAAGATACACCAATGTCTTCGCCCCAAATGCACATTTAGATTTTTTTTTCACATAAAACTGATGCTCCGATATACAAGACAAAACACATTCCAAATGTGACGTAAGTGAGGTACTATAAACTAAAATATCGTCAAATAAAACAATTACTAATTTTCATAAGTAGGGTGAAAACAAGAGGTATATCGTGGCTTGAAAAGTAGCAGGGGCATTGGTAACCCCAAATGGAATAACCAAAATTTCATAATGTCCATCATGTGTGCGAAATAGTTTTGTAAACATCACTCTCATGCACCCGAATCTGATGATACCCCGCCCGTAAATCCAACTTAGTAAAGATGATTGCCCCTCTAAGTTCGTCGAACATCTCATCCATGGTCGGAACATAAAACTTATCCTTAACTGAAACTTCACTTAGTGTCCGATAATCCACACAGAATCGATAACTTCCATCTTTCTTTTAAACCAGTATCACGGGCGATGAAAGGAATCTAAATAAACCGGATAAAACCTTGATCCAACATTTCATTGACTAGTTTTTCCATCTCTCATTTTTATAGTGAGGATAGCGACGCGGCCGAACATTAACTGGATTTGTATTAGGGAGAAAATGGATTCGGTGATCAATTACAAGATGAGGAGGTAAATTAGTAGGTACCTCAAATAAGAAATTAAATCGGTCCAAGAGTTGCTCGAGCTCAGGTGGCAGTGTTGTTGAATCAGCTACTTCGGATGTCGTGATAATTTCATCTGTCTCCATTGGAAAAATGTGAAATTCATACACACTATAGACATCATATGTCTCTAATAACGGTTGCATACGATGAAGACTAATCCGTTTTATGCGCAAAGACACGTCTCCGTCAAGATGCAAGTAGTATTGACAAGGGTGAACTCTATGGTTTGTTGTGCATAACCATGTGTTACCTTACCGAGTTTTTGCAACCACTAGATACCCAAAACCACACCCGGCCCCTTCACTAGAAGCATATACATGTCGGCTTCCACCGCAAAACCTTATATACTTAGCATAACCTACATGCAAATATTATCGCACAACAACGACTCTCCACTCCCAATATAAACCTTGAAAGCTTTAATCATTTGTACTGGCAAGGAAATCTTTTCCACAACATCAAGCCTAAAAAAATTATGGGTACTCCCATTATCAATTAAAATATGCACATTACCTGACCTACTCGTTCCCCAAAGTTGAAGGTATCACGGACTGCCTTGACCCATTAAAGAATTGAGTATTAAGATGTTTCCGCTCTCCACCGCATCAAGAGCTTCGGCTTCTGACTCGAGTGCGTCCTCCCCTTCATGAGCCATTAACAGCAAAAAAACTTCCCCATGCACTTATGCCCACATTCCCATCTGTTATCGCAATAAAAACACAATCCCCTGTTGAGCCGTTCTTTACTTTCAGTCATGGATATATACTTAATAACAAGTGGTTTAGCAGTTGTTTGTTGTTGAGTATGTGTCGGTAACAAGGTTGGTTTACTCATCGGTAGGGGTGAGAAGAAACCGCACCGTAAATCGCAAAAACTGCATCACGACAAAAACCGGTGGATAGGTTTTAAGAATGAAAAACCGCAAATGCGGTGCGGTTGCAGTATTGCCTGTAAAACCGCACTGCAGCATGCACTAGTTATCTAAGACTAGAAACGACACATCAATTATTTAACGCGCGTTATAAGGGTTCTATTGCATATTATCATTTATAATATAAGTGATTTGTGTCTTTAAATTAAATGTATGTATTGTTATAATCGAAAATGGCAAACAAAAATCGCAAAAACCCACATTAATTTGGTGCGACTAAAATACGTGAAACCCACAAAAACATAAAAAAATTCGAAACTCGAAACTGCAAAAAGCATGCGGTGCGGATTCACATTTTATTAAAACATCAATTGTGGATGCGGTGTGGTTTTTGCCAGAATCCGCACCGCCTCGCACCATACTCACCCCTACTCATCGGGATCGATGTGGCTGAACCCCCTACACGAGATGTCAACTGCTTGGTAGAACCAAAACTTTTCACATTCGTCTCTGTAATGTTAACTGACTGAGTCACCTGGTCTTCCAAGCGGGCTTCTATAATACGCGCCAAATAGAAAACCTCACCTAGTGTTGTGGGTTTTGACACGAGCAATACCCGTTGTAGATTAGGTTTAATCCCAAATATATAGAATGCAATAAGCAGGATTTCTGGAATCTCCGCGAGTCGATTCATTAACTTTTCAAACTCACTTTGCTATTTTTCCACCGTCCCGGTTTGCAAGAGTTTGGATAACGTACCTTGTGGATCCTCATACTTCAAGGGTCCAAACCGATCGCGAACACTAACCAGTAACCCGTCCCACTCGTTGATGAGTTTGTTAAGAGTCATCAACGGAACCACTCAGTCGCGTCACCTTCTAGGTTAAATCCCACCACTCTCAGCCGCTGGTGAACCGGTGTATTTAACAAAGTAAAATACTCCGTAAATAAAAAATTCAACTTTTCGGATCTGCCCCATTAAATTTAGGCACATCCAAATGCATCAATCATGGAAGTGCTGATCCCGTATCACCACCACCTCCCCTATGACAACCTTGTAGAGACCCTATAGTAACTTGAAACTCAGAACGCAATGCCTCGAATTGCCTCTGAAAGGCCACAGCCTGTTGCTGCGCTTGCTTTTCTACTACGTCGTCATGTTCTTTGAGTAACAATCAAACCATGTTTTCATCCATGATTTCAGTGAAAGCACCAATTGATACGATCCAGGAGAGGTAGTATCGATAATTGCACTAGTATATTGTGTGTTTACTCCTAAAGAATAAGAGAGGAGGAAAAGAAATATGTTTGACCTAAAAACTTGAAAGAATTTCATTTACTTATGGTGCTTAAATAGCACATGACCTGCTGGAGTAATCCAACACAAAGACGAAGAACGGGAGGTGTGAAGTTTTTTATCATCCTGGCGTCGAGCTATTTTTTCGCAGGACCTCCTAGTTCAATGATGACTCCACAATGACATGTATCCTAACACGATGACTCAATGACGGAATGACATACCCTAATAAAACATAATGATACTTATCCTATTTAAACACAAAGTCCTTGTGCCAAACAAGAGCTGCTCATGCCCTTGTTGTACGCCATAGTTCAACTGCCTTTTGCATCTCTACTCGTTTATAAGACGTCAACTTTAACTACAACCAAATATATTTTAAAAAGGAAAAAGTACTTAACCAATTATCTGTTTCAATCAAAAGTCCAATGTTTTGGGTTTGGTATTTATTTTATTTAATTAATAAAAATATATCTAATATAAAAGCATTGTCTCTCAAATATGTCGTCGAGTCATATATGATAAAATGTTGATGATTATATTATTATCAAATGTTTTAGTTAATTAGAATCTATTAAAAATAAATAAGATTTTATATTCGACTCGAATAGTTAAAAGATATTTTAATAAATCTTTTGGAAAACACAATTAATATCAATTCTTTGAGAAGCTGGCACAACAAAATCCAAAATCTCATCTTACGAACAAAAATGTAAAATAGAATACCTAAAAGGAAATAAAAGAAACAAGATTAAGCCCCCGGCGAGGATCGAACTCGCGACCTTTCGCTTACGAAGCGAACGCAATACCACTATGCTACGGAGGCATATGCTGATTTAAGATTCGGAAAGAAACTATTTAGCCATTAGCCAATTTGATAGCCTATTTCAATTTTCAAATACTTATTGGTAGGACAGAAGCTAAAATAAGTATATAACTCCTTTTCATATATAAAACAACTACTATCTTTAATCATAATGAAGTATTTGCAACAAACCATACATAGTGTACATAGAAAGACTTATTGATTAGATATATATATTTATCATAATGTTTTTACTTAAATTTCATTCAATACTTATCATTTATTCAAAGAGCATCTGCATATATGTTCCTCAAAATACCAATTTTCCTTGGGTCCATGTAACTTTTGAGATTCTTCATGCCAATTTTCCTGAAATGCAATTTGATCACTTTCGCGAATTCGTTTCAAGACTTTTTGGGTGGATGAATGGTTCCTGATTAGTTTCATGGGCCAAATTTAATATTAAATACCGAAATGTTGTTCCTGATTAGTTTCATGGGCCAAATTTAATATTTAATACATACATATATGCTATGGGGGCCATAGCCCATCTCTTGTTTCTTACCAGAAAATCAGAAATGTGCTTTAGTCTTACAATATGGTAAAGTCATTTTCCTACACCTTTTATCATTTCCTTCATAAGAAACCAAGATCAAGGAATGTTACGTATCTCTTTCACGTTAACAAATAGCTGAAAGTAGTACGTAATTAGATATTCTAGTCCTCAAATAATGATCAAGTAAGGGTGCGACAAACGACATGTTAATGTTACACTCTTCTGAACGACAAATATATGGTTGGAAGGTGGTCAAGTCGGTTACCCATGCTCTAGTGCCCAAAACATGTACATTGTTTATTTTAATTTTATTTCCTCATTTTTTCATAATTGCAAAAACGATATCTAAACCTGTCAAAACATAATATGAAAAGCTTATAATACGAACAATTCACACCCTCTTTAGGTTAAACTCAAAAAGTAAAAAAAAAAAACTTTTTAAAAAGACCAGCTTATTTATTAAAAAAAATTCAAATTATGTTTAATTAAGAGATACCTAAATGCAAACAAACAAATTTTATTAGATCTTCTAGTAATTAGGTTATAATGCGAACAACTTCAGTTTTATTATAACCACTCAAGGGTGGCCTAGTGGCAAAAAGATTTGTGGCTATCACTCCAAAATGTGTGAGGTCTCAAGTTCAATTCCCACTAGGTGCAAACAACCTTGAAGTGGTCACGCCAACCTCAGTTTTATTATTTAGTATTCCTAATCATTTTGTTGGGCCAATTTAGAGCCTAAATTGTCCCTGTACTGATTTGCATGAAATATACCCTAAGTATTATATAGGTCGGTAAACTTAAGTAAGTTTACCGAGTCATCCTCAAGATGTTCTCAGAAGTCCACAGAGACTCCTTCTCTACTGCAGCGGATCTGAGCCAGTGAAGACGAGAACCAAGATCAGGATGATGGAGTTAGTGAGTAATGACAATGACTCACTAACTCCCGAAGACCATTTCTGATATGAAGACCTGAAGTATTTATACTGAAGACATAGTGGGAACTTTCTTTGGTGAAAAAGGAAGAATATAAAGTGCAAGGTGGTTACTTGACTTTATTGAAGCTTCCAAAGGAAGCTTCACTTTCCCACTATATATAGTGGTCTCATGACTTAGAGTTTGGCAGAGATTTCCACCACCAAAATACACATAGTGTTAGTGTTAGGATTTCCTCCTCCCATTGGTTCTTTTCTACCTTGTAACAATGGGAGTTTAGTTTGTCATCATCGCCCGGTTGTTATTCCGCAAACAACCGGGCAACACATGTATATTTGTTGATTCATTATTAATAAGATATACATACGATAAAAAGTACAAGCTATTGTTATTAGTTAGTCAATTGGTTAATTGTGTACATTGTTCTTCATTGTTCATCATAGGTTCATTATGTGCACAAGATTAGTGGACCAACAAGTGGTATCAGAGCGGGTTGGATTTTCTCTATCCAGATCCGTTCGAATGGCTGCTAATAACATGATTTTTAGCATCGTCAATTTCATCAGTGTGTTCAAAAAAACTGCTATAACAGTAGCAGTTTGTTGAAGGGGAGATGAACACTGTTTTGACTTTTGCTAAAATAAACCCACTAACATCCACCAAACCTTATCCTCGTACCATTAAAACAACCACCACCGACAAAAAAAAAACAAATCTCATAAATCCATTCTTTATCTCAAAAACAAATCGTCACTCATCTAAATGAAACCCACATCCATATTCATCTAAAATCCCAACACCGTCATTTGTGTGCTTCATACAAATCATAACCGAAAATCAATATCCATAACAAATCATTTTCTCAACAAAAAATCCAAATCCAGATCTACGAAATCACCATATATGACCAAACGAAAACAACATCAATCAAAACCCACGAATCATACTAAACAAAAAAAACACAATTCGAAGATAATGAAGCTAGGTGGATTTCTTCTTTGGCCAGGAACAAATTCAAGTAAAATTAAGAATCAATTGTTTTTTTCTTGGGATATGAATTATTGGTGTTGTAATGGGTTTGTGAAACCTCAAGGTTATTGGGATTTCGTGCCATTGAAATGAACTCCAGTTACAATGAAGAATCGATGGTATTTTTTGCTGAGATTGGATCCCTTGATGTTACGGTTGTAACTTGGATTGATGGGTAGTTGGTCATAATGGTTTTTGAGATTTTGTGGATATCGAGGTGCTGATAGAAAGACCGGTAGTTGTCTGATGTTTCGGGTGTTTGGAGTTTCGTTGGCGAGAAGATGTCGAGAATATGTATGGTGGATGGTTATTCAGGTCTTCACTGAAGCTGAAGGAATGATGGTTGAAGAAGCTAAATTTGTAACAGGTCAAAGGTTGCTATCAGATTAAGCATACAGGTTTGACAACCTCATCAAAAGTTGGGGCCTTCAAAGGTTTTGCAAACTACATAACCTTGATGTTAGCTGCTGATCATAATCGTCAATGAAATGGTAGCTGATATGAGCAAATGGGTAATGAGCAAGTGAGCAATCTGGTTATGGTAATAATTGATGTCGTTGAATGGATGTTAAAATAAGTTGGTGGACTTGAAAATATGGGATATGAAATGGACTACAAGTCATTGATTTTACCTAAGTCGCTGAAGCTCTTCATTCCAGTTCACCATAGATAGGTACTATGGTCGTTGTACATGTGAACCATAGGTCACATATCGGAAGCCTGCCGACCGAGTATCTGAACCATCAGCTGGAACCCCCTGGTATAACCCCCTACCAGTTGAACTGTCAGATCAGTGAACTCTTCCAGCCAAGTAGCTGAACCCCCAGAGTTCTGAACCTCAGCAGATCTGAACCCTCTGTGAACCTGTCATAAAACCCCAGGTCTCTGAACATGTCGCTGAACCTGTGAACACCCAGCCCAAACCAGAGGTCGCTGGAATGCCAGGTCACTGAGCTGGACTTGGTCGCTGTACCTGGACTTATGTTGTTGAACCCCCATCAGCGAACTCCCTTCAACAGGTGACCCCCCTTCAGCGAACTCCCTTCAGCAGTTGAACCCCCCATCAGCGAACCAGGTCGCTGTATAGACCCTCAGCAGTTCTGAACCATCAGAGTTTTGAACCATCACCTGCTGTTCTGAACCTTCAGCAAAGACTGAACACCTTCAGCAGATTCTGGACCCTTGTCCTTCTCTGGACCCCTGTCTCTGACCCTTCTACCTGTCACCAATCTCTGACCCTGCTAGAGGACCGAACTTTTCAGAGGTCAGAACCTCATGCCAGATCAGAGATACCACCAGGTCAGTAAACAGATTGAACCACAGCCATTAGGTCAAAGACCTACATGAGACTCTTGTCGTTGTACGAGTACTCGAGCTTGGAAAATTAAACCCGCTAAATTTACACATCCAAAAGTTGAAGATTTACCAACTTTTGAGGGGGAGATGAATACAATTATCAGAATTGTATCATCATGGTTTGAAGTCATCAGGGATCGATGAACAAAGTGTGTTGTGATACAAAAGCTGCTTTTACAGCAACTTTTGAGGGGGAGAGAACCACACTTATGATATGTTTACATACTCATGGATCATTATCAGGTATACTTATACAGACTTGTACTCGTTCTACATATTAATCATGTATGCTTGTATCCATAACCTGTTGACAAACCACATATAACACCACAAACAACACCACCACCCCACCACTACAAAAACAAAACAAACAAACCAATCACATACCAAAAAATCCAAATTTCCAAGAAGAGCAGCTGTTGTTGGTATTGTGCTTTACAGGTTGATGTTTTGTTGAAAGAGAGAATGATATGTTCGAGGTAGAAGTGTGGTATGTTACTGATGTTTGTTACATGAAGTGAACAAGTGTTCTGGGATTTTAATATACTTGTGTATTTAGTAGTTTGGAGTGAATTTTTCTTGTTGTGCCTGATCACCACTGCTGGAAATAAGTCTCTGAAGCTACCACTGAACCTAGGAAGAAAGCTCAAGATGTTCGTCAGAGACTACTCTTACTTAGTCACGAATACAAAGAGCTGGTATGAACACATGTTGTAAAGCTTCACATCAGAAGGTTGTTATTTATTGTATCCCTGTGTTGTATCTTAGTATGTAAGAAGAAGCCGTTATGCTCACTTACTACTAAAAGACTTAGGCTATATTTCTATTCAAATAGGGGGAGATTGTTGGGCCAATTTAGAGCCTAAATTGTCTCTGTACTGATTTGAATGAAATATACCCTAAGTATTATATAGGTCGGTAAACTTAAGTAAGTTTACCGAGTCATCCTCAAGATGTTCTCAGAAGTCCACAGAGACTCCTTCTCTACTGCAGCGGATCCGAGCCAGTGAAGACGAGAACCAAGATCAGGATGATGGAGTTAGTGAGTAATGACAATGACTCACTAACTCCCGAAGACCATCTCTGATATGAAGACCTGGAGTATTTATACTGAAGACATAGTGAGAACTTCCTTTGGTGAAAAAGGAAGAATATAAAGTGCAAGGTGGTTACTTGACTTTATTGAAGCTTCCAAAGGAAGCTTCACTTTCCCACTATATATAGTGGTCTCATGACTTAGAGTTTGGCAGAGATTTCCACCACCAAAATACACATAGTGTTAGTGTTAGGATTTCCTCCTCCCATTGGTTCTTTTCTACCTTGTAACAATGGGAGTTTAGTTTGTCATCATCGCCCGGTTGTTATTCCGCAAACAACCGGGCAACACGTGTATATTTGTTGATTCATTATTAATAAGATATACATACGATGAAAAGTACAAGCTATTGTTATTAGTTAGTCAATTGGTTAATTGTGTACATTGTTCTTCATTGTTCTTCATAGGTTCATTATGTGCACAAGATTAGTGGACCAACAATTATTCTTTATTAAATCACAAACAAACAAATTTTTAACAACTTAATAAATTCAGTTTTTTTAATATTAAGTCAATTAATTTATTATCAAAGAGCACTTTATATCAAGCATATCCATGAGGTGAACGCTATAAAAAGAGTTAATTACATAGATCATCTTTGTGAATGACATTTTTCGTCGTAAAACGTCTAAAATTACAGTAGTCATCTTTGTAGAAGTCGATTTGCAATAAACTTGTTCTTTGACCATTCGTTCTGTTAAGTTGGTGGTTAACCTAAAAGGTATTTTCGTCATTTCATATTAACAATACCCTAATGACCAACCATGTAACTTCTTTGCCATCATATACTTCGCCTCCCTCTTCCCTGTCAAAACCTACCATAATTTCTTTTCTACGTTTCTTTAAGTTTCTCCAAATACAATGGATGCTAAAAAAAAGGTACTGTCGTTCTTCTTCTATTTGTTGTAATTTATTTTTGAGCTAATTTATGTTTGCCCTAATTTTTGTTTACCTTAACTTTTGTTAGATACGAAAATGAATTATTTATTAAGGGTTATTGATTGGGTAGAGTTATAATGAACAATGGACTATGTTATTCTTAGATATGAGAAGAAGAATTGGAACAAAGATGCTACATTGTATGGTATCGTACTTGATGACATATTAAACACATTCTGCAAAATACCATATGTTGCATGCAAAGATACAAAGGTTGCCACTAAAGCAACATAGATTACCAATGAAGCATAGATTGGTAAAGAAAGTGAGATTTTCAAAGGTTAGTGACGCGTTTTAATCTCGTGTTGTTACATATTTTAATTTCTAATATGCATTTTCTTATTGTATTTCACTTTTTGGCAGAAAAAGATTGGGCCAAACTCAAGTTAGACAAAATGTAGCAAATTATTTCTTTGGTAAATAAGGGAACAACTGGGATAGAGGTATGGATGAGATGTTAGACGATTTGTACAATTATCTTAATTTGAACAGTTAGTGTGTTTATTGCATTTATATTTTTCTTATAAGAGTACATGAGACATGTTTCGGATCTTATACACTTCTAATGGTGTGTACATATTGTGTTTTGTAGAGCAATTCTTATACATGGTTGAAAAGGCTTCAAAAGATAAAGAAAATGATTATAGCATGCTTGTGGTGAGTGACGAGATGCTGAGTATGTTAATGATAAATATAGGAATACATGAAAGTTAGAGGATGAAATAGTTGATGTTATACTTGATGATGTATGGGTGAAATTTGGAAAATGTTAGTGTATTTTTTCAAAATTATTTTATAAGTAGTTTATAAGTGTACTATATGTGCATTGTCCTTTGTTAACCTATTCATTTGTAGATGGTAAGGGTAAGCGAAAAGTGACTGATATTGAAAAAAATAGATTGGTTTCAAAGCTTTAAAAATAAAAGCTGAGCAAAGATATGCATTTTGAAGACACTTAAAAGGGAAAGTCTTTATTTGTACAAGACACTGGAAAGGAAAAGTCTTTAATTGTAGAAGACACTAGAAAGGAAAAGCCTTTTGTGCAAGGGTAGTTAACATTAACCTTCATTTTGTCTGCTAACATAGTTTGATTTATTGTTAAACAAATACATTAGACAATGATCCTCCTTCTATTGTTTTGCAGAATAATTCAATTTTCATCAAGTGGAGATCAACTTAACAATGATGACCTTCTTTTAACTAGTGAAGAGAGTGTTAACACTGATAGTTTGGTTGTTTCATCTAGTAATAAAGAATTATCTTGGATTCCAAACTTAAAAGACTCAAATGCTTCCAAGTCAAAGGCTTCAGGTCGAAAGTCTTCAAGTGCATCAAGGCAAGACCAAAGTCTTCAAGTGCTTCAAAAGCAAAAGCTACAGTTTCATATTCTTCAAAGGCAAAAAATACATATTTCAAGTCAAAGTCTTAGCTACAAGGTCAACACGTTCTCAATAAAAACCTTTAGCTTAAACTGCATCATGTGCTTCAACTCCTATGGGTAGAATGAATATTGCTATGAAAAGGTGTATATTCTTTCTTGCAACGCCAAATGAACCAAGTAATAACTTTTCATTCCTAATAAATACTTGTAGCAGAAAAAGAAAGCCTATGTAAAGTTAAATGTGTACAGGAATGGGTTTAATTATTATGTACTTTTATGTAATTTCCCTTAGACTTATATTAGTTATGTACTATGTAACTTAGTATGGACATGTTACCACAAATTCTTGTCAGCTATTAATGGCTTCTTGTAGGTTGTTAATGGATGTCACTTTCGTGGCAGTTTTGTACAAACCATTTGCGTTGTGCAGTTAGACTTTGCGGTTTGGTGATTGGAACAATAAAACAAATGTTAATATGGCCATTGTAGCATTTTGATATTAGAAAGTCAAACAACAAAATTGTAATTGTCGTTGGACCTTTTGTTCCAAACATCCTTAATGGAAACCATTTTTAGGTTGGGTTTAGTTGTTTTACATTCTAATGTCCAACTGTAAATGCTAAAACCATTTGAAAGTTGGTGTTAGAAATTTGACATTAGAAAGTCAAACTGTAAAAATGAAAATGTCTTTGAATCTTATGTTCAAAACACCCTAATTGGTTGGTGTTGGTGTTAGTAGTTTGACATTAGAAAGTCAAACTACAAAATGGTAATTGTCATTGGACCTTTAGTGTCAAACACCCCTAACGGAAACCATTTGCAGGTTGATGTTGAAAATTTGACATAAGAACTAAAAACCAAATGCAATCAAAGAAATTTAATCAGAAACTAACTCAACTAAATGGATAACACTATAAGCTACATCGCCACATAGTTCTCAACAAAGTTGACATGAAAGAAACTAAAACTTATATAACCAAAGGAAATGCCCAAGACCATATGCTAATGTATCCATTTCGTATTGTTCCAAACAAATGGTATGTATTTATTAGACATATCACCCCTGGTTATCTATAACTCTCCTCATCTTCTTCTTTCTATTTCCTACACCTCTCCAACCACTCTTCTTCAACCCTTAATTTCCCTGCTTTTTCTAATAATGCACGTTTCAGTGCTTCTTCATCATACAGGTATCGATCTTCTTGATCGTTAACATCCCCATAAGCATGCAACTCTATTTATTCCTTTTCTACCAATTTCATAATTTCATATTCATTTAACATTTGTACAACTCCATCCCTATGGAAAACCTTGAAAGTTTATATAGTTCATAACAATTAAACAAAACCCTAAACGAGATCAAATCACACATAGCGGAAGCGATTTAACAAGATCATAATAATAACACAATTATAATTAATCGAATTAGGGTTACATACCTTTACGCTAAAGCAAATTCACAAGATAAAGAACGAATCACCAATTAGGGTTTATAACGTACTCTACCAAGATATAGTCTAAAGTAAGACTATATTACGTTCTTGTACACACGTAATACAACGAGCTAACTGTGATTCTAGCACGTGTAAACCGAGCTTCTACGCTTATAGAAAATCTACCCAATAACCCTAGAGATGGGCTAGGACTAGATTATCAGTAAAATCGAAAGAACAAGAAAACCAACCAAAACCCTTTGTGGGTTTCTCCTTGCGATCGACTAGAGAAAGAAAGAGGGAGAGATTGTGTGATGGATTATGAGGGTGGGGGTTGTTTATATAGACCTAATCTTGTAGCCAAAAATAAATATAATGAAAGTTTTTTCCTTCCCCTTTGCCCCTCCATAACTGATGGCCCATTCACCCCTTTGGATTGTTCCGGAACCTTCCATTCTTCTTTGTATTTATTCCACTTTCTATTTATTTCATAACACTAGTTAATACTTAACTCTTAATTATTTAACGGTCGTTAATGTTATAGCTCGGTTTAATTTAATATATATAATAAATATATTTATTAAATAAATTTAATAAATTTAATAAATATATTTATTAAATAAATTAACTCTTTACGTATTGGGTGCAATCCCGTAATCTCGAGTTCGATCCTATCACTCGACTATTAAGTATAAGTCCATAAACGTTCAGCTCCCACTTGGACATATTTTGAATATCGTGATTACATTGACTAGCGTCTAGTTACACTAGCAATGTCTCTAGTAAACGCGAGTAAGGTCTCCTGGATAAAATATTTTAATGATTCATCATTATAATTATCCTTTTATTTCTAATACAACGTTAATAAGGATATGCATCTCAGTCATTCCTTTCATTAACCATTCTGTTTCTCGTTCACATATTTAGCAAGATTACCAAAACAAATTTTGGGGTGGCCATACAAACATCTTACTAATCCCACGAGGGGCCCAGTTGTATTATACTCCAAAACGAAATTGGAGGAAATAAATTCCATATTGACTACAAGCAAAACTTATGAATTTTGCAACACTTCTGAAAATAATCCTTATAGCTACTAGTTACGTTTAGCGTTAGATTATTCCATAGAGATGCACTAGATTCATAACAGTTTCATGGTATCTCAAGTGTAAGGATAATTATTTTATGATTTACTTGATGACAATGATCCACAAAGTAAAATCATATAGTTAGGATAAGTCCAATATTAGATTCATAAAATATCATCCAAAATCGATCAATATACTTTCAAGTATACTCTATCGCAATTTTGATTTGTCTTAATTTAATAATATTCCCATACAATTGATCGACAACGGACATTTAGCAGAACAATTTATTCATGGATTAAAACATATAAAATAGGATACAAAATTAAGTAATAAGAATAAACGAAACCCAATCTTTATTTTATTAAATAATAATGTCTTAACATCCTTTATCCAAATAATAATCACAGATTTATTGCATGAAATCGCTAGCTAGTTGCAGCCCAATAGCCTTGGCATGCTTAAATACCTTTGGTCTAGGCAAAGCCTTAGTAAAAGGATCAGCTACATTATCATCTGTGTGAACTTTTAGTAATTTGATTTCACGAGCTTCAACTTGTTCTCGGACGTAGTGATGTCTACGCTTAAAGTGTTTGGTGCCCTTCAAAATTCCAGCATCATTGGTGAATATGATTGCGGCAGAATTGTCCCAATACATATTCATTAGGTTCTTTTATTGCAAGCATCACTCCAAGATCTCCAATAAAATTCCTAATCCAAACCACATTTAGTTATGTGTATGGATACCATCCGAATACCAAAACATTTCTTTTCGTATTCCTCAAATACTTCAGAAAATGTTTAACAGTAGTTCAGTGGAGCTTCCCTGGATTCTGTTGGTAACGACTGACCAAGTTCTGAGCAAACGCCACATCAGGCCTTTTGCATCTTACAACATACATAATAGATCCTATAGCCGAAGCGTAAGGCACCTTCTGCATGTATGCCTCATCTTCAGGAGTTGATACATCCATCTTTTGACACAAATTATGCTTAACTTCCAGAGGTTGAAAACCTTTCTTGGAATTATGCATATTATACTTCTTCAATATCTTATATATATAAGCATCTTGACTTAGACCAATAAACCGTCTTTTCCTAACCTGATAGATCTTAATTCCCATAATGTATGTAGCTTCTCCTAAATCCTTCATATAAAAACATTTACCAAGATAATCCTTAACAACTTTAAGTCTTGGAATGTTATTTCCCATGATTAATATGTCATCAACATATAGGATTAGAAATACTACATCACTCCCACTAGCTTTGCGATATACACATGGCTCATCACGATTTTGAATAAATCCAAACTTTTTGATTTCTTCATCAAATCATTTATTCCATTGACGTGATGCTTGCTTCAAACCATAAATAGATCTTTGAAGTTTACACACGTGTTTTGGATTCTTAGGATCAACATACCCTTCCAGTTGTTGCATATAGATGTCTTCATCTAAGCGACTGTTCAAGAAGGAAGTTTTAACATCCATTTTCTATATCTCATAGTCATAGTATGCTGCTATATCTATGAGAATCCTAATAGCTCTTAAGTCTGCTACAAGAGAAAATGTCTCCTCGTAGTCTACGCCAAAAGTTTGAGTAAAACCTTTATCTACTAAACGAGCTTTATAGGATTGTACTTTTTCGTCCATGTCGGTTTTCTTCTTGTATATCCACTTATGTCTCACTACTTTAGCATTTGGTGGTGGATCTACAAGAATCCAAACATCATTAACTTTCATTGATTTCATTTCTTCATCCATAGCAACTATCCACTTATCCTTCTCAAGATCAAGCATAGCGAATTTATAATTAGCAGGTTCTCCAAGATCCCCTACTTCATCATCATCCTCTATATTAAGACATATATTGCTATTTGTGTTTTTAGTCCTTTCGGATCTATACAGAGGAACTAATTCTGGTGGAACCGCCAGACTTTCTAGTTCCACAAGAATTATTTCGCTAGTGTTTTCATAAAGTAATGTATCTATATGACTATCTTCAAGATCGTAATTTCTCCCACTGAATTCTTGATTTACAAGGTCACTTTCAAGGAAGTCTCCATACCTAGCAACAATCACTTTGTTCTCTGGTGGATAATAAAAGTAGTAACCCATAGTTTCCTTAGGGTATCCTACAAAGATACATTTTACAAATCGTTGTTGGAGTTTGTCACCCGAGTCACGTTTCACATACGCCTCGCAACCCCGGACCTTTAAATAAGACAAATATGGCTTCTTGCCATGCCATTGTTCATATGGTGTCTTATTCACCTTCTTTGTGGGAACCATATATAAAATGCGAACAACAAATTCTAAAGCATGATCCCAAAAGGATAATGATAAAGTTGTAAGATTAAACATAGATCGCACTATATCTAATAATGTATGATTTCTCCTTTCGGATACACCAGTTTGTTGTGGAGTACATGGAGAAGTAAGATGCTGAACAATTCCATTCTCACTTAGATAATCTATAAACTCTTGACTTAAATATTTACCACCTCTATCAGAACAAAGAGCTTTAATCTTCTTTCCTAGTTGCAATTCTACTTCTGCTTTAAACACTTTGAATGTTCCAAATACCTCACGTTTATGCTTAAATAAATAAACATAACCATAACGGTTATAATCATCCGTGAATGTTAAGAAGTAGCTAGCACCTTTCCTTGACAAATGTCTAAGTGGTCCACACACATCAGTATGTATTAAACCAAGTAGATCAGTAGCTCTTTTAATATTGCTATTAAAAGGTTTCTTGGTCATCTTTCCAGAGATACAAGACTCACATTTATCAAATCATTCATCATTGATATTTTCCAAAAGTCCTTCACGCTGAAGCTTTTGTATACAAGTCTTCCCAATATGGGCAAGTCTACAATGTCAAAGATAAGAAGAGTTCTTGTCAAACTTTCTCTTCTTATTCATGCTAAAAACAAAATTATTATTATACTTGGATTCATTATCGTGCATGTCTATTTCAAACACACCATTCACAAAAATTTCATTAAAATAGAAAGTACCAACTTTCCAAACAGAATTTCCATTATTGTCAATAGTGTGAACGAATCTATTTTTCAATAAACAAGAAAAGGAAATAACACCCCTAACAATTGTAGGTGTATAATGAAAATCATTTAAAATCAGTACTAAATTCGAAGGTAAAACTAAATTAAATGTTCCTATAGATTCAACCGTTACTTGTGCACCATTACCCACTTGCAGAAATTATTCCCCATAGGATAGTTTCCTTTCCAGATTAAATCCTTGCAACGTATTACAAATGTTAATACCGCATCACGTATCATATACCCAAGAATTTAATTTGTACGTCAAAATAAATAATTCAATCATAAATAAAGTACCTGAAGCTGCAGCGCTCTGCTCAGACTTCTTCTTTATTTCTCGCAACTCTTCGAGGTAAAAAGGGCAATTCCTCTTCTAGTGACCACTTGCCTTGCAATGGTGAAAAGTCTCGTCCTTCTGAGATTGATTCTTCTTGACAAAGTTCTGCTTAGGTTTCGAATAAGTCAAAACTTGCTTGACCTTATCACCCTTGCATTTGCCTTTCTTCTTGTTCGCTTGCGGTTTTGGCTTACTCACTCTACCCTTTTGTATTGTTAGTACAGGAGGAGTAGAGGTAGATGCCTTGTCCTTTAACCCCTTTTCGTAGTCAATAAGCATTGCATGCAAATCATTAATTGTCTTCCCCGTGCAATGCATATTATAGTTTCGAATAAAATCATTGAAGTCCTTGTTAAGGGATCTATTGATCAAGTTGATAGCCATATTATGATCATAGGGTTGTCCTAGTGCAATGAGTTGTTCCATATAACCCCTCATCTCCATCTAATGGGCACTAACAGACTTTCCATAAGTTTGCTTGCAGCTATGCAAAGCATCTACTAAGTCGTAGATCTCCACAGCTTACGGCTTCTCGAACATAGCCTTGAGCTCATCAAGCATACGCTTAGGAGAAAATAGCTCATACTTCTTTTGAAGTGGAGGGTCTATTTTCCCTAACATTAAGCAAGCCACCTCTGAGTGCTTCTTAACATTATTAGCGTGTTCAAGCCTTTGCGCTTCAGAAGCTCCTTCACCAAGATCCTCCGGATAAGGAGTAGTCAAGATATCAATAGTATCCTCTACTCTCAAGATAATTCTTAGTGAGCGGTACCAATCATTGAAGTTTGGGCCAGTAAGTTCAGGACGATCAAAAAATGTTTTGAACGCAGAACTTATAGTGTTATTTTCGGGTTGAGCCATTTCTCTAGGAATAAGTTCAAATATTAGTATTTTCGATAATAAAATACTTTCAAGAAAATAAAATTACCCCGGTATATAAACCATAGTATTTTCCTTGAATCATAGAACATATATTGGCATAGATCCATTGCATCAGTTGATCCTAGTAATGAATGTACTCAACATAGCGACTTGTCGAACACTTCAACTGACAAAAAAATTTCAATTTCAAGATATTTAGGGGATTTACATTGCCAAAAAATGTTTTGCATTGTAAACATGTTTCATCCCTTTTGAATGCCTTAAGTTTCCAGATCTCACTATGAAACTTAATTAAGTCGTCTAATCTGAGTAACGTAAAACCATCATACGAATTCTCATTCTATGAAAGTTTTCTCTCCATCACAACATCCTCCAAAAATCTCATTTGATGACGCAGTAATTTCAAGTGTTCGTCAATTAGGAGCATTCGACTTAAATTTTAAGGGTATATATTTGATATCAAAATCAATGTATTGGGAAGCATGCATACAACTCCATAGCATAAGTTTAATAAAACATTTGGTAAACTTTTTCACGAGACTAAATTTCTACATAAATTAGGTTAAGGTATTGGTTCAACCATTCAAATAATTTACCCACAACTATTCACAACGTACTTATGGCTAAAGCACAAAGCAAGAACCTTATTCATTATGAATTCGGATGTGAATTTGCGGTAAATCAACCTTAAGGTATAATCCATATAATAATCGTCGGTAATTTCAATTTGACGCACAGGCGAGCCGGAAATTCGGTCAGCGACTAATGGCTTAACACATCCTTCCTTAACCGGGTACATGACCAACGGTGTGTTATACCCACTTTATAGTTTGTCAAAAGGAATAGGCCGTTAGATTATTATTGCAATTCACCAATCAACGTAATTCTATGTAATTTAGATCTCAAACATATCTTAATTTTAATATGATTTTGTCTATATTTGTTTTTTTTAAAACCCTTGTTTAAACAATTCGTACAATTTTTAACATAAACAAGAAAAAAAAACTAAATCATAAACACATAATAACAATTTATATGTGCGATAAATAAATCAAATAGCCACATGCATACGATTTATTCAATAACCTTTAGATCTAGGTTTTTATATTCATATAAAAGTCTTCCCTAATTCAAGATTTATTGAATCAAATAAAGCAAGTAGCACATAAAATCATATAAACATACGATTTTACGACCCATGAAAACATGCACGTTTATCATGGATCCACCCTCAAATCTTAACAATTAAATCTCTTCGGATCGTAACCTTTAATTTACATGACATAACAATTAATCATGAAATTTAATCTAAAATTATACAACATGTACTTTAGAGTTTCAAAAACAATTCTTTTTTTTATAAAAATCGGCCAAACCCTAAATTTTTAAAAAACAAAACCCTAATTTTTAAGAAAAACTAAAAAACATGTAGTTTTAACTCAAAACAATTATTAGTTAAAAACTTTAGATTTTCGATAATTATAACATGTTAAAATGACTCTCTATGCCACTGAAGGTTTATATAGTTCATAACAGTTACAGAAAACCCTAAACGAGATCAAAGCACACATAGCGAAAGCGATTTAACAAGATCATAATAATAACACAGTTATAATTAATCGAATTAGGGTTACATACCTTTACGCTAAAACAAATCCACAAGATAAAGAACGAATCACCAATTAGGGTTTATAACGTACTCCACCAAGATATAGTCTAAAGTAAGACTATATTACGTTCTTGTACACACTTAATACAACGAAATAACCGTGATTCTAGCACGTGTAAACCGAGCTTCTACGTTTGCGGAAAATCTACCCAACAACCCTAGAAAGGGTCTAGGACTAGATTATAAGTAAAATCGAAAGAACAAGAAAACCAACCAAATCCCTTTGTGGGTTTCTCCTTGAGATCGACTAGAGAAAGAAAGAGGGAGAGTTTATGTGTTGAATTATGAGGGTGGGAGTTGTTTATATAGACCTAAATCTTGTAGCCAAAACAAATATAAGAAAAGTTTTTTTCTTCCCCTTTACCCCTCCATAACAAACGACCCATTCACCCCTTTGGGGTGTTCCGGAACCTTCCATTCTTCTTTCTATTTATTCCATAACACTCGTTAATACTTAACTCTTAATTATTTAACGGTCGTGAATGTTATACCTCAGTTTAATTTAATAAATATAATAAATATATTTATTAAATAAATTTAATAAATACGATAAATACATTTATTAAATAAATTAACTCTTTACGTATTGTGTGCAATCCCGTAATCTCGAATTTGATCCTATCACACGACTATTAAATATAAGTCAATAAACTTTCAAACCTTAACAACATTTCTCATTGTAATGTTAAGGAAATGCTTTGATGGATTAGGAGAAAAAACATAAATATTCTTGAGTATCAGTGTATATCCTACATCAACATCCTTTCCATATCCACCATCCTTAATTTATTTTATATATGTTGAACCACCTAACGTACCCGAGAGGTATATTCGAGTGACTATAAGATTGCTAAGCACATTTGAATCACAAGTTTTGATTATTTCAACAAGTTGCTCAAATTTTCTCTTGTTTAGATAAATATTAATATCATCCAAACATCAATCCAAAATCCCACCATAATCATTAACATAATAAGCAACTTTACACCATGACCCTAAACCATTAAATCTCATATCCTCACCCACACCCTCCTCAACTACCCTAATATATTCATGTGTCGACAACACAATCACATTCCCACCATGTTGAATATCCTATTGTTTACGGAACTTGGTTACCCGGACAATACCAGCAGGCTATAGTATTATCCTACCCGGTTTTTTCATTAAAATAACACCATCAACTATTTGGGTAGCTATGATTGTCTCACCTACATGACTACTGCTGCAAGGATGTGGGATAAGGGTTATCATTTGCGTAGTCGTGGTTGTATCACCTACAAGCCTGTGTTTTAGGGATTGAGAAAGGTATGTGTTAGGATATGGGTAACGGTGTTTGTCTCAGCTACATGGTTGTTGCTACAAGGACAGAGGACATGAGTTAGGATTTGGATAAAAGTAGTTGTCTCGCCTACATGGTTGCTTTAGTGACAAAGGGCACGGGATAAAACGAGATCAAAATTATCAATAACAAGTTAATCTTCCTAATTTGGTGGTGAACTCATTTTGTGTATGTGTTTTTGGTGTTGCTAGATGGTGTCAATGGGAAGTATAAGTAGTGGTGATATTTGGCGGGAGTTTATGAACAGGAGAAGAAGAAAAAGGTACGAAACAGTTGTAATAAAAATTGTCCTTGGTTATATTATGTAGTGACGAAAATGCCCCTCAGGTTAACAGGTCAACTGATGGAACAACTAGTCAAATGACCGGTCTGTTACAAATCGACTTCTACATGGACGACTGGTGTACTTTTTGCTCTTTTAAGACGAAGCGTATAATTTGGCGTTACCACAAGGACAATTTATGCAATTAACTCTTATAAAAATCACAGACATTTTCTTGCTATAATTTTTTGCCTTAGTCTAATTTTGTCCATTTGTTACTTTTTTTTTGTAAAATCTCCAATTTCTAAAACTTCTTTTTATTTTTGTTTATGTTCATAAATCTTTTTTCAATATTATAACATATATATGTTTATCATTCACATTGTTTGTGTGTTATGATCAGTAACATATTTTTATATTATTTCCCTAATATTTTATTCCTGCTTATACACGTGTCACACCCACAAACGTATCACCCACCGTTCGTTCTCTCTCCCACAATCTAAAATATCTACCCTTTGTTCTCTCTCACAATCTAAAATAGCCATTGTTCGTTCTCTTTTTTTCATAAATTAAATTTGGGTTTGTTTTCTTTTTCATGTTCTCTTGGCCATCGTTTTCGCCCCCGATCTATGATGGGTTGGTGATGGTCGCGATAGAGGTAGTTAGATCTGTTGTTTTTTTCTTTGTGATGGTCTTTTGATCACAATTGTTGCCCCCGATTGGGTTGGTGATACTTGAGATATGGTTACTTGGATATGTTGTTTTCTTCTTCTTTGTTATGGCATTTTCAACACCATTGTCGCCCTCGATCATTGATGCGTTGGTGGCGGTTGCGTTTGGGTTACTGTGCATGGACGATTATCATTTCTTTTCACCATCATCATTTCCCTAATCTTTGATGGATTGGTGACGGTCGGGTTACGGTGACAGATGGGTTAGGGTTACACGATTGTTGCCCCAATATTTGATAAGGGTGATTATAAAGGTAATGATTCACTATTGGTTTTGCCTTTTTTTTGGTTGTTTTTGTGATTAACAAGATTGGATTGAATATGATTGTTTCAAATTGTGTTATTAGTTTCAATTTGTTTATTCAAAACACATGTTCCTTTCTTATTGGCTTTTTTATTCACGTTACCTTTTTATGAGCTAAAAATGGGCAATGGTTTTAATTGGTTTATTCGTGACGTGGTGAACAAATTATGTGTATGGTAAACGTATATATCTTATAACAAAAGGTGACGGGATTGTTTCAATGTGCTTATTTGAGTTGGGTGTCATTCAAAACTAATTATACTGCTCCTTCAGTTATTGCGTTATCTTAGTTTTGTGTTGTATTGTTTATAATAAAATTACTTGGTAGATTTGTAATTGGTCTGGGTTGTTTTTTGATTAACCTGAAAGGTATTAAGCCGAAAATGAAAGGGGATGGTTATGATATTGAGGTTCTTTGTTTGATTAAACTTAACCGAGACAAACTTGAGATCGTCCGCGGTTTCGCATGGCAGCATCTCACGGCTGATGGGTATGATATTGAGGTTCTTTGTTTGATAATACTGGACCGGGACAAACTTGAGACTGCCCGCAGCTTGGCATGGCAGCCTCTCACTTCTGCAACCATGGCGAGTGTGTCTGCTTCTCCCCTGATTGTTCCTTATCTGAGCCTAGATGTTGGTTGTTATTTGATACTTGAGCATTCCTAAGTGGAATTATTATAACATATATACGTTTATCATACAAACTATGTGTGTCTTGTGAACAGTAACATATAATTTATTGGAATTTATATATGTTGTTGGTGTTGCGATGAGAAGACGTTTTTAGCCTATGATGACCAATAATGGAGCATGACAAAGTTCAGACAACCCGTATCTTGGCAGGGAAGCCTGTTACGGCTGCAGCCATGGCGGGTGTGTTTGCTTCTTCCTTGATTCTGCGTTATCTGAGCCTTGACATTTGTTGATTGTTACCAGATATTTGAGTGTTTCTAAGTTAAACTGGTTGGAATTTATATATGCTGTTGATATTGCAACTATAATATGTTTTTAGGCAATGATGACCAATAACGGTCGAGGAGACAATTGAGACCACCCGCATCTTGGCAGGGCAACGTGTTACGACTGCAACCATGGCGGGTATGTCATCTTTTTCCTTCAATGTGCCTTATTTGAGCCAATAAATAATGTAAAACACGTGAATGGTGGGTAATGTATTTTAGATTGTGATACAAAGAACGAACGATGGGTAATACGTCTGTTGTGTGGCACGTGTATAAGCAACAATGTAATATTGGAATAATGGTTGGTGGAAAGATTCATTTGTTCTTGGTTTTGTTTATTGTTTTCTGTTATAGATTCGGCTTTTCGTGAAACAATAAAGAAATCAATTGCTTTTTTGACTGGCGATGATAATAATACATGAGCGTTCCTAAGTCAAATCGACTGGAATTTGGATTATATGTCATGTGGCAGGGCAAGTTTCTTATGTTTGCAGCCACACCGACCATATTCTCATGACCAATCGCTCACTTATCTGAGCCTGAGAATGTTTATGTATAACCAACTTTTGTATTTCTATTTTTTATAAAAATATTACAATCATACTTCCCTTATAAAGCATATTGTCATGTTATTTTTAAAATACTTGAAATTTCAAGTTACAACATACTAAGCCCTTTGTACAACATACTAAGTCATTTTTAGAATACTTGAAACATGGATATGTAACATATATTTCATTCAACTCTATCATTAAAATACCCCATCACCATATTTTACAATTAAAATAACACATGGTACAAGTATTAATACTTGAAAATTTTAAGTTACAATACATAATGTTATTTGTACAAGCACAATAAGCATACATACTAAAAGTAGAAAACTCAAAACATGTAATTATACTATAAAAACAACATATCACGTTAAATCTTTAATTAAAATACCATCTAACCTTATTTTATAACTAAAACAACACATAATACAAGTATTAATACATAATTAAAAATCAACTAAAACATAAAAGCATAATTTAATACTCATATTAAAACTAATTAATACATAATAATTACTGTAATACACATTTAAAAATAAAATTAATTAATACTAATTAATTAATATAACTAATATACCTCATTATTTAAAAATACAATTATATATAGAGTTTTGATAACCAATGCCCACTGGGCAGAGATTAGGGGTAATAAATGAACACAAATTTTCCAAATATACATTAAAATGTATTAAATACATATTAATTCTAGTGAAAATGATATTTATATATAGCAATTTATGAGTTTAGTTAATGCATTTGAATGTATATTTGGAAAATTTGTGTTAATTTATTGCTCAAACCTCTGCCCAGTGGGCATTGGTTAGCAAAACCCTTATATATATATACAATGTACACCAATTAAAAGCATATGTCTGTAAGATCGTATGTATTTTGTCTACTTAAAATAATGGTGTAAATAGCTTTGAAATCGAACCGGACCAACGAGTCACAATCAATTCAGCTAGCGAAAAAGCCGTCAGAATAAGAACCGAAGAGGCTTCATCGAAACCGATAAAAACATTCCCATTATATAATATGTACTATTTTTAACGGCTCATAAAGTAGTACACCCTTACAATCTTTTATGGTACAAACTTGTACAACACAAAAAACTTCATAAATTTATTTATGCATTGATTGGGAAGCAATACACATTAAATGACAAAGTTAATACAAATTGACATGCAACATGTACACATAATTATTGCTATAAACTATAATTTTATAAATAAAATTATTCATAAATGTAAGTTTAATATTAAGCGTGTGTTTGATTTTGAATCTTTCAACTTTTTATAAATTTGCATATTCGAAAACACATATCTATGTATGTATTTTAGTATAAATTTAGTGAAATATTAACTATTTTGCTAATTAAGTCGATTAAATCGTATATATCAAAATAAAAAGATTTTAGCGTTATTATAATGTATGAAAATTGTATAAACTCTGAAAATTTCCTATATTTACACGTTATATAATATTATGACGAATGTTACAGAGAGATTATCAAATGCCTTTCGGGACCAGTCATCACAATTTCGTAATACTATTCTTATATAAAGTAATTTATTATTGCTTAGAGTTATCCAACTTAAAACTATTATCATTATTTGTAAAGTTACTATCGAAAAATATGTATACTCATAAAATATTACGTTCGCGAAATTTTAGTTTCACAGTATTCCGCACCTACAATACGCGAATACTCTGCTAGTTTATTTAAATAAAGGTGTGTCATATTAGATATATTAGATGTAGTTTACATTTATAAAATTTTATTGTTATTTGCATGGGCGGACTCAAGATTTTAAAAGAGGTGTTGCGCAAAAATAATTAGGTTAACTAAACTTACGTCGTAAAATACTAACGTAACGCAAAAGATTTTAAGTGTTGCATATATAAAAAAATTGACAATGTTTAAACTTTTTTTACATTTGATGGCCTTAAAATGAGTGTAACTCGTATTACAACCGACTTTTATATGAATCCGTCCCTGGTTATCGCAAATCTCGTCTAATATAAAAATGTGAATAAGTTGATTACATAATTTTGAAAAAAGTATACTATTCGTATCATTTTTGTAATTACCTGACCCCCACATTTGATTGAGGAATAATAATGGCCAAAGAAAGTGGACTAGTGGAACCGAATCCAAAAATAAAAATAATAAAAATTGTGAAACGAACATTGGCATAAAATAATTTGAAATTTAAACACAAAAACGTCCCTCATTTCATTTAATGTCTACAGTATAAATAAAAGCTGTCACAAGCTACTCACCATTCCTCTCTCACTCACAAGCCAAATAGATCTCTAAATCACCGAAGGTATTCTAAAACCCTAGATCTCGTATTCTTTGCTACTTATTAAATGATTTTAATTTTAATGTTAATTTGTGTTGCACATTTCGATTGTTTATTTGATCTGTTACTGTTTACGTTTACTGGGTTTTTTTTGTGATTTTAGTACTTATCTGTTGTTGAGATAATAGTTATCTATTCTTTTATTTACAGCTACATGTTGTGATTATGCTATTTGATTGATTTGAGGTTTTGGTAGGTTAGATGTCGTTTTTTTTTTAAATATGTTTTGTTTGTTAATTAAAGTTTTAGATCTGGATCTTGAGTGGTAATGTGTGAGATTTTGTGACGCGTATTGATGGAATAGGTTTGTATTAGTTTGCAATGCTTGTAAGGCGTAATTCTGCCATGCCGATAGTAATAACAGTTTTCTGATATCTGTCTAACCGTCCAAGAGGTTATGTTTTAGTTTATGAAAATGATTATGACAATAGTAGTTTGGTTTATGACAAATGGTATTCTATGCAAGTGATGTGACTTTGTTAGCCGACTTAAACTTGTTGGAATTTGGAACAATTGAGACGTTTTCTTAGGCTTTATGGCATACCCACAATTTTGCAAGATGGAAATGTTAGATGATATAACAGAAATTGACCCCTCGTGGGTTGAAAATCATTTAGGATCTGCGAAAAAGCAGGTGAGACGAGATTATCAGGTTGTTTAGTAGTTAATCACTAGTGTAAAAATTTTAAGCTGAGTCTCAGAATATACGAATTTTACTGTGAGTTAGGAAAGTGACATGCCACAGTTAAGATATTGATCCCGCGTTCGACATATGTACTTGTATAAAAAGATAGTTAATCAGAATTGAAGGATAATTTGACATTGTTTGTACATGGTTTACCACTCACTCTTTCTTATCAAAGCCTTGAACGTTGGTCTTTGGCAAGTGCCTAAGAAATGAACTTAATTAGTCAGTGTGTCACAGAAGCACGATTTACGTTGAAAAGTTGAATAACTTTCGAGGAAGCTTGCATTTTCTATAAATTCTAATGTGTCCCTTTTCAAGATCAGTTGAATCGAACCTTGAGTTGCGTTGTCATTGCATAGCTTTATTTGTTATGCTTTCTTCACATTAATGTCAAACTTCTACGTCTTATATTCTTACCGGAAGCTCCTAGTCATCCTTGTCAATGATTATTTTCCCTATGAGTTCCTGCAATCTGTTAACATACTTATTTCCCCTTAAACTGTGTGCAGGGTCAGTTTTCTTCAGTTACCAGGAAATATGAACCGAGGAGTGAGCAGCGGTGGTGGGCAAAGTTCTTTGAACTACTTGTTTGGGGGTGGAGAGGCACCAAAGCCAGCCCCAAAAGCTACACAAGCTGCTCCATGTGAAACACCTGCAGCAAACAATGTTCCAGCTGCAAAACCCGACCCTGTTTCTCCCCCGGTAGATGTTACCAAGCAGATTCCTGCAGGTATTAATAGCAATGTTTCTAACAACTACTTCAGAGCAGATGGTCAGAACACTGGGAACTTTATTACGGTATGTCACTTTGTATACTTATTTACTTCATGTAATGCTAATTACAATAATCTGTGTTCTTGTGCATGTTTTAATAATACTAGAGTAAAAATTCCAACATGGTTCTGATGCATAGACATTATGTTACAGTCTTCAGTTAACATTAATACTGGGAGTTGGTTTCATCAGTTAGACTTTATTACGTTAGTTTTGTAATTAAAAGAAACCCAACAAAGATTAGATTGACTATATGGATATGAATTCAGAATACAATATCAAACAAAGTGATAAGGTTTTTAATCATACAGCAACAACAACAACAACGACACTCAATCCCGCCTGGGCAGGGTATGGGGATAAGGTTTTAATCATTTTGGTCATATATGCTCAGTCTGCAATATCCATCTACCATATTCATTTCCTGGGCCACGTTCTATGTTCATTATTGCATAGAAATTAAGTTTTGGATTGTGCGAGATATTAAGATTAAACTGTTTTATGATGCAGGAACGGCCCTCAACTAAGGTCCACGCTGCGCCTGGTGGTGGATCTTCTCTTGGATACCTCTTTGGCAATGGTGGTGGCAGTAACTAAATTGTTTGCTGCTATATAAGCTCAACAGTATCAGTTGCTAATTGAGTTTTGAACTTTGTAACCCTAATCATAAAGCTAAGATCGTATTTTGTGAAAAATTGCTTCATTATGACCATGTAATCAATCAATTTGGTGATCGGTCTGTTTGGATCATTTCAGTTTGCATGAATCATGCACCTATATGAGTTCAATCTTCCCTTTTTCCAAAGTTTAATGTCGCTTTACTTGTTGACTCAGCATTATTGATTCGTTTGACATCACAACTTTTTATCTCTACTAGTTCGTAGTTAAATTCTTAAGCATAACTAAATTGGTTGACAAACGGATGGGATGTACAGTTTATCTGCTAATTAATCTATTCTGCCTAGTTACAAACTTTAAGAGAGCCAGGTGTGGTTAGCTGCTGGTGAGAGTCTTACGAACGGACCAGTGCGGCAGATAACGCCGACACCTTCATGGGTTCTGGTGCCATACAGGCTAACCACGCCATTCCCTTTTTTTTTCTTGTTTTCGTTTTTGTTTTGAGTGTAGTATTTGTATTTTATTGGGTTATGTGTGAACCGGAGGTTATACCGCCAACTTTTGAAGAAAGGTGTCGAGTTATATGTTTAGTGTTATGTTAAAAAGTGCCAACAACATCCCTATAATAGGAGTGCAACTGGTGCTTGGTTAGATGTAAGGGTGGGCATTTGGACCGTAAACTCAAACTGAACCGGACTGGATCGAACAATTTTAGTTCGGTAATCGGTCTGTGGTTTTGAACCATTTCGGTTCTTGGTCTCGATCTGATCTGGTTCTGTTTTACCAAAAACTCGTCGATTTTGCTTAACTGAGATCGGACTAAACTGAAGACCGGACAAGATCAAACCGACCCAAACCATATCATTTCGGTCCGGTATCGGTCTAGTGTTTTGGACCATTTTTGTCCTTGGATCGATCCGGTTTTGATTGGTCTGGTCAGGTCTGAGTCCGTTGCTCAGCTCTAGTTAGATGTACTAAACTGATAAAAAGAATGTAATCGATGGTGTAATATCAAGAACATACGTAGTACTAATTAGATGAGTCATACATTAACTGGTTGATGATTTGGACACTCTAAAATTTTATTGGCACACTCCAAAATATGCATGTGATGACGATTATACCCTTAATATATACATGACCACTAAATTATTTATGGGTATAAACGTCAAGAGACACATAATTTGAGTGTGCAAATAAATTAATGGAGTGTGCAAATCACCACTCTAACCTATTTGGTTACAATGTTGGAATGAAGTATTAAATAATACCCATCCGTCCCAAATTAATAGTCGCCCGACAAAAAACACTTTGTTTTAGAATATATCACTATCAATGCATTATCTCTTACTTTTTGTAAAATGATACTCTTACCCTTATGTAATTAATTAAAACCTTATACATAGTTTGTAATTACTAGTACCACTATATGCAATATAATAAATTTGTTATATTATTTACATCTATTTTTGGAAGAGGACTATAATTTTGAGACGTCCAAAAATAGTGTAAGGGACTATAAATTTAAGACGGAGGGAGTATTATTTACATAGGTTGTTTTATGGGTTTGTAAGTGTAATGTTGGAATGAAGTATTAAATACAGTAGTATATAAATTTAAAAATGGGTTTCAAAACATTGGTGCAATGGGTTTGGTTTATGGGGTTAACCACCGGGTAAAAAGATGCACCGGGCGTAGTTTTCCATATAGTGAAACCAAGTAACCACCGGGTAAAACCATGACTCAAAATCATCTCCCCATTACCTAAACCCTGTCTCTACACCGCTACAAAAACACCTCTTCCCTCATTCACTCTTCACTTTCACAACTTCGAAAATCTTAGCATGTTGAAAATAATGCTGAAAAACCCTAATAAATCATCATCGTGTCTGAAACTACTCCCATTCACACTCAAATGCTTCATAGCCTCTTCTTCACCCTTCACTACCCCTATTCTTCACCAAAAGATTCACTCATTTGCTCCCACCTTTTATAATGATAATAAAAACAGCTTAAATGGGTCCCACAAACTATCATCATCATCAAGTTTTAATAATCTTTTGTCTTCTACAACTTTTCATCACTTCTACTCTACCACCACTACTACTGTTCCTGAAGAAGAAGAGCATCACTGTAATTTTTTTTACATTTTATAAAATTTCCTGTTTTTATTTATTACTGTATTATGTGTGTTTGTCTGCTAAGTGTTTGATGAAACTCCTGTTTAAGGTTTACTAGTTTCAACATGTTCCTTGTTTGCGTTATTTATGTGTCAATGAAATGGTTAGGGGTTGTTGTTTATGCACATTTAGGGGGCTTATTACTTATTAGCTTATTTATATGGGGCTGGCCTTATTGTGAGGGGATTTTAGGGTTAGTGTTTGTTTCGGCTTATATAGCCGGCTTATAGCTTATTTGGTTTTCAGAGTATGTTTCATAAGCTCACTTTTTGTGGCTTATTTTGTAACTTTTCCGCTTATTTAAGTTTATTATGTCATGATAAACCAATATCAGCCGAAAAGTTTTGAAATAATCCATAAAAGGTGACCTTACAAAGCATAACCCCAAAAGCAAATAAGCCATAAGCCACCTATATAAGCTGAAATAAACACGTGCTTATGGAAGGAGTGCTATATTAAAAGACTATTATACTCACAATTTTAGATGTTTTTACACTTTTTTGGTAAATTTACCTCACTATGCTACTCCACACACTAATCAAGGACTTATCATTTATAAGCCATAAGCTGCTAATCATATAGAAGTCTTAAGCGCAAAACATAAGCTTAGACAAAACCCCCATTATAAGTTTATAAGGTAGAAAAAGTGGAAAAAAATTGGCTTATGCCAATAATTTGTTGAACATAATAAGTTCACAAACCCAAAAACATGCTAAAACAAACACCATGTTAGCCTATAAAAACTATGGGTTAAATAGTCAGTAATTAACATGTTTGCTCAAATGTAGGTTTGACTAAGGAGCCGTTTTGTTTATACTTAAAACTGTGCATAATTAAAAGTGACCCTACAAGTGTTGCGTTGTGTCTTGTTCTTAACTTAATATGCTTCATTGCACAAACTGTTGCTTAGTATCTCCCATTCTTTCATGGAATGAGATCACGTGTTTGGCCTTGTGTGTTCTGTTCATTAATCGACATGGTGCAATCATCTCCTGTATATTATTATATCTCTGCAATTCTTAAATTTCTACTCCGTAATATCGACCTTATTTGTGTGCGATTGTTTCTATAATGTATCTGAGACTTTACAAGACTTGTGTTTCGAAGTAGTATTAGGCTATTAGCTATTAAAGAACATATTCATTTTTGAAAGAAGTAGTATTATCTATTAAAGAACGTATGTGTTTTGAATAGAAGTCACAATGTTTCATTGTAACTTAATCTTTTATAACTACATGGAGTAGGATTTGGTAGTATATATAATTGGTCTATCATTAACTGCATATGTGATGTGTGTTTGTATTTATGTATGCTTATATTAATGTATGCAATCTTGCAGCTGACTCGAATGATGAAGTAGAACCAATCGACTTATGGGAGGAAGAGGATGAATCTGACCCTGAGGTGCGTTCTTGTCTCGGCTCTTATTTTTACACTGCTTAAACTTACATTTTATTTCCGTTCTTTATGTATTAGTTAATGACTATGTTTTAAAAATTTGTAGATTGGAGATGGTGGAAATGGAGGTGGTGTGGTTTTGCAAAATTGTTCTTGGGGCCAGAAAGTTCTATCTATTGCTCAAGATGTTCTGCTGCAGTATGGCGATGACATAGAAATCTTTGCTTTTAAAACCTCCCCCAAGGGTTACATTTATGTGAGATTGGATAGACTCTGTAACAAGTAAGATATATCATTTCTTCTAGATTTTATAATATCATTGTTTAACATCCTTCTTCTTCTTTTTTCATTAGAATATCGATTTAAAATGTTCTAAGTATATTATTGTTGCATTTTTTCCCTTAGATACGGGTGCCCAAGCATAGAGGATATTAAAAGTTACAACAATGAATACAAGAAACGACTAGATGAAGCAGGAGCAAAGGGAGACATCCCGAACGACTTAGCTGTTGAGGTAACCAGTTTTGTATAAAATGAAAACCATGAAGTATTTTGTATCTTATGTGATACTTGTATAACTTAAATTCTACTGTATTAAACAAATTCTAGATCCCATGGTATGATCTCTAATCACTTTTAAAACTTACAACAGAAAGTGAAATTTCAACTGTTTTTTTTTTAAGTTTCCAAATAAACAAATTGAAGGTATTATATGTCGGTTATAAAAATGCGTAAAATATACAATATTAGTCCCGGCGGGGCTCGAACCCGCGACCTTCGGCTCATAAGACCAACGCTCTAACCAACTGAGCTACGGGACTTCTGTGTTGATCTAGTGAAGTTGTAAATTATATATGGTCAGTGTAATATATATGTTTCTTGAAAAGATAATATTTTTTATGCGATCACTATTTATTCAATCGGTGTTCCATCTATCAGATGTGTATTCCAGTTTACAAAATTACCCCCACGTCTTTAATGAAGAGTAAATAACGGGACAGATGCGTTGCTTTGTATTAAATTCTTCACATTTAGTAATATTATACAAGCAGTGAAGTACAATGGTTAATATTTTTTTTCTTGGAAGGTATCGTCTCCTGGTGCAGACCGCCTACTAAGAATTCCAGGCGATTTACAACGTTTCAAGGATATGGCTATGCGAGTAAAATATGTGGAAGATGAGAATCCTAGAGCTAAAGAAAAGGAAGGAGTATACTTCCTGGATTCCGTTGAAGTGGAAAGTGAGAGGTCTATATGGAAGTTGGCTGATGTAAAAGAAAATCGAGACCCTAAAGCAAAAGGAAGACCAATGACCCGCAAACAAAAGGACTGGAGGCTGGAACTGCCATATGAAAAGCTGAAGCAGGTGACTTTGTACCTTGACTACCATTAATGTGGTCACGCGTTTCAGCCTTTTCAGGACTTTTCTGAAATTTGACGGTAGCAGGTTGATATTATGGTTTATTATGATAGTTCTAGATGATAATGGATTGGCATATGCTGTTCTGAAATTAGACTAGTATGTCGGAAATGTAGATGTTCCATTTTGCAGCTTTCTGGAACACGACTTTTGAAAGCAGGCAGTTGAACTTCACATGTTTGAAGTTCCGAAGCTGGTTCTTGCTTTCAGTTGGTCCTGGTTATAACTAATCATAATTTGATGTAGCTAGTTGGGTGCCATCCGGATGTTGACCATTTTGATTCATTAAAAGCTAGCATATCATAAATTTGGCCAATTAAATTTGTATTGAAGGATGTCTCACACTACTAATCATGATCTTGATGTTCATATATAGTAAATCTAAAAATAACTTATTACCTTTTGTCGTTTTAACACAATATGTTAGCAGTTTTTACCTATACATATTGTAAGGTATGCTTTTGCATATGGCATTCAGTACGTTTAGCACGTTGCCACATGGATTTCTTGCTTTAGGTAGTCACCTACTTTAACTATGGTTTCGACTTTGTATACGAGTATAATACTTTTAGAAACAATTTTAGATGAGAATGTAAATGTCACTTGAAAATAATGTTCAATGCACATTCATTTGTCCAATGACTCCAATCTCGCCATTTAGACCGCCTTCTCTTTTCCTTTATGAATTGTCACGACGCACGAGCTATAAGATATTGATAGTCTAATGGAGCTGAGAAGTAGTCGTATTAGCGCATTCTTAGTTGTTGTCCATTGGAATTTGATTTATGGTGTAATAAGTTCAGCAAGTTTGTGAAAACAAAAAGAAGAAACGAACAGATGCAGGTGTGCATTTAAAAAATCCCACATCGTCTGAGAGAGTAAAGTGAAGGGGTCGGGAGCTTGTATAAAAAGAGAATCATGCAACAAGGATAGGTACTTACCTGGATGGGGTCAATGGGTGATCAAGAAGGCCCATGGCCTAGGTTGGTGACCTCCATTGCACTTCGGAGGGGTGCCAACCTAAGATCGTCCCAAGTGGTCGAGTCTACATCGTAATTTGTTGCTGTGGGGGCCTGCGTTCGCGCGGCCCCTGCTTAGTTTGCTAGTCAAAAGTTTTACAACTGAATGGTATGGCTGAATAGAGCTTATATCTTAAAAGCTCACACTCAGCTATAACTGCAAATCCTAGAGCTTTTAAAAATTTCGTAGCATAGTTTGTTAAAGAATTTATTTGACGATGTTTTGTATTCGGTATTTCTTTTCCAATGGTCCGTTATTGGTAGTTGGCTGGTTGTAGCCAAATGTTTTAGAAAAATTTACACAACTTTTTTCGCAAGGGGTAGATGCTCATCATGCTCCTCTTCTGTTTTCTATGTGTTGGATACGAAGTAGCAACGACACAAAATAAGAGTGGAAACATGAAACGCGTTCTATTTTTTCGACTTTAACATTCTAAGCTGTCTTTAGGATTTGAAACTAAGAGTCCGCTTTTATAACCTGTAAATGAAAGGTAAAATAAAGGTTTTGAATAAAGTGTAAAATACATCCCTTTGGTTTGAATGTTCTTACACAATACATCCCTGGCTAAAAGTTTAGCACTATACATTACTCGTTATACAAACGTTTGACACAATACATCCTTCATTTTTCCGTTATCTTCTAACGAGGGTGTATTTTGCAACTACAAGATTAGTTTTTTTACGAGGGATGTATTTTGCAAAACATGTTGAAATTTTTTCGAAATTTAGTTTGGGTTTCTTTTTCGACAAAAAAGTTTTGGTTTTTTTTAAGAAAAGTTTGTTTTTCCCATTTTTTTAATAAAGTTCTTATTATCTGAAAAAATTAGTTTCTTTTCGCAAAAAGTAAAAAAAAATATAGTTAAAAATTAATTAATATATTTATGTTTCCCTTTGATTTAAAAAAAAGTTAAAAATAACTAAAATTAAAAAATTTAAATGTTTTTATACGTTTTTTTATAAAGTATACGTTTTTCTTTCAAAAAAAATTTGTTCAAAGATTTTATCTCTTTTTTTTGTTGAAAGAAAAATATTTAATATTTTTGAAATGTTTTAAAACATTCGAATTTTTATTTATTTTTTATTTTTTTGGAAGAAAAATATTTAGTTATTTTTAACTTTTTTAAAAAATTCGTAAAAAAACACAAATATGTTAATTTTTTTAAGTTTAATGTTTTTATAAAAAATTCGTGGAAATATTGTTAGCACTAGTTCTATACTAAAAGGGTGTTCCTTGAAGTTAGGGATATATGTGTTTGATGTAGAATTGACGCTTTTAGAATCAAGGTCGTTTGTTGTAATTTTTGGGATAGATTGGTTAGTTTCGCGTGGCGCCAGTGCTATGTTGTTATGAAGAAGGGTGAATTATTCAAATTGTGTATCAATTATAGGGAGCAAAATCAAATGAGTTAACACGCCTGTGTTATTTGATCCTTATAACTGATTGGTTCGTGTAATCTTTGAGTACATACACGAGGTATTCGGGTTATCACTAACTGATTTGATTCGTATTCGTATTCGAAGATCGACTTGAGATCAGGACTATCACCAACTATGAGTTAGAGAGGAAGATATTCCTATAACTGTTTTTTCATACCTAGTGTGATTGTTTTGAGTTTCAAGAGATGTCGTTTAGTCTTAAGAATGCGACGGTTGTGTTTATGGAATTGAGGAACCGTGTAGATGGGTGCAAGTCGTAAATGGGATAAGTTCGTCATTATGTTTATTGATGATATCCTTATTTATCTCTAGGGCAAGGAAGAAATTGAGGAGCATTTGAAAACAATTTTGAAATTGTTGGAGAAAGAGAAGCTGTACGCCAAATTTCTCTGAGAGAACCATTATTCGCACTTAGATTGAGGCATTTTGGTTGGGTTCGGTACGATATTCTTGGGCATATGATTGACAACAAAGATGTTGTGGAGATCCTGCCAAGACCGAGGCAATTAAGGACTGGTCGGTACCAATAATGCCGACTGAAGTCAGATGATTTCTTGGTTTAGATTGGTTATTATTGGTGATTCATCAGAGAATTTTCGTTGATCGCGACGCCAATAACTAAGCTTACTAAGAAGAATCGGGATGTGAGTACATCTGTTACTATGGTAATTAGTAGGAAGGAAGGGGAAGGCCTCTTAGAGTTAGAGTGTCGATGATGGCAAAAAGTGTGGATTTGATTGAAAAGATATTGAAGATGTAGGTGAAGGGGATCGTGTGTCGACATGGAGTACCTCTATCGATTGTTTTGGAGCGCGACAGTAGTTTTGCTTCTGAGTTTTGAAGACTTATTCAGTGTGTGTTAGGCACTGGGTGAGATTGAGTGCGACCTATCAACTCGAGATCGATGGCAAGAGCGAAAGGATTATTCTTCAAGAATTTGAATGTGTGTTATGGTTGTGGAAGATGTGTTCGAGCGTGTGCTACTGGAATTGGTGGAAAATAGGAATGTCGTTTGTTTTCAGTGGAATCATGTAGCAACAGTTATCATGTGAGTAGTAACGCAGCGCTATTTTGTAGTTTCGAATGGACGAGAAATGTAGATCGCCGGAAGTTGAAGTGAAGTAGGATAAAGCTGATTGGCTGGACCAGAGATGAATTCAGAGACTACTGAGAAGGTGGTGCGAATCAAGAACCATTTACTTGCTGCGAGAGACCGACAGAAGAAGTTCGTTATTCCTATGGGATAGGAAATTGTGTTTTGTAATTCGTTCGGAAAGGAAGGGAAAGTTGAGTCTGAGGTGTATTGGATCGTTGAAGATCGTTAACGGAATGGACAATAGCTTATAAGATGGATTTACCGAATGAGCGTAGTGCTATTCATAACGCGTTGCACGTGTCGAAAATTTGAGAAATGCTTAGCGGATAAGGATTTGGAGATTCTTTTGGATGAGATTCACCATGGCCTTTTTACCAATGGGGAATGGACATCCTTGGTCCAATCGAGGGGTCTCTAGGAAATGTGAAGTTTGTAATTGTGTCCATCGACTACTTCACAAAATGGATAGAAGCAAAACCATTAGCAAGGGTGTCCGTAAAATAGGTAAAAAGTTTTTTTGGTAATGGGTTTCCCCGGTAAATATATTATCCACAAAAAAATAATGAAGTACAAATGGAATGTGGTTGAGATACCACATTAACCTCAAGCTTACAAGCTTGATAAACCACCTAATCTAGTGCTTATGACACGTCATAACCACTTACACTTCTAGAAACATAAAATGCACCTAGAACATAACATAATGAACCAAACTAACCAACAACAGTAGTGGAGTAGGAGCATCCACCTGTTTTAGAGTTGAGAAGATTAGTCGATTCATCATAAACAAGAGCAACCTCTTCCTCATTTTCATCTAAAGCTGAGTACGAATTAGATGTGGTCACATTACCATCAAATGAAGAGATATCTACTTCCTTCCTCTTGGAAGATGCAGCATTACCAACGTATGTACCACCTTTCTTCGGTTCACTAGAAGTTGCTTTGGGAACAAACTTGACATTCGGTTGAACCGACGGACCAATAGACTTAGACTTGGACTTCCTATTCCTACTTTTCTTCTTACCCACTAATTGAAATCCATCATTAGATGTCTCAACAGGCGCACCAGTATGAACCATAGAAGTACAAGGAATAGTCACAACCTTCTTTGGGCACAAATCAATGTCATGACCAAAAATCTTGCATGTATTACACCTCAACGGTTTCCATTCATATTCAACTCAGATTGTTTCTTTGGTATACTCATCACTAGTAAGAGACGGAACACCAATAGTAACAATCTCAACCAAATCAACATCAGAATTAATTTCAATGAGACACCTAGCAAAACTACTCCTACCCCATGAATCTTTGCACATAGAGCTAGTAAACGAGTCAAACATAATTGGCTTACCAAGAAAAGAAGCAATTAAATTAATTCCTTCCTTTTCAAAAACTTAAACTGGAACATCATGCAGTTTCACCCAAATTGGAATATGACTCAGTTCTTCTTTAACCAAGCGAGTCCCCAATGACCATGTCTTGAGAATGATAGGAGTTTTGCGAATCAACCAAGGACCACCTTCCAAAACAGCCTCCAAACCAGCTTGAGAATCAAACTTGAAGAAGAAAAATCCCTTGTTATTCATCATAATTCGTTTTAACCCATGTTTATCCCAATTTCTCCTAGCAAAATACTCAACAACTGGATACACCAATCTCTGACCTAGAAAATAACCATACAGTGTATATTCAAAGCGACAACCAACCTTTTGAACCACTCTTCGAGGAACAGAAACATCAACCCCTTCGAAAACAGCATCAGCCACAATACAAATCTCATTATTAACATCCGCGGACTTAATAATAGGCTCCTCAACATCTTGTTGCTCAAGAAAGCTCAAATGTTGATCAATAATCTTAATGATTCCACCACGACTCTCTTGTGACAAACATTCCCACACCTGATTTGAACCCGCATCAAGCTCCTTAAAAAAACATCTATCTCCTCAAGAGAATTAAGCGAAACACAAAAAAACTTAGCAACATCACTAATTTTCATAATAGGAAAATTAGTAGCCTTTGGTGGTGAGTTCTTCAAATCAGACCTCGCAGCTTGAACACTGCCTAGATGGCCATTATTCATACGCTCCATAAGCTCGACGAACCCCCCCTCATTAATCTGATTGAAACCCTCCATATACGAGAAAACCACTTCCACCCAAAAAAACCCTAATAAAAATTAGGGTTTAAACTAAATCACAACAACCACCTAGTCGACCTTCATGACAGAAACCAACACTTTTAGATATGAACTTTAAGACCTACAATCTGACGGCAGAAACCCTAAAACATAATAGGAACTCTAAATCCAACCAGTCCTCCCTCTAATCACAAAAAATGTTCGCACCACCAATCCTTCAACCAGATCACGTTTAAACGTTTGATCTTCCAGGATATCCACCACAAACGGATTCGTAGTAAGAAACCCTAGAAAAAATAAATCAGAAATCTAACACGATGCAAGTGGAGGAAAAGAAGTAACGAGCAATCTATAATCAAAGGAAAAAGGAGAAAAGACAAAAGAGTTTAGATGAGATTAAGAATTAGAGCCGCCAGAATGCACCAATAGTTGGCTGCCATTTTTAGGGTTTTGGTTTAAAAAAAAAATTGTGTAGGTTCGGACTACCCAGAGTCATTGTAAGATATAATGAAAAGCAGCTCGTAGAAGGTACATTGAGGAAGTGGTGTGAAAAATGGGGAATTAAGTAGATGAATACCACCGTCGCTCATCCGCTAGCTAATGGGCTAGTGGAGAGGGCCAATAAATTCTTTATGCATGGACTCAAAGCCCGCTTGGGGAGAAACTAAAAGCGGAAACGTGCCGATGTCCTCCTATAACTAGTGAAGATATACACAAAAACTTCTCAAAAACACTAAGTGTTTTTATTCAACTTCAATCTACTGCTTCAACACCGAAGGATGCATAATGCCCAAACTTATCAAATACTAAGAAAAGACTAAAAATATGAATAAAGTGAGCGACATTCCCAATATATTTAAAAAGATAGCAAAATATGAAGGAACATTGTTTGTTACAAGCTTAAAGTGCATCAAGTGGTGCCAAAATACATAACGACGTACATAAAGTGTTTTAGCAAAGTATCTAGAGAACCAGAATTAAGAAATTATTACAAAGACAAAGAAACATTGTTTGTTACTGTAACACCCCATAAATCGACGTCATTATTTAATCATATTTTACGTATATTGTTGAAATTTTTGGAATTTTGTTGATAATATGTTTGACGGTTTAAGTTGAAACCAATGTTTGAGGTCTTAATTTTAACGTTTTACGATTTAAGAGGAACCGATGACGATTACTATACCGACGGATGCCCAAAATTTATCTTTTATTATCGATTGATCGATATTTGGATTTTTCGAAGTTTTTATTTTTATTTCGTGTTGAGTCGAGTCGGAACCGTTTTATTCCATTTTGGGTGCGTTTGAACCATTTAAAATCATTTTGGAGTAGCCGGGATGAACCCCGACTCCCGCAAAAATTCAAAACCGACAATTGGGATGAATTCCCGATCTTTAAATACTTGTTTGCCAATAAGGCCAAAAGAAAGCCACAATTTCAAAATGGTCCCTCCTAATTTTACAAAACAAACTAAACAAACACAAATTTCATTTCAGAAAAATCACACCCTCTCCCTCTCTTCTCTCTAGCCGACGGCTACACCACCACCATTTTTTTGGTTTTTGAAGAAATTAACCATAGACCACCTCTTATAATTCCATTGTAAGTCTTTTAATCCAATAAAAACACACAGGCAATCATTTAATTTTTTATAAAATTTTTGATTTTTAAAAAGAAGGTTTTGATCTAATTAATCCTTATGCATATTTAAATTAAGTGTTAATATGGGTAAATCATGGATAAAACAAGTGGGAAACAAATTTTTCTTGGTGTTTTTGATCCTCAAAACCCACGGCCAAAGGGGGTTTATGTTTGTTTTTGATGTTTAATCCATTTTGGTTGTTTAGATATGTTTAAATACATGTTTAGATCGTTTTAAATTTTGTTGGTTAGATTTCATGTAACAATTATGAAATGGGTTTTGTGTGAATGAATCGTTCAAGTGATTTAGGATGTTGTTGAGATGTTAGGATAATTTGTTGATGATTTTAGGATCATAGGAGTAGATGGAATGAGTTGAAAATAGGTAAAAGGGTGATTTGTAAAGTGTATTTTTCAAACAGATTATTCAATGCTATTTTTCATAGATTAAAGTTCGAGTCCAGATTTTTATTATAGGATAGAGTTGTAGAGATTCTTTTTAGCTTCTTTTTTATATAAGATAGAGCTTTTAACTCCAAACGAGTCAAAAGTTACGTTAGTTTAAAGTTTTGTGTACCAGGAGATGAAAGTCGACATAATCCGAATTTGTGTTCGATTTTAGGTCAAATATCGGGGACTATAAGTAGAGTTTTAAAAATGGTTGAGGGATGTTCTTTGGCTCAAAACTTGAGCTTGTGAGTCTATTTTCAAACATAGAGATTGGTTTTGCAAAGGGAAATGGTTAAGTGCGTTAAATTGGTATTACAACTCAAGGGTGTAAGTCTGCCCGGATTTTCAAGGTTGGAAATGTGTTGGACAATGTGACTTAAAAGTAATATCTTTTTATGAAAATTTTTATGAACTTTTTACATGATGTAAGTGAAGTATACAGCGAGTTTCGTAAAAATTCGTGATGTTTAAGTATGAGAATTCAGTCCGTACATTAGGTATGTACCGGCAGAATTGTAAATCGAGTAATAGCTTTAATAACGTATAACAATGAACGTGTCTAGTTAATATCACTTGTTTGGGATTTTAGCGTGAGTTTATATGAACATTTAGTGTTCTTAATTTTGTACATACAGTACTTGAAGGTACTTTAAGGTTTTGATTCATTGCACGATTTGTTTGTTAGGTGTTGGAATTAATTTCAAGGGGCGTCCTCATCGTCGGTGATTGTTTTCCGTCTACGTCTTCGTTAATACAACCACTACTACTTAAGGTGAGTCTATAGCCTCTCTATTTACTGTATTTTAAATGATTTTACCCGCGAGGGGGATACATGCTATTTAAATGAAAAGGAACATAAGTCATGAATGATTGTTGGACCCGAAAGATGTTTTGAATTATGTTGAGTAGCTAGTTGCCAAAGACCCTAAATTCATGAACCGTTAACTATTTTTTGATCCTAGTGTGGATTGGAAATAGCCGCTTGAACAATTGGTAGTACTATTGGGTTGACGACCCTATCCTAGATGAGAGCTAGTACGTTGAGTACTCTCTGTGGTTGGATAACTTGTGTCAAGAAAAAGGTATGATTGGCAACGAATACCTAAGAGGGGCAATGGTTTCACTTATATCACGCCGGCATTTGGCGCGGGTGATTAGTTTATGGGGTCGGTGTCATGAGCTTAAACATAATTAAATAGCCTATGCTATAATGAGTAATACCTAATAATAGTTTGTAATGATCTGCATACTATTGAATAATCGTGAATGAATTTTATACTTATGTAAAACTATAATTTTGAAAACCTATAGATCTCGCTCAACATTATTTGTTGACGATTTTAAGCATGTGTTTCAGGTAATCGAGGATGATAGAGGCGGAGCGTGCAATGGATGTTGTCGTGGCTTGTGGATGGTCTAACTTGTTTTCCTCCCTTTTAACAAAGAAAATTTGTATTTCCTTGTATGTCTTGTAAACAATGGGGTTGGTTTTAAACAGGTTGAGATTTGTGGGACCTATCGCTACTCTGGTACATTTTGGGGTTGGAAACTTTTAGACAATTTATGTTGTTGTTGTAATTTAACATGTTTTTAAATTACTTATGTTTAAAACGTCTCTTTTGGGTCGTTCAATATGGCTTGTGTGGGATGATCTTTGACTAACATCCAATTGTGATATTCCGATGCGCAAGGTAAATTGGGGGTGTTAGAGATTGGTAATCAGAGCCACAAGTTATAGAGAACTAGGTCGTTTTTGAAAAAGGTCATAAACTATAACTTTGGTGTCGTAAGTATTTTGTTTCCAAAGCACACAACTATCCCGCATGGCTCCGGTAAGATTTCTTTTAGCATTGTTTTATTTTGAGATGTATCCCTTTTGAAACTGAAATGACTTCCTGAATATTTATTAAGTAAGTACTATGGTACTACGGTATTATATGGAGGTATTGTGAACGCACGCGGAGTATGTGACATCATAATTTTTGCATTGCATTTGCATGACTATCATTTTGTTGCATATTGGCATACGTACTACATTTGCATTGCATGTGCATGCATGTATATATAATTTTGGGATAATGACCTTATATACCCTCAAACTTTCTGTATTTTGTAGAAATGGCAGATATACCACCGAACGATAAGGGAGATGAGTACTTTGTAGGGGCTGAAGGTGGACCTAATGCTCCTAACCCGCAAGGCGAAAATGGATGGATTGAACCAGATGAAGTTGAAAGGAATAAGGTTGGAAAGGATGAGATTGACAGTGATGAGGACCCGGAAGAGGATCCCGTGGAGGATGAAGTTCTTGTGGTTGCGGTTGGACAGACTGAGCAGCAACCTGTTCGCTCTCGTTCTGCTGCACCTACATGTGATGCTTATTGGAGGGGTTTGCCAGTAGTTTCTCGTGATAGTAGTGATGATGATCAAGCTGATTCTAGTACTACGGTTAATGCTCGTTCTCTCCACGAGAACATAGAAAGGGTCAACTGTCCTGGACCAATGATCTACAGTAACACGGAGCATTGTTTGAAGAAGTTCGATCGACTATTGTACGAGAGGTATGTGGTGGAGACCAGGGTGATTAAGAGATTTTAGAAAAATGAGAAGGCTTTTCAGAGATTTTATTCAGGTGTGAAGAGGGCTAACAAAACTAGGGATCGTGAAAGGATGGAGATGGCAAAGCTGAAAATGATTGTAGAGAATCTGTGTGCTGAGTTTGAAGGAATCAAGGGAGATCGTGTCATGTTTGATCGTCTTCGATGTTGGGAGGCTCGAGTACGACCTTTCTTGATGAATGTATGGAAGTTTCGAAGTGATCCAAAGTATGCGAATACGTATTTCATGGTCGAACCACCAGAAGTTGGCGAGTACTATAATTTTGAGGTAAGTTGTATTTAGCTCAGCGTATGGCAGGTGAAGGCTCTACTTCGAAGGGAAAGAGGAAGGTAGAAGAGGGAACTACTTTGAAGGGTAAGGAAAAGATGGAGGATTTTGAGGAAGAGCCAGAAGAAGAGGAAGATGATGACGAAGACGAACGACCATCAAAGAGATCATGTGGATCATCACGTGATTAGTTACTGTATTTCATTTTTATTCCTCGTTGTAATGGAACTATTTCAGACATCTGTATTATGGTATTATGGCAGAACTTGATGACTTTAAGTTTTATTTGGTGAATGATTGTAGTGGCATATCTTGTCACAATTTTGTTGATATCAATGCAATCAATGTTTACCTCTCATGATCTATGATGCGTCTTTACTAGCTCTTTTGTGATTTGGTTGATGAATATTTGTAGCATTCGTTGATTGTGCTTGTTGTATTTATATTATGTCTTGAAAAAGAAATTCTTCTTAATCTTGATATGTATACTTACTTTGTTTTCTTTCTCTGTCATTGAAGAGAGGTGTAGGGGAGGAAGTTAGGGAGGCATTGATTCTAACAACCGTGAACCATCATGTGACTTATTTTCCACCATGCCTCCAAAGTTGACAACTGATCGGGTGAACACTATGATTCAAGAGGCGATTGCTAATGCTCTTGAAGCGGATCGTGCAGCTAAAATTCAAGGCCAAGGTGGAAATGCTGGAGGACAACAAGTCCTAAGGGAGTGTTCTTATGCCAGTTTTATATAGTGTGGACCTACGCAATTTCGTGGGACTGGAGGAGCTTTAGAACTTCGTCGTTGGGTGGAGAAGATTGAAAGTACGTTTGAAATAAGTGGGTGCTCTGAGGCTAATAAAGTGAAGTTCGTGACTGCTAGTTTTCTTGATGACGCTTTGAGTTGGTGGAACAATCAAGTAGCTACTGTTGGGCTAGTAGTGGCCAATGGGAGGACTTGGGATGCTACAAAGGAACTTTTGACCAAGAAGTTCTGTCCCGAAGAGGAATTGGGTCAGTTAGAGGATGGACTGAGGCATCTAGTGTTGAGGAACAATGACATCACTGCTTACACAAGGAGATTTAATGAGTTGAGCTTGCTATGCCCCGATACTTTTGTGGATGACCGCAAGAAGATGAAGCAATACATCAAAGGATTGTCAAGCAACATAAAGGGTGAGACTACTTCGTCAAAGCCGAAATCTTTTGATGAAGCTGTCCAGATGGCTCATGCTCTAATGGATGTGAAGGTGCAAGACAAAAAAGATAGTGTGGCTGAAGGTAACAAGAGGAAATGGGAGACGACTCAAGCAAGTCAAGAACAAGGTCAGAATCGTGGTGGTTACCGCAATAACACCCAAGGAGCTAACAGAAATCAGCACTTTAACAAAAGGAGGAATGATGGAATGAGAGCTGCCACAATGCCAAAAGGAAACAAGGTCAATCCGAAATGTGACCGTTGTAGTTTGTATCATGTGAGGAATTGCCCTCCTACGTGTAACAAGTGTGGAAAGGCAGGGCATAGGGCGGTGGAATGTCGAGCAAGAGGCGTGGCAACATGTGCAAATGCCACAAGAGTGATGGTATGCTTTGGATGTGGCGAGAAGGGACACAAACAAGGAAACTGTCCTAAGGCTGGAAATCGACAAGGAGGAAACGCTGCTGCTCCGGCTTATGCTGTAGGAAACATGGACAAGCCTCAAGGGCCAAACTTGGTGAACGGTACATTTTGATTGATACTCGTTATGCTAGTATATTGTTTAATTCTGGTTCAAATAGGAGTTTTGTAGATATACAAATTCGGTCGCCTTATCGATTAAGAACAAATAGAATTGGCAACTAAGTGTAATGTGGAGTTAGCCGATGGAAATATTGTTAGCACTAGTTCTATACTAAAAGGGTGTTCCTTGAAGTTAGGGATATATGTGTTTGATGTAGAATTGACGCTTTTAGAATCAAGGTCGTTTGTTGTAATTTTTGGGATAGATTGGTTAGTTTCGCGTGGCGCCAGTGCTGTGTTGTTATGAAGAAGGGCGGATTATTCAAATTGTGTATCAGTTATAGGGAGCCAAATCAAATGAGTTAACACGCCTGTGTTATTTGATCCTTATAACTGATTGGTTCGTGTAATCTTTGAGTACATACACGAGGTATTCGGGTTATCACCAACTAATTTGATTCGTATTCGTATTCGAAGATCGACTTGAGATCAGGACTATCACCAACTATGAGTTAGAGAGGAAGATATTCCTATAACTGTTTTTCCATACCTAGTGTGATTGTTTTGAGTTTCAAGAGATGTCGTTTAGTCTTAAGAATGCGACAACTGTGTTTATGGAATTGAGGAACCGTGTAGATGGGTGCAAGTCGTAAATGGGATAAGTTCGTCATTATGTTTATCGATTATATCCTTATTTATCTCTAGGGCAAGGAAGAAATTGAGGAGCATTTGAAAACAATTTTGAAATTGTTGGAGAAAGAGAAGCTGTAAGCCAAATTTCTCTGAGAGAACCATTATTCGCACTTAGACTGAGGCATTTTGGTTGGGTTCAGTATGATATTCTTGGGCATGTGATTGACAACAAAGATGTTGTGGAGATCCTGCCAAGAATAAGGCAATTAAGGACTGGTCGGTACCAACAATGCCGACTGAAGTCAGATGATTTCTTGGTTTAGACTGGTTATTATTGGTGATTCATCGGAGAATTTTCGTTGATCGCGACGCCAATGACTAAGCTTACTAAGAAGAATCGGGATGTGAGTACATCTGTTACTATGGTAATTAGTAGGAAGGAAGGGGAAGGCCTCTTAGAGTTAGAGTTTTGATGATGACTAAAAGTGTGGATTTGATTGAAAGGATTTTGAAGATGTAGGTGAAGGGGATCGTGTGTCGACATGAAGTACCTCTATCGATTGTTTTGGAGCGCGACAGTAGTTTTGCTTCTGAGTTTTGAAGACTTCTTCAGCGTGTGTTAGGCATGGGTGAGATTGAGTGCGACCTATCAACTCGAGACCGATAGCAAGAGCGAAAGGATTATTCTTCAAGAATTTGAATGTGTGTTATGGTTGTGGAAGATGTGTTCGAGCGCGTGTTACTGAAATTGGTAGAAAATAGGAATGTTGTTTGTTTTCAGTGGAATCATGTAGCAACAGTTATCATGTGAGTAGTAAGGCAGCGTTATTTTGAAGTTTCGAATGGACGAGAAATGTAGATCGCCGGAAGTTGAAGTGAAGTAGTATAAAGCTAATTGGCTGGACCAGAGATGAATTCGGAGACTACTGAGAAGGTGGTGCGAATCAAGAACCATTTACTTGCTGCGAGAGACCGACAGAAGAAGTTCGTTATTCCTATGGGATAGGAAATTGTGTTTTGTAATTCGTTCGGAAAGGAAGAGAAAGTTGAGTCTGAGGTGTATTGGATCGTTGAAGATCATAACGGAGTGGACAATAGCTTATAAGTTGGATTTACCGAATGAGCGTAGTGCTATTCATAACGCGTTGCACGTGTAAAAAACTTAAGAAATGCTTAGCGGATAAGGATTTGGAGATTCTTTTGGATAAGATTCACCATGGCCTTTTTACCAATGGGGAATGGACATCCTTGGTCCAATCGAGGGGTCTCTAAGAAATGTGAAGTTTGTAATTGTAGCCATCGAATAATTCACAAAATGGATAAAAGCAAAACCATTAGCAAGGGTGTCCGGAAAAGAGGTAAAAAAGTTTGCTTGGCAAAATATTATGTGTAGGTTCGGACTACCCAGAGTCATTGTAACAGATAATGGAAAGCAGCTGGTAGAAGGTACATTGAGGAAGTGGTGTGAAAAATGGGGAATTAAGCAGATGAGTACCACCATCGCTCATCCGTAGGATAATGGGATACTGGAGAGGGCCAATAAATCCTTAATGCATGGACTCAAAGCCCGCTTGGGGAGAATCTAAAAGCGGACACGTGCCGATGTCCTCCCATAACTAGTGAATATATACACAAAAACTTCTAAAAAACACTAAGTGATTTTATTCAACTTCAATGCACCAGTTAAAAACCGAAGGATGCATAATGCCCAAACTTATCAAATACTAAGCAAAGACTAAAAATATGAATAAGGTGAGGGACATTCCCAATATATTTAAAAAGATAGCAAAATATGAAGGAACATTGTTTGTTACAAGCTTAAAGTGCATCAAGTGGTGCCAACATACATAACGACGTACATAAAGTGTTTTAGCAAAGTATCCAGAGAACCAGAGTTAAAAAATTATTACAAAGACAAAGAAACATTGTTTGTTACTGTAACACCCCAGAAATCGACGTCATTATTTAATCCTATTTTACGTATATTTTTGAAATTTTTAGAATTTTGTTGATAATATGTTTGACGGTTTAAGTTGAAACAAATGTTGGAGGTCTTAATTTTAACGTTTTACGATTTAAGAGGAACCGATGACGATTACGATACCGACGGATGCCCAAAATTTATCTTTTATCGATATTTGGATTTTTCAAAGTTTTTATTTTTATTTCGTGTTGAGTCGAGTCGGAATCGTTTTATTCCATTTTGGGTGCGTTTGAACCATTTAAAATCATTTTGGAGTAGCCGGGATGAACCCCGACTCCCGCAAAAATTCAAAACCGACAATTGGGATGAATTCCTGCTCTTTAGATACTTGTTTGCCAATAAGGCCAAAAGAAAGCCACAATTGCAAAATGGTCCCTCCTAATTTTACAAAACAAACTAAACAAACACACACAAGACAAATTTCATTTCAAAAAAATCACACCCTCTCCCTCTCTTCTCTCTAGCCGACGGCTACACCACCACCATCACACCACCACCATTTTTTTGGTTTTTGAAGAAATTAACCATAGACCACCTCTTATAATCCCATTGTAAGTCTTCTAATCCAATAAAAACAAACAAGCAATCATTTAATTTTTCATAAAATTTTTGATTTTTAAAAAGAAGGTTTTGATCTAATTAAACCTTATGCATGTTTAAATTAAGTGTTAATATGGGTAAATCATGGATAAAACAAGTGGGAAACAGATTTTTCTTGGTGTTTTTGATCCTCAAAACCCACGGCCAAACGGGGTTTATGTTTGTTTTTGATGTTTAATCCATTTTGGTTGTTTGGATATGTTTAGATACATGTTTAGATCGTTTTAAATTTTATTGGTCAGATTGCATGTAACAATTATGAAATGGGTTTTGTGTGAATGAATCATTCAAGTGATTTAGGATGTTGTTGAGATGTTAGGATAGTTTGTTGATGATTTTAGGATCATAGGAGTAGATGGAATGAGTTGAAAATGGGTAAAAGGGTGATTTGTAAAGTGTATTTTTCAAACAGATTATTCAAGGCTATTTTTCATAGATTAAAGTTTGAGTCCAGATTTTTATTATAGGATAGAGTTGTAGAGATTCTTTTTAGCTTCGTTTTGATATAAGATAGAGCTTTTTACTCCAAACGAGTCAAAAGTTACGTTAGTTTAAAGTTTTGTGTACCAGGAGATGAAAGTCGACATAATCCGAATTTGTGTTCGATTTTAGGTCAAATCTCGGGGACTATAAGTAGAGTTTTAAAAATGGTTGAGGACTGTTCTTTGGCTCAAAACTTGAGCTTGTGAGTCTATTTTCAAACATATAAATTGGTTTTGCAAACGGAATTGGTTAAGTGAGTTAAATTGGTATTACAACGCAAGGGTGTAAGTCTGCCCGGATTTTCAAGGTTGGAAATGTGTTGGACAGCGTGACTTAAAAGTAATATCTTTTTATGAAAAATTTTATGAGCTTTTTACATGATGTAAGTGAAGTATACAGTGAGTTTCGTAAAAATTCGTGATGTTTAAGTATGAGAATTTAGTCCGTACATTAGGTATGTACCGACAGAATTATAAATCGAGTAATAGCTTTAATAATGTATAACAATGAACGTGTCTAGTAAATATCACTTGTCTGGGATTTTAACGTGAGTTTATATGAACATTTAGTGTTCTTAATTTTGTACATACAGTACTTGAAGTTACTTTAAGGTTTTGATTCATTACGCGATTTGTTTGTTAGGTGTTGTAATTGATCTCAAGGGGCGTCCTCATCGTCGGCGATTGTTTTCCGTCTACGTCTTCGTTAATACAACCACTAATACTTAAGGTGAGTCTATAGCCTCTCTCTTTACTGTATTTTAAATGATTTTACCCGCGAGGGGGATACATGCTATTTAAATGAAAATGAACATAAGTCATGAATGATTGTTGGACCCGAAAGATGTTTTGAATTATGTTGAGTAGCTAGTTGCCAAAGACCCTAAATTCATGAATTGTTAACTATTGTTTGATCCTAGTGTAGATTGTAAATAGCCGCTTGAACAATTGGTAGTACTATTGGGTTGACGACCCTATCCTAGATGAGAGCTAGTACGTTGAGTACTCTCTGCGGTTGGATAACTTGTGTCAAGAAAAAGGTATGATTATCAACGAATACCTAAGAGGGGCAATGGTTTCACTTAAATCAAGCCGGCATTTGGCGCGGGTGATTAGTTTATGGGGTCGGTGTCATGAGCTTAAACATAATTAAATAGCCTATGCTATAATGAGTAATACCCAATAATAGTTTGTAATGATCTGCATACTATTGAATGACCGTGAATGAATTTTATACTTATGTTAAACTGTAATTTTGAAAACCTATAGATCTCGCTCAACATTATTTGTTGACGATTTTAAGCATGTGTTTTAGGTAATCGAGGATGATAGAGGCGAAGCGTGCAATGGATGTTGTCGTGGCTTGTGGATGGTATAACTTGTTTTCCTCCCTTTTAACAAAGAAAATTTGTATTTCCTTGTATGTCTTGTAAACAATGGGGTTGGTTTTAAATGAGTTGAGATTTGTGGGGACCTAACGCTACTCTGGTACATTTTAGGGTTGGAAACTTTTAGACAATTTATGTTGTTGTAATTTAACATGTTTTTAAATTACTTATGTTTAAAACGTCTCTTTTGAGTCGTTCAATATGGCTTGTGTGGGATGATTCTTTGACTAACACCCAATTGTGATATTCTGCTACGCAAGGTAAATTGGGGGTGTTAGAGTTACAAGCCTATCCCAGAATACCGGAGGCAAAAGATATTCATGCAGCAGAAGCATCTACCTCGGAGTCCACCTTCTTCTCTTCTTGAACTTGGGACGAAGGTTCGGATGAGTCAGCACCCTTGTGAGTTACATTGGAAGTCGCGGCTGAATGCGCTTCACTAATGACAGGCTGGGATGGTCCACACTCAGGTTCCAACTGCATCAAGTCCCCAACAGGCAAAGAGAAGGAAGAAGATACCTTTTGAATGAAAGGATAAAAAGAAACAAATAAGGCATCACAACTTCCAACCCAGGTCTTGAGTGCGTCTCTCTTTATATTCTTTACTCTAGATAAAGCACTTTGAACCTGTTCCGGAGTCCTGCCGAGGCCAACAAATTTCATGAAACCAGCTGAAGAGGTCACACTGCACGTTGCACCAAGAGCTTTATGGTACTCATAACTACCAAACAGCTTTCTCACCAAGCAAGGGTTTCCATCCCCGATCAACATTTGCTTGTCAACTTCGGCTTGGCTAAGAAGGACTGTGAGATGTTTATTGTCCGTCTCGAAAGAGGAAAGCTTGTCAGAAGTTTCCAAAAGCTCTCGGCTTATAAGAGCAAGTTGTTCAGTGGCTTCGGCTGCAGTCTTCTTAAGATTTTCAATCTCTTCCTCCAACACTTGAATACGAAGGTTCAGCTACTCTTCAGTTTTAGCACATGTGGAATGAGAATCTTTAAGCTTTTGATGAGAAACCTTCAAACGATCTAGCAAAGCTTGCCCTTGAGTAAAAGAATCCTTTTCAGCAAAGTGAGAATTGGCCATCTCCACATAGTCGCTATTAAGGTTCTCATAACGCTTCATCAGTTCAGCAGCAACAATGGTACTCTGAGCAACGGATCGGCAGCTATGACGGAGGACATCATAGTTAGACATGGATTTCAAATGTTGATCATCAGCAAGAGTAGCAAGATGGTACATGAACTCTTTTGCAGCATAACTAGTGTTAACCCTAACATCCTCATTCAGCCTCCAGTTCAGAACAAACTTAGGGGGCACAAAATCCTCTCCTACAAAATACAAAAGGATCGAATATAAGAAAATATAACAATAAGGGAGAAGAGAGAAGAAAATAGAAACTTACCAATGGCTTGTGAATCATGATCGACATGGGGGGATGATTAGTCACTCACGTGCACGATAGAATGAGATTTTTCTCTCATAAAACCAGAACCTTCAGCTGAAGTTTGGGAAGATGGCTTCACAACTGATGGGTTGAGTAGAATGAGTTTTTTGGGAGTCCACCTCAGAGTCGGTATGAACGGTCTGGCGACTTCGTTTCTTCACACGAGGATCAGATGTACTCCCCTCAGCAGCAGAAGGGGTCTTCCTAACCCTTGGTTTCTTATCTTGTTTTTTATTGGCTTCTAAAATCCGCACCGAAGGCTTCTCTACGGCTAACTGAATAGGTGTCAACTTAGGAATATCTTGTCCAACAGGCAAAGGATTAGTGGTGCGAGGAACAGGTTGCTCATTCTCCCCAAAGGGCTCCCCAATATCAACAATACCTTCGTCGAAAGTAGGCAAGCTCAAGAAATCCGCAAAGCTCATTTCTGCAAATGAAAGAAGACGAGGGCGAGACAAGCATAAGCAAGCCCGTGTAAGTAATAGTGAGACCCAAATGAACAAAATAAAGACGTATCTTTTGTTATCAACATTCAATAGTATCCGGTGCAGCTCCAGATGACTATAGGGGAAAGATAAACCAGCAAGGACAAGCAGAACCTCGTGTGGAGGACGACACAAAATGGGTTTCTTGCCTAGATCTTTGGCATGAGAAGTGTTGAACGAAGAAGGGAACTCATCCGTGGTCACAGACTCACAATACCTCCAAGGCATAACAAAGAGTATAGCTCGACGGTCTATCAAAAAGAACTTGTTGTCCCTAATTATGTGATGATAGATTAAAGAAATGAGATGGAAAAGATATGAATTTTAGAGAGAGAAAGTAGTAAGAGAAAGTAGAGAGAAGGAGGTGATTAACTTGGTGAGATTAGATTAAGAATAATGAGAACTTCCACCCTCCTAACATGCTAGGAGGGTGCTTATATAGTCCACCTACATGCGGGCTCTCTAATGGACTATATATCTTTTGGACCGGGCTTGAATAAATGCTTAGTACCTTGAAAGAGGCCTTTTAAGCTAACCATCAAGCTCGTAATGTCACGACTATTTTAACTAACTATTACAACGTTCTAATAATTATTACAATATAAACCTATGACCGAACATTCTTGTTTGACTCAATATTTTGAGGCTAACAATCTCCCCCAATGTGAGGTCATTCCTCTTTGATATTTGGAGTTCAATGGAGATTATGAATTTCGTCATAAATGAGTCTTAAACGTGTAATAGTAGTGTTGTTCCTTCATGCTGTGATCTTTGAGCCTTTGTCATTATCTTGCGACTTTGTCTTTTATCTTGAGATCTTCAAATTATCCTTGACTTGTCTTTGCCATCTTGCGATCTTGTGTCTTTATCCACATGCTCATACTTCGCATCATCTTGAAAGCTTTCAAACAATCTCCTTTGAATAGAGGTCATTCCTCTACATTAATTGTTAAGGAAGATTTTGATTATCAGAGTTGTGGAAGTCTTTAGCTTTCTTGATTGTTGAATGTCTTTGGGCATGAGTATGTGGTTTTGAATCTTCGACTTTGCTCAGTACATCGTAACGCCACCTTCTTGAGACAAAACATAGACACGGACTAAATGGCTTTGACATTCGTCCTAAACCGGTAGCGTTTTACCTCCGGTCGGTGAAGACCGTTACACGATATATAAATATCGTACCTGTGATTAGGTAGATTAAATTAAGAACCTCCTTGACAAGGTTTCACGGCTGTACTAGCCGTTCTCTTTACTCGACCGTCTCAAAGCAAGACTGCGAACATAAAGAGTGAATCAATTGGATAAATATCCGCTTGATTAAAGTCGTCAATTCAAATTCCTGGAAAAAGTTTGATTCATTAAGAATCTTACCATTGTTGCTTTCCAGTTGACACACGCTTGATTCATAAGAATCTCGCAAGTTACCTACCGTAGCACTGTTTAATGTTGACGCTAGAAGGATTTCCATTCGTCACTGTGAATATTAATGAATATCACTCTGAATGTTCTGGCAAGACCATAAAGATATTGCGTAGAAACCTGAAACGAGTTTGAATCGATAAAGAAACAAACCACTGTTGCTTTTCAGTTTTACATATGTTCAATTCATAAAGAATCTTACACATGACCTACCGCAGTGCTGTTTGATGTTAACACTGGAAGGGTTTCCACTCATCATTTTGAATACTAGGTAGTTTCACTTTGAGTGTTCTAGCAATATCGCAAGGATACAGCGTAGGACTCTCTTGATCTTCATTCGTGTGTCCTAACGAGATTTGATTGATCTCTAGGCTCTAGACTAGATTTGTGCACTTATAGTGGTCGAAGGCTGGAGCAGATTCCACCTATTCAATATCAACTATCTCGGAGTGAGAAATTCAGTAGAAGTCGTGTTGATCTTCGTGACAATAAAACAAACTTCTTTTCAGAGAAGCCTGAGTCAGCTAGGGAGGGCTTGTGCATTACATCACTGGGTCCATGATGTGTTTTCTTCATGTTGTGTTGACCCGGTTTCTACCTAAGTTGTATGGAGGGATAATTTCTTTACACCCTTTATCCTTACATTTCTTTTTCATTCTTCAACCCCTTCAATGCTTACCAAGACATCATTACTAACACCTTGTTGTGATTGTTCTAGTGCTAGCTTCAGTACTTAGTCTACATTCAACTTCGTTCACATTCTACTCCATCTTTCCTAAGGACTTCTAATAATCTATTGGATTATCCCTGGGAAGATCCCTCCGGTTCTGATTGGATCATAGGACTTAAGCCCAACTACCCTTTTGACACCAATAACGTCGTCAATTAAATATGTTGTGGGTATTTGATCGTAACCATGAGTGGTTGAGTCTTTAGATCACATTTTAATCACATTTTCTCCCCTATCTCTAATATATAAAATCGTTTGATATTAAAGATACCAAATTTGATTAAAATATATTGTGAAGAATAGTCTTGAAAATCTTCGGGAGAAGAATGTGTCAAACTAGCATGAATTTGGAACGCTCCCCCTCAAAAATTAATCCAATTGAATTGTCATTGTGAGGATGTGATCCACATTTCACTTTTTGAGGATAGGAGATGTTGAACACGCAATTTTCGAAAGATTTTGAATAATCATTGAGAAATTCTTGAAAAAATTGTGTTCAACGCTTTTTAAAAAAAAACTCTATTTCTTCTAGGCGAAAAGGTTTTCTAAAGCATAAACTTGAGTTCATAGAATTTGAATGTCTTGACGAATCCAATCAAGTGTAAGAAGATTTATCTTCTTTTGCTGAGGGTAAGGGCACTAATGCGTACACTCCGCCGTGAATGTAGATCCGGGTTGCAATCTGAAAGTGATTACAAACCATTGTGTTGAGCTCAAAACGTTGAATGTTTTGTGACAAACTCAACCCAAGATAGATTGCTCTACCCGTTGTTAGAAATATTGTCCAAAAGAGACAATTTTCGTTATAAAAGATAGAAATGACATGTTTTGAAAAATATTTACAACTTTCATTCGAGCTTTATGTACACACCCGTGTCGTTATTGAGCGACATTTCTAGGTACGTCCATATTATCGATACTGAAAGACATGTCGAGAAGAATATTTTTGGATTTTCAAAGATTTTTAATTTTGTATTTTTCTTTTTCATTAATATTTACATGTAGATGTTTGATAGATAAATCAAGCACGCTTCTTTGCCATAATCTCCAGTTCTGCTAGAGTCAAACATCTCATACCAATTTGCCTAACTAGATACGCAAACCTCTCTTTTGAAAGAGATTTTGTAAACAAGTCAGCTAATTGGTAGTCAGTTCCAACAAAGTATAATTCAACAATACCCCTTTCAACTTGTTCCTTAATGAAGTGATATCTGACATCAATGTGCTTTGTGCAGGAATGTTGTACCGGGTTGTAAGAGATGGCTATGGCAGACTTTGAGTCACAGTACATAGGTACTTTATCAAAGTGGAAGCCATAATCCGTGATTTGTGTTCTCATCCAAAGAACTTGAGCACAACACGCAGATAGAGACACATACTCCGCTTCGGCTGATGATAGTGACGTGCAATCCTGCTTCTTGGAAGACCATCCCACAAGCTTATCTTGACCTAGAAATTATGCACCACCAGAAGTACTTTTACGTGTATCAAGACACCCTGCATGATCAAAATCTGAATAGGCCGTTAGATAGAAACTGGTTTCCCTCGGATACCAGAGTCCCATGTGAATGGTATTCTTAAGGTACCGAAAGATCCGTTTAACCTCCTTGAGGTGCTTTTCAGTGGGTCATTCTTGGTATCGTACAAAATAACACGTAGCATGTGATATATCTGGTCGGCTTGCTGTTAAGTACATGAGGGAGCCGATCATAGAACGATATCTCGTTTGATCTATGGCATCTCCCTCCAAATCAGCATCTAGGGATGTGGTTGATAATGGTGTCCCAATAGGGTCACATGAGGTCATACCATGCTTTTTGATTATCTCTTGACAATACTTAGCTTGGTTAATAAAGATACCACTTGGGGATTGGTGAACTTGAATTCCTAGAAAGAATTTTAGTTCTCCCTTTATTGACATTTCAAATTTGTTGTGCATTACTTTTTCAAACCATTTTGAAAGTTTTGGGTTTGTAGACCCGAAAATAATGTCATCAACATAAATCTGCACAAGCAAAATGTCATCCCCATATTTATAAGTGAACAAAGTTGAATCAATGGAACCTTTTGAGAAACCTTTGGAGACCAAAATTTTGAGAGCTCGTCGTACCACGCCCTTGGAGCTTGCTTGAGTCCATAAAGTGCTTTGTGGAGACGATACACCTTGTCAGGATAATGAGAATTGACGAATCCTTCCGACTGAGTGACATAGACTTCTTCCTTCAACGGACCGTTAAGAAACGCCGTCTTTACGTCCATTTGATAAACGATTAATCCCTTATGTGCAGCATAAGCAAGGAAAATCTTGACCACTTCCATACGAGCAACTGGTGCAAATGATTCTTCAAAATCAATACCCTCTTTCTATCCATACCCTTTAGCCACTAGCCTAGATTTATTCTTGATGATCGTGTTCTCTTCATCCATCTTGTTTTTCCAGATCCATCGAAGATTTAATGGTATTACATCGTATGGTCTGTCAACAAGTTCCCAGACTTTAAGTCTCTCAAATCGTTGAAGTTCATCCGTCATCGATTCAATCCAAGCATGATCAGCCATGGCTTCTTTGATGTTTTCGGTTCAGCTGTACTCACGGTAAGTGCAAACATACAAACATCGCCATCGGTTTCAAGCTGTCGTCTTGTACGAACAGGCTACGAAGGGTTTCCAATCACTTGAACTAAAGGATGATCTCGGGTTCAATGATGTGTTTAAGGATGTCGTTGGTAGAACGTATGCATATTTGACAGATCAACATGGCGAGTAGAAGACTCTCCAGTTTTGTGTACCGGTGTACCGAATGGGTTGATAAAGTCGTCTTCGTCATTTAATGCATATTCTGCTTGATTTGTGTTCTCGGGAGCAATGACAATAGTTGTTGATGTTGTAGGAGCGGTTGTTGATGTGATATTCTGAGGAGTTAAATCTACGCAACCCGTGTTGAAGTAGATGAAGTTGTATCCTTTTGTTGTCGATGATCGGTATCATCATTATTATCATGAGTGACAGCGGAAGACTTCGATTCAACATGTTTCTCCCTCGTGAAATATTCATCATACATTGGTCCATATAACATTTCCAACTCTTCAATTGTCGTGTTTACTGTCATATCTGCTCTTGGAACATTTCTTTGAACCAGCTTTGAACTTGACCGTTCATTGCTGTGGTCTTAAGTTCCGAGTTCCGTGCGGTTGTGAATTGAAGTCGTTTGTCGTTGTGAATCGGGACTTAAACTGTTTTGTTCAAGTGCCATCTCTTGTAATTCATCAAATCGGATGTGAATAGTCTCGACTATCAATTTTGTTCTCTTGTTGTAAACTCTATATCCCTTAGACTGAGTTGCATATCCCACTAGAATACATGCATCACATTTCTCTTTCATCTTATCCAAATTTTCACCATCTCGTATAATGTAACAAGTACATCCAAAAACATGAAGGTGTTTGAGTGAAGGTTTTCGATCATGAATTATGTAATATGGTGTATTTTCGTGTCTTGGGATAATTAAGGATCGGTTTTGTGTGTAGCATGCGGTTGACACGGCTTTGGCCCAAAAATATAGTGGTAGTTTTGAAGCAGATAATAAAGTTCGAGCAGCCTCAACTAAAGTACGGTTTAGTCTTTCAACAACACCGTTTTGTTCGGGTGTTCGGGCAATAGATGTTTCATGTTCAATTCATTCAACTTCAAAATAGTTTCTCAGAGTTGAATTCAAAAATTCTGTACCTCTGTCAGTACGAACCACTTTTACTTGAGCTTGAAGACCACGTTGTATCAGTTTAAGGAAGCTGATGAGAACTTCGGGTGTTTCATCCTTGGACCTCAAGAAGTGAGTCCATGTGTACCTTGAATAATCATCGACAATTACCCTAACATATTTCTTCCCATTGATACTATGAACACGCATGGGACCACACAAATCTATATGAAGAAGATCTAACCGTCCTTTAGAGCTTGGTGTAGTCTTTGTTTTGAAGCTACTTCGTTTAGCTTTACAAAGCTCACAAGAAGAGCAAAGATGATCTTTGATGAATTTTAAACTTGGAAGGCCTCTCACATTATCTTTCTTGGAAATCAAGATGATGGTATCAAAGTTGAGGTGAGATAGACGCCGATTCCATAACCATGCCTGAGTCGTTGAAGCTTTAGCCATGAAGCAAATTGGAGTTGATGAAGTTGTGTCTTGTAGTAAAATTGTGTAAAGATCAGTACCTAGTGTACCGGTAAGTAAGTCATTCCCATCATAATCACGAACAAAACATGTCTTCTTTCTGGAAGCAACCTCCAAATCTGCATTACAGAATTGACCAACCGATAAAAGATTATGACTGAGCCCTTCGACGTAGTATACCCTTTTGATCGTTATATTTCCCTGAACCAAATCTCCATATCCTAGGATCGGTGCAAACTGATCATTTCCGAATCGGACCGTACCCAAGAACTTCTCCACGAAGTTAATTAGAATCTTGAGATTCCCTATCATGTGCTTCGTGCATCCGGAGTCCAGTATGAAGAGAATTATTTGTATTACCTGCAGAAGAGTTAGAACACGATGGAGCATTTGCTAAATTGGATACCACAGTAGTTGTGATAGTAGACTCATTAGTGTCCTTAGCAACATTTAAAGGCATACTAACACTCGTTGTCACATTTTCTGTCCTAACTTTAGGCATCCATTTATATCCTGGAGGACATTGATTAGCAAACCACCATTTCCAAGACTTACTAGCAGACTCATATAATTCCCTAATTCCGCTTCTAGGGTTCTTAGTGGTGGAGTCTGATGCAATACTTTGCTTAGTGGGGGTTGCACCAGAATGGTTCATTTTGCGTTTGGGTTTACTAGTACTAATAGGCATCGTAACTTGCTTCTTAGTTCTAGTAGCTACGCCTTTGACATTATTCATAGCACACATAGAATGATTAGCATTAGCACATTTTCCACATTTGACACAAACAAATTTCACATTCATAGCATTCAAATCATTCAAATCATTCAAATCATTCAAGTCATTCAAATCATTCAAATAGTTATTACATGCGATTACAGAGTTTTTATTCTTAAAAACATTCAAATTCCTAGGGTGTTCTTCTACTTCCTTTATCTTCCTTTGACTCTTGTGTTTCCAGACCTTATCATTCACTTGAGTGCTCTTAAGCTGAGGCCGGCTAACACTAGCAGTGTAGACTACTCCTGTAGTAGAAGACATACAAATATTAGTGTTTCTAGAAGTCTGAGGCGAGTGACTAACTTTGTTTGTGGGTTTAGTGGTCATTTTGGACATCCCTGGTTTAATCACATTATTGTGCTCAACGTTTGGTGCTATAGCATTCCTTATGGGTTGAGTATGTGGTAACCTTTCCTTTCCATCCATCTTGGGGGCAAACACAGGTTTTGCAAACGAAGAATTTAAGAAAGCAGATGGTTTTCCCAAGATAGAGGATCTATTCACTTTAGAGGCATTGGGTTGTCTAACAACAGGTTTCTTAACGCTAGGTTCCACACCTTTCCCACCCATCTTAGCAACGAGTTTCTTCAACTTTGCTATTGCTATGTCTTTTTCTTGTAATTGAGCTTTCAAATACGAAATATCAAGACTTTTTTCGTTTAGTAATCGACATGACTCAGATAATTTTTCTTCCAAAGGTGTATCATTTGAAAAGTTGCCAACTTTCTTTTGCAAAGCAAGTTCAAGTGAGTGACAATGTTTTTGAAGATAATCATATCTATGTTGAAGTAACAAAAACTCTTTTTGGTCAACTTTATTCGAAAGCTCAGTTTCAAGACGTTCACATTCTTTAACTTGATCAAGATATTTACACGCAACATCAGAATATTCATCAATATCAACACAAGATGTAACATAAACACACATAATATCTTTTGAGAGACAGTCGTGTAAGAGTAGATCATATGCTGTAGAAAACTTGTCTCTTTTCAGGTTGATGGTCGTTCACTTCTTGTTCAAGAGATTCCACGTATTTCAAATCATGAACATTTCTTGCTTAATTAGTGTCTCAAATTCCAAAATATGTTTTTGTGTTCTTTCCGCAAGCGGAATCAAAATACTTTTTACAAGCACAGTTATATCGTGAGGAATTTCTTTGTCTCCTTTCGAAAGTTCACGTTTTTTCCAGTCATCATCAACAACCTTTTTGAAATTTTCAATGTTACTCTTGAGAATACTAAGTGCTTGCTTACTCTTGCTTACAGAAGCTTTAAATGGCAAGTATTCAATAAATTTTGAAACATTAGTTTTCTTATTGGCAAAAGCTTTTCTCCATTTAATTCTTATTTGTTCATATTCGAAAAATATTTGCTCACGAGTTTTCTGTGTTTGCGGTTTGAAAAGACCATAAAGACTGTTTTCATAAGCATAATTATATGGTTTTACAAATTCTTTATTAACTTTTAGTCTACTCTTTTCTTCCAAATCGCGTGTCTCTTCACTATCGGGCCTAACAACAAGACAATCAAGATCGGTCCATTGGGACTCATCAAGATATAAGTGCTGATTCTCAGATTGAGCTTGCTCAAGGTACTTAGGATTTGCAAAACTAGGTCTATCCTTGAAAAACGAACGAGGTGCCAACATTCTCATGGTTTGAATTGATTGATTAGTTTTGTAAACAATTTTCTTGTAAAAATTAAGTTGAGTTTCAAGTTCCACCATTTTGTCGATGTCATTCGCTTGTTTAGTTTTGAAATCCTTTTCCATCTTTTCAACCATAACTTTCTTTTCATTAAAAAGTTTAGTTTTATCCTTTTGAAGAAAACCATTTACTTGAGTTGGCTCATTGACTTTAGTGGTAGCAAGATATGTTTTGTGACGTTCAGTACTCAAAGAGGTGTTATAATTACGTTTCTCTTGTTCTAGAAGCTTAAGAGTTTCGTTGTATTTCTGTTGAAAATCGTCCTTTTTGGCATTAATTAAACACCCTTTGTACCCCTCAATCTCATTAGTCTTTTGAAGAAGTTGAGCTCTATAGCTATCAATGGTCTCACTAGATATAATTAGAGCAACTTTGCATTCTTTAAAATTTTGAGTGAGTGTAGCGTTTGCCTTCTTTAATTGCTTTTGACTCTTTCTAGTTTCTTTGACATCTTTTTGTAAAGAAGCAATTAAGTTAGCAAGCGCAATACGCTCCTCGTCATCATCATACTCATTTGTATGTTGATCATCCTCAGACTCATTATTGCACATGTCTGATGAATCGGGTGTGGTATTGCAATCAACCGTTTCCATCATACATGTGTCATTAATGGCTTTAGGTAGTACAGAATGCTCATGAATATTACCAAACACATTATATTCCTTTTCAGTGTGTACCTTATCGATTGGCTCAATATCAAAGATAGGACCATTGTCATCTTCAGTGACGTTGAGAACTTCTTCAACCTTTACCATGTATGAGTAATGAGCTTCAAGTTCTTGATCGGAGGCCTCATCATCAGTGTCATCAAGCATTGCTCCTTCCTCAGCCGACAATTTAACCCCAACTTCCATCTTCTTGCATAGCAGCATCTTTTCCTTAGATAGCCAGAGTCCCTAACCTGTTTCGGCTTCCTACATTCCTTTGCCATATGCCCATAGCCTTGACAATTAAAGCATTGAATCCCACTTTGCTGAACCACTTGAGTACCAACAGTTTCCCTATTCCCAGCAGCAGTAGCAATCCTCTGAGTATCATACTTAGCAGTTTGTCGATCATACCGTGCTGAACCCTCAACATGTGTTGGATTACGTCGATCATACCTAGGAGGACTTTCATCACGTTGACGTGTGTCATACCTTTGAGGACTCTCAACATATTGGTTCCTTGTATTTGATGATGTTCGAAGATTGTTTTTGGTGGGTTTGAAGATTTTCTTGTAGGTCTTCATAATGAAAGTAATTTGTTGCTTCATCTTCCTATCCTTCTGAGCTAGTTCTTCATCACTGTCCTCTTCAGATGATGGCTCAGGTGATGGTGATGGTGCTCTTGGTTCTTTGTCTCGTGATCTTGTGGGAACTGAATACTTAGATGAAGTAGAGTATCTTGGTGAAGAAGATGTGGTGGAGTATCTTGGTGATGAGGATGTAGTAGAGTATAACTTTGGAGCACGAGAGCGATGATCTTGGACGTGTTGAGTGGTAGACACCAAAGTAAGTGGATTAGCAGTCTTTGCTATCCTTTCAGCTCGAAGTTCATTCGCCTCATTTTGAAATTGTTTTAAAATGTGAAAGAGCGTGTGATAGTTGACCTCGTCTAACTTACTCTGTTGTTTCACCAAAGTTACGAACCGTGTCCACTCTGGTTGAAGTTGCTGTAGAAATTGCACATTGACTTGCATGGTGGAGACTTGCAAATTGTTTCTTGTCATGTCATTCATCATCTTGTAGAACCTTGAGTAATATGAATCAATTGATTCCCCATCCAATGAAGTAAACTTACCAAAGTTCCAGAACAAGTTAGTTTTGACATATTGCTTGTTAAGTGATTCACCTTGTTGCAAGCGTTCAATGGCAAACCACATTTCTTTTGCAGTAGAGCATGCATCAATCGTTGAGTAAATATCCCAATCCCACTGAGAATCAAATAGATTGCTTCTTTCTCTGCATCAATCCAAGCACGTTTCTCTTTCGAAGTGTTCTCATATGTTTCTTCAATTGCTTGCTCATCAGAACCGGTCGTCGAGTCAGTTGCTGGAATTGCAGGACTGGTTATTGTAGTGAGAGTATAGGGTCCTTCTTTGATGCAACGTCGAAGAACATCACCATTGGGTTTGGTGTCAAGATATCGAAGGAATCGCGATTGCCATTGTGCATATCTACGAGTCACAAGTATTGGTGGTCTCTCTTTGTTACCCGCCATCATGATGTTGTTATTAGCAACACGATATTCAGTAGTAGAATCCATCTCAAGAATGAAGTGAAGTGAATAGGATCTTAAGTAGATGTTGTTGTGAGTAGATTGTGGTTGAAACTTCAAGAAATGGTCTGAAAACCCTAAACAATGTCTTCGTAAGAAACCAAAAAATCCGTAGGCAAAAAATCACACGAAAAAACTTCAAAATCACGTTTTTGAAAATTTTGTAACTCAACAATTCGAAATATAGCATAAAAAAATAAGTCGGAATCCAATTTGTGTAATCAATCCTGAATGCACGTTCGTAAAAATTCGGAATCAAGTCTCGACCTAATCCGGAATACAAAGAGCCGAACCTAATCCGGAATCCCAAACCCGACCTTGTTCTGAATCCTTAATCCGAAATAAACTGAATGAATATAATCCGGAATCCACGTTGAAAAGCTAATCCGAAATCCGCGTTTGTTACCTAATCCGGAATATATGATGTTATACGTAAGTTGAATGTTGACACAATTCGGAATATCAAATCTCGTTCTAATCCGGAATACTCCTACACATAATTCGGAATACAAGCTTATCCGGAATACAAGCTTATGACACTCAATTCGGAATACAAGTACGCGACATTATCCGGAATAATCTTAAAACCAACTTAATTCGGAATAATCTAGCTTGATCTAGTTCGGAATACCCCTATGCACACAAGTCGGAATCTTTCTATGCCCTTGTTACCCGACTTCTCAAACCCTCCAATTCCGAATTGTTTAACCAAAAACTAAAAATGATGAATTTTTACCCAAAAATCAAACCACAACTTCCAATTTTTTGTAGAAATCACCAAAATGAGTAACACAAATTCCTACCACAACTTTGTAGGCAATTTGTACGAAGATTTAGAGCTCGAAAACACAAAATTTTTTGAGTCGAGATGATTTGAAGATTAAAATCACACAAGTAAAAAATACTAACCACAAACTAAACACGAATCTACCACATAGCGATTGATACCAATTGTTGTCCCTAATTATGTGATGTTAGATTAAAGAAATGAGATGGAAAAGATATGAATTTTAGAGAGAGAAAGTAGTGAGAGAAAGTAAAGAGAAGGATGTGATTAACTTGGTGAGATTTGATTAAGAATAATGAGAACTTCCACCCTCCTAACATGTTAGGAGGGTGCTTATATAGTCCACCCACATGCGGGCTCTCTAATGGACTATATATCTTTTGGGCCGGGCTTGAATAAATGCTTAGTACCTTGAAAGAGGCCTTTTAAGCTAACCACCAAGCCCGTAATGTCACGACTATTTTAACTAACTATTACAACGTTCTAATAATTATTACAATATAAACCTATGACCGAACATTCTTATTTGACTCAATATTTTGAGGCTAACAGAACTCTTGTTTCCACTTTTTAAGACTAGAGGTGGTCTCGCTTAAACATTTAACATACTCCCCCTCACCTCTGCTCTCAAACGAGAACCAATGACCATGTTTGCTCAGTCTATAGAATACTCGAAACAACATAACAGACACAGGAATCCTCAAGCCAAAACAATGAAGTTCGAACATCACAACCCTATTTACACCAATAGGAACTAATTGGGAGATATGTACCTTGAAGTATTGAATCACATTCAAGAAAAAAGTAGAAAAGGGGATCCGAAGGCCAGCATGGTCAAGATATTGACGATATATACCGATAGCAGAGTCGGGGAGAAGATCCATGGTCATGTCCGGATCTAGAAGGCGAGGCCTTAAGTCTGAAGGAATGTTATACTTACAAATTACAATCTTCAAATCATCGCTAGTCATCCCAAATAGGCGTATATGCATATCACACTTTGGATCGCGCTTCACAGGAGGGTCTACTCTCGATCGCATGATCTCTTTCCCCGTCATCCAGAACAGACAGATATACAACCAAAAAAGGTAACGAATAAAAGAAGAAACTAACCTACGGATTATAAGAAGGAAGAAAAATGGAGAAAGCAACAATGGTGAAACAGGAGGAAAATAAACTAATGGCACACATATATATATATATATATATATATATATATATATATATATATATATATATATATATATATATATATATATATATATATAAGGGACTTACGCGATACAAACAAGGCAACACTGTTCATCTGCGAATTACGAGGATAATGACCCACCGTAGAGTTCAAAAGGGCAAGACACGTGGCATCATCCCGCGACGCCACTAAAGAGGCAAAAGGTCCAATAAAGAAGTCGAGGTGAACCGATCCAGAAAACGGAACGGTCCAACGATTAATGCTAGACCAAAATGGAATGAACCTAATAAAGTATCAGTTCATCATAGGCACGACAAACTAATACTTGGGGGGACATGTTCGCGTATGTCTCTGGCACATGGCCGAAGGCATAATACTTTCACCAAAGGAATTGCCACGTAGGAAAGAGAAAGGAGACAAGATCCCCGTATCTCTGGAGACCCTGTTTTATCCAAGAGGTAAGGTTTTATCCAATGGATCCAGCCATTAACCGCCGCCTACTTTACACTATTTCTGAGCATAGGGTACTGTGCATGGTACATGTCTCGATGACATGACTACTCAGCCAGACATGCTTTTACTTTGGGTATAAATACCAAGGGCATTTACTACACACAATAAGACATAATACATCACATTCAATTCCACTTAATAGTATTCCTCCGATATTCCACACCGGATACCACTCTTGTGATAGTTACTTACTCTCACGCCAGAGCTTGGTCTCGGGTTCACACCTGGGACGAGTTAACGTGCGTTCCCTTATTGCAGGATAAGCCCATCCTACTAGCAAACCATACACGAGACCGAAGCTTAATCTGCTCAGGCTAAGTGCCTACGGATTTTTGTTTCAACACCACGTTCTACAAACATTGTAGCTCATCTTTTTAAGCAAAATGTTGCATTATGATGCCAGGTCTTTTTCCGGTGTGTTTAGCTCAGTTTCCATGGATGTTTTGTTTGGGAGGGAGGGAGGTTCATTGTGTTGGGACTAGTTTGGTTCATGTTTATTGCACTTGCACTTGCGTGTAAGGTGTTTAATGAAATGGCAGAGCGGAATTCGTTTACCTGGGGGGAGGGAGGTTCATTGTTTGGGGTTTTAGTACGGGTTGTTGGGCCATGTGAGCATTGGGAATTCGATTGTGACTATGTATTCCAAATGTGTGAGTTTGGATGAGGTGGTTAAGGCGTTTGAGTTTTCGACTAGTAAGAATGTTATCACGTGGTGTCCCATGATTACCGGCTATGCGCAAGGTGGGGATTGTCGCAAAGCTTTGGAGTTATTTTCAAAAATGCATGCTAATAGGTTGGTTGCTAGTGAGTTTACGCTTGTTGGGGTTATTAATACTTGTAGCGATGGTTCGACTATTGGAGAAGGAAAGGAGGCTCATGCTTACTCGATAAAATTATGATTTTAATGTCAGATTTATATAATGACGTCTTTTGTTGATATGTATGCTAAATGTGGTTATTTAGATAATGCTCGAAAGGGGTTTGATCATTTACAAGAAGCGGATATTGTTTTGTAGACTTCAATGATTGGAGGGTAAGTTCAAAATGGAGAAAACGAGAGTGCTGTGGACTTGTCTTGTAAAATGCAAACAGAAGGTATTCCACCGAATGAGTTATCAGTGGCGAGTGTCTTAAAAGCATGTTCAAGTCTTGCCGCATTAGAGCAAGGTAGACAGGTACATGCCACTACTATCAAACATGGAATTGGGCTTGAGGTTCCAATTGGAAGCGCACTGTCAACCATGTATGCTAAATGTCGAAGCCTTAAAGATGGCGGCCTTGTATTTACTAGAATGCCATCAAGGGATGTTCTTTCTTGGAACTCGATGATTTCGGGGTTGTCCCAAAATGGCCAAGGCATTGAAGCACTTGAATTATTAATGTGAAATCGTATAAAAATACATTAAATTACAAAATTTTGGGTGATAATCCATTATATTGAAGGTATTTAAGTAATATGGCTAATAAAATTTTCACAAGTGTCTGTTACATACAAAGCTTTTTTATATAGGCTCAAGTCCGTATAAGGCCACGATAAGCCTGGTGTCAAACATAGCCCCAACAAGCTTATTATTGTTATGAGGGGATTTTACAACAACAACGATACCCAATCCCACCCGGGCAGGGTATAGGGGAGGTGAAGCGTAGACAGATCATACCCATATCTTAATAAGCCCATATTTTATGGCTCATGTGAGGTGGAGCGGGCTTATGCAAGGAGTCCTATAAGAAAATACTTTTATACCCTCATATAACAATTACAGTTTTAGATGATCTTGTAGTTTTTTTTGTTGGTAAATTTACCTCACTAAGCTAATCCGCACACTAATCAAGGGCTTATCATATATAAGCCATAAGCTGCTTATTGTATGTATAAACCTTAAGCGCAAAACATAATCTAACCCACACACTAATCAAGGGCTTATCATATATAAGTCATAAGCTGCTTATCGTATGTATAAACCTTAAGCGCAAAACATAAGCTTAGACAAACACCCCCATAAGAAGGTTATAAGGTAGAAAAAGCGGAAAAATTTGGCTTATATGAAGAATTAGTTGAACAAAGTAAGCTCACAAAACCACTCAAGGGTGGCCTAGTGGCAAAAGGAGTTACGACTATCACTCTAAAATAGTGAGGTCCCAAGTTCGATTCCTGCTAGGTGCAAATAACCTTGTAGTGGCCACACCAACCTCTTGAAAAGGGAGGGCTTTACCTGGTTTGTGTATGTGTGACGGTGGTTTCAAACCCCGTTGATTAGTCGGCCATAAGGTCGGAAAACCATGGTTACTAAAAAAAAAGAAAAAAAAAGGTATGCTCACAAGGCCAAAAACATGCTAAAACAAACACCCTGTTAGCCCATAAGGACCATGGGCTAAATAGTCAATAATGTATGTAGGTTTGACTGTTTGAGTAAGTATGTGTATGCTACCATGTTATACTTAGAGCACACGGTACAGTTGAGCCGTTAAACTCGTGTCGTGGGCAAAAAGTGATGCCACATCACCTTTTACTCCCACGACACCAGAACTCCCCACGATGGCACAACCCCCCTCCCTGGTTGACACCAACATTCTCGTGTCGTCGTCACCCAACAACTTTTTTTTTTTCAACAATTTATTTTAAACTAAAAACACATTTCATTCATAAATAAAAATACAAATACAAATTTTTAAAAAACAATACACGACAAAAAAAATAAAAAAATTACATCTTAAAAAAAGTAACAATAATAAAAAAACATCAATGATTAAGGTTCCATAAATGCTCAACGAGATCACGTCGAAGTGCATCGTGAACTTTCCTATCCCGAAGTTCCTTATTTTTCCTTCTAAATGTCTCACACCGTTCGACCCAAGTACGTTCGAGATTGGCTTCAGGCGGAGCATACATATGGTCATATTCACTAATGTCAAACTTTTGGTCTTCCAATATCATGTTATGTAGTATAATGCAACAATACATGATTCTTTTAAGCGTGCTGACTTGGTAATTTCGTGCTGGTTGCTGAATAATCGCCCACCGACCTTGTAATACCCCGAACGCTCTCTCAATATCTTTTCTAGCGCTTTCTTGAACCCTTTCAAATTTCATTTTCTTTTCGTCCGTTGCAAGTGTATACGACTTAACAAAAGAAGCCCATTGAGGGTAAATTCCATCTGCTAAATAATACCCTTGCTTGTATGTTTTATTGTTAACAACAAATTCAGTATCTGGAGCCTCGTCCAAAAGAAGGTTATCAAATAACGGTGAACCATATAAAACATTAAGGTCGTTATTTGCCCCTGGCACCCCAAAATAAGAATGCCATATCCATAACTGTTGATCAGCAACAGCCTCGAGCATAAGTGTTGGGTATTTTTTTATCACGCCTTTTAAATTAACCATGTAACGCTTTAGGACAATTTTTCCATTCCCAATGCATACAATCTATGCTACCGAGCATACCCGGGAGATTATGTTTCCTATTGTGCAAATCATAAATATGCTCTACATAGGCGTTGTAAGATACTTTTCAACATACAATACATAAATGCATTTGGTAAAGTTCCATAAGCATTCACGTGAACAACGCTTGGCTACTTGCAAATATTCATCTAGTAAATCGGGTGTTGTACCATACGCCAATTGGCGTATTGCCGATGTGCATTTCATAGTGGGGCTAAAACCTAAACGACCCGTTGCATCCTTACGTTGTTTAAAGAAATAGAAGTAGGGTGGTAGTGGATGAACGTTGTAACTAGTTATATCATGAACTATTTTTCTAAAAAGGGTAGAACTCATACGATACCTTCGTCGGAATCGATCCTCCGGATACTTTGGCGGAGTTTCAAGGTCACCAAAATAATCGGCCATAAGTTTTCTTTCCGCATCTTCTCGTTCACGTGGGATGTATGTTCTAACGCGAGGACCGGCATTACTCCTAGTTTCTTGCTCTTCGTCATCTAACATCTCAATTTGTTCCCAATATTCAAGATATCGGGCATAATCTTCCATATCTTGTTGATCGTAGTTTTCATAAATAGAGGACAAATCGGAACTTCCGGGATTCATATTGATAAAATAGTGTGTGAATTTTAGAAAATAGTACGTAGTATGTGTTTGTGTGATATATAGTGAAAGTATATGAAAAAAGGGTATTTAACCCTAGAAAACGGTCAAAAACAAGGGGAAAAAAAATTAGCCGTTCCCCAACGGTCAAAATTTTCAAATTTTCAAAAAAAAAAAAAAAAATAATAAAAAAATCCATAATGCCACCTCATGGCGCGAGCCACGGTGTGGTTGGCTGCGCCATCGGCTCGCGCCGTCGCCCACAACGTCGGCTGGTTGTAGCCAGCCCAAAGACGACGACGCGCCGCCGTCGCCTCGCGCCGTCATGGCCAGCCGAGCGGCCAGCCACCGTACCCTGCCCTCTTACAACTGTTGCTTTGTGTCTTATTGTCTTGCTTTTAACTTAATATGCTTCATTGCACAAATTGTTGCTTTGTATCTCTGAATCTTTCATGGAATGAGATCACTTGTTTGGCGTCGTGTGTTCTGTTCATTTTCCCCAAGATGTTTATAGTTCGCACTTTGTATAAATACAACTAATCGACATCGTATATATTTTATTGAAATTCTGCAATGCTTAGATTTCTACTCCATAATTTTGATCTTATCTGTGTGTGGTTGTTTCTTATTATGTATCCAAGACTTTATAAGACTCGTGTTTCAAAGTAATATTAGCTATTAAAGAACCTATGTGTTTTGGAAAGAAGTCGCAATGTTTCATTGTAATCTAATCTTTCAGAGCTACATGGAAGTATATATAATTACTCAAGTAGTCTATCATTAACTGCATATGTTTTGTGTGTTTAATTTGTATTTATGTATGCTTTTATCAATGTATGCAATCTTGCAGCTGACTCTAATGATGAAGTAGAACCAATAGACTTATGGGAGGAAGAGGATGAATCTGACCCTGAGGTGCATTCTTGTCTCGGCTTAAATTTTTACTCTACTTGAAAACTTATTAGTTGATGACGATGTTCTAAAAATTCGTAGATTGGAGATGGCGGAAATGGAGGTGGTGTTGTTTTGTAAAATTTTTCTTGGGGCCAGAAAGTTCTATCTATTACTCAAGATGTTCTGCTGCAGTATGGCGATGACATACAAATCTTTGCTTTTAAAACCTCCCCCAAGGGTTACATTTATGTGAGACTGGATAGACTCTGTAACAAGTAAGATATTCCATTTTCTTCTAGATTTAATAACATCATTTTTTAACGTCTTATTTTTCATTAGAATACTTTTTTTCTGAAAGGCCTTTTATCATTAGAATACTACTCCCTCCGTCCCAAAATTATTGTCCACCGACAAAAAACACACAGTTTAAGAAAAGTAACACCTTTTCAGCTTTCTCTCTCTTACTTTTTGAAGAAAGACAGTTTTACCCTTAACAAATTAATTAAAAACTTTTGTAAAATTTGTAATTATGATTTCACTTAAGGGTAAACTACTAATCTCGATCTAAAATTCCTACTTATTTTTAGAAGTTTTAGAGGTGGACAATTAAATTAGGACAAACCGAAATGGAAAGGTGGACTATAATTTTGGGACGGAGGGAGTAGTAATTAAAAATATTCCAAATATAATATTTTTGCGTTTTTTCCCTTAGATACGGGTGCCCAGGCATAGAGGATATTAAAAGTTGCAACAACGAATACAAGAAACGACTAGATGAAGCGGCAGCAAAGGGGGACACATCCACAAACATGGCAGAAGTAATTTGTATCCTTATGTATATACTCGTATAACTTCAATTATTAAATATAGATGGTAAAATATGTTGTTTCTAAAAATGCATAAAATAATAATTAGTCCCGGCGGGGCTCGAACCCGCGACCTTCGGCTCATAAGACCAACGCTCTAACCAACTGAGCTACGGGACTTCTTTGTTAACCTGTTTGAAGTTGTAAAATATATACGGTCAGTATACTATATATATGGTCACATATGCATTCCAAATTACAAAATTACCCACAAGTCTTCAATGAACAGTAAATAACGGGAAGAATGCATTTCTTAATATACTTATTTGTATTAAACTCTTCACATGTAGTAGTATGGTACAAACAGTGAAGTACAATCGTTATGTTTTTTGTTCTTGGAAGGTATCGTCTCCTGGTGCACAGACCGACTACTAAGAATTCCAGGTGATTTACAACGTTTCAAGGACATGGCTAAGCGAGTAAAGTACGTGGAAGATGATAATCCTATATCTAAAGAAAAGGAAGGAGTATACTTCCTGGATTCCATTAAACTGGAAAGTGAGAGCTCTGTATGGAAGTTGGCTGATGTAAAGAAAATCGATATTCTAAAGCTAAAGGAAGACCAATGACACACAAACAAAAGGACTGGAGGCTGGAACTGCCATATGAAAAGCTCAAACAGGTGACTTTGTACCTTGACTACCATGGATGTGGTTGTAACACCCCTAAGTTGGTCAAATGTAGCGAAATAGTAATTAAGGTGTTACTTGGGTGCATCGATAGCACATAGTATATAGAGCAATGATCATAAAAGTAAGACAAATTACAAAAAATAACCTTTAGGGTTTCGTTCGTTAAGTTTATTACGCCGTTAATCCTCGTTAGTTAGTTTATTTATAAAAACGCCCCTAGGGCTTGTAAAACTTTGGGGAAATGACAAAACACCCCCCAAGTCTCGGTATTTATTATATAATAAGTTAGGGCTTGTTTTAAGTTTCCAAATTGACACATTTAGTCCCTTAAGTCTGGGAAATGTTTTATAAGATTTCTAGGGTTTAGGTTAAGTTTCAAAAATGGTAGGAATGACCCCTAGGGTCTCGAATATTAATAAAGTAAAGCTAGGGCTTGTAAAACTTTACCTATATGGCAAAAATAACCCCTTGAGGTCTCAGTTTGTTTATTAAGACAACTAGGGCTCCATTTTAGTTTAGGTTTTGGCAACTATGGCCCTTGTGGTTTCATATAACTCACGGTTTGAATTAACCGCCCCCATACTTTGGAAAATACACGTTTGGCCCTTGTACTTACACAAAGTCACAAAAACAATTATATAGGTTTTATTAATTTATAATTTTGGACCTAACTTTCACCAATTGTCAAAAATGGCCCAAAAAGTCTCCATATTTTAGAAGTTGGGCTTGACTAGCCCATTTGGGTCTCGGATTTTATAATGTGGGCCTAATGGGCTACTACAATTTACTAGGGAATTACCAAGTGGGATTATGTTAATTTTACTTAACTTCTTAAAATAAGTTAGGCTTATATTCATTGGGCTTATTTAAGGCTTATGTTAAGCTTATATGTTTCGGCTTATTTTTAATAATCATTAGGGCTTATATTAGATTTAGTGCTTAATGACTTATGGGCTCATATAGCTACGGCTTATATTTCAATGGGCTTAAATAAGCTATATTAAGCCACGGCTTATATAACTTTTAGGGTTTACATGTTAAGCTTTATTTAGGGTTTCATGTTTCGGCTTAAATATGTTTTTAGGCTTAAATGACGTGGCTTAAATAAGTTTTAGTCCTTGGCTTATATTAGGTTTCATGAGCTTATATATCCAACTTAGATATGACTAGGCTTATATGATTCATGAGCTTATATTAGCTTAATTGTTTCGGCTTATATTAAGTTTCTAATACATTTTAAGGCATAGTGATTTCTCTAAGGCTTAAATAAGTTTGTATAAGCTTAAATGTACACGTTTTGAGGGTTTTTAGGCAAGAACACCCATAGACATCATATAAGCCGTGGGCTTATATGTTGTTTAGGGTTTATTCATAAGTTTCCAACGTGTGCATGCATCACTATCTCCATTTTTATAACATGAACATGCATGAAATGAGTAAGGAAAAGCTTAAAGGAGGTTTATACTTACTTGTTTTTAAGAAAACGAGATGATGACTATGGCTTAAGGATTATAGACGTCGGGTTCCACTAGGGTGGTCTTGGATTCGTCTTAAATGCCAAATATCTTGAATGAGAAGCACTAAATGCTTGGAGAGGACCAAGAACGAGTTGAAGTAAATGCTTAGAGATGTCTAGGTGTTTTGTAAAGTGTATAGCCGAATGTGGTAAGAGAGAAGTGAGTGTAAGGCTTGCTAAATATCTAGGAGTATGAGTTTTGAGTTGTGGCTTGGGGTATGCCACGGCAAGAAAGAGAGTTAGCTAGATATGAGGACATTGAAAGTGTACAATGAGGGTACATGTTTTAAATGCAAGCAAATGTACATATGTCCTAGTTTATCAAATAGCCGTCGCATGTAAGGCTTTCAAGGGAACACAATGGGTGTGCATAGTGTTCTAATTAAATGGGAAAGTTGTACACAAGTATTTGGTGTGTGGATGTTGGTTACTACACGTCTAAGGGTGCAAGGGGATGCTAGGTGTCTTTGTCATGTGGTAGAAACATAGTAATACCTAGTACATGTTTTAATGGCAAGTTTGTACATGGTCTCATGGTTTTTAAAATAAAACCGGTGGTATAGGGGCTAGTCAAAGGAAGGAAATGTTTTCTATAGTGTAAAACTTAAATAACTAGGTTGTACAAGTTTAAAAGTCAAGGGTGTACATGGTAAGGGTTTTTGGTAATTAAATGTTATGTGTGTATGTATATATTCGGCTATAATTTAGTCTAGGGTATTTTTATGTTTAATTTTTGTGTCTAGGTATAGTCACTAGGAGTATAGGTATAATATTGTGTGAGTATGTTTGAGTCTAGGTTAATTTTGGTTAAGTTTGGGACCCTTGGTGAAAGTATGGTCATTTTTATATGAGAAATTTTTTTACTATATTAAAAGTATTACAACTTAGTTTAAAAAGGTACAAATGATTAAAGGTAATGTTTAAGTATAAAAATAGTTGGTGTCGTAACGTAAAGTCAATTATAGTGTAAGAAAAATATATATCTATACTATCTATAATGGAGGGATAGCAAATGTTGAAAGTTGAAAAAATTCAACAAAGCTTCTCATGTAAGGAATTTATAATGGAAAGTTAATAAAGTCAAAATTACAGAATGCTTTTTATGCTTTCTAGGGAATTACAGTACAATTAATTCATTCATTGTATACATTGTACACATAAAAACACACACACATAAACATCTTATTTTTCTCTCTAAACCCTAATATAAAATACACACAACAATCTTATTACCTGTTGGTTTGGGTGCCTTTATGCACGAGTTCTCAGAATTAAAGGTTTCATCCTAACACTAAAAACCATATGAAAAACACATACGACTCAACTTTCTCTCTATATCCTAATATGTAGGTCGTCTTCCATAAGAAAAGGTGCTCCTCCTTTTTTTCACAAACTAATTTTCTTAGTTCTCATGAATCATGGTTTTGTTTTGCAGGTTTATTTTTTCTCTCAATTAAAAACACTAATGATAAGCTGTGTTTTTTTATACTTTTTGGTATGTATATGTTCGTTTCATTATCTTGGAGATTACAGACACCTAATGTTAGTCACTTTTTTATATCCACAAATGTAAACTACTAACGTGATTTTCGATTGATGTATGCAGGTACTTGGTTCCTGCTGATCTTATAGTTGGATAATTTGTTTACATGGTCAGAAAGAATCAAGCTTTTGTAACGTAACGTTTGTATAGATTATATATTGTTGATGGTTCTAAATACAGGTATATTACATTAAGTTATAAAAATAATTGTTAGAACTACTAATAATATTGTCTGTATTCTTCATCACCACTTTCAATAGCATACACTTTGTTGCACTCCCAAAGAAAATACAATTACAGGATTAGGTTTTAAGAAAATACACTTTCTTCTTTTTAGTTTGTGTGTGTGTGTTGCTATGGCTTTTCTCGAATGATGGATCAAATAGTATTTGATTTTGGATACTAGGGTTATTTGATGAAGTGATTGATATGAGGGTTTTTGAATTTGTTTTTTTTTAATTTTGCATCGCATACTTTTTCAGGTAGCTTCAATGATCTGCATCATCATCAAATCGCAGCCCTTGCAAATTGACTTATTTCAGTAGATAAATCTAACGAGCAAATCCAATTGAGATCAGAATTTTCTAGACAATTGCAACAGCTCCAAGACCTTTCACCTAGAATAACATTGGTACGTTTCACAAAAATACTAACTTGGGAGTTTTTAACTAAAAAACGTTAAATTAATAGTATTTGTGAATATACAGATACAACATGTATTTGTGAATAGTATTTGGACTAACACGTATTGATTTTATAAGCTTATTGGGGCTTAAATGAGATATTTCTTTAGCTCATAATTTTGTGTGTGCATTTTTATGTACCATCTTTGCAGGTATGTTTCATTCCGTCACAACGATCTATTGCTGGATAGGAAGACGTTGATGGTTAAGATAGCCGGTCTTAGGCTTGCATTCCGTGTACTCAGGAGGTATATTCCTACTGTGATACAGTAATGTTTAAAATAATGTTAAATACTTGAATGAATATTTGATTGTAACTTGCATGGAATTCATTTTTTTAATATGAGGTGCTTAGAGATGATGAGAGTCGGTCGGGTCGGGTTGTGGTTGTGAGGGTGTAGTGTTTCTTGTTAATGTGGATTATTTTGGCTTTCATACACACCTTTAGAAGAAAGTCCTTTATTTCAAGTGCCTAATGTGTTTGCTTGAGCTTATATTGTGGGCTTATGGCTTACTTTATTTTTGTTTTATGTTTTCCATAAGTTCATTTTTTGTTGCTTATTTTGAGACTTTTCGGCTTCTATAACCTTATAAGCTGAAAAGTATGAAAATTAGTAGAAATAAGCCCTAAATCAAATAAGCAGGAAGCGCAACCCTAATCGGAAAATGAGTGCCTCCTGTGCCTCCTTTAATGTTATATATATGTCGATAGTTCTAATGAGAGACGACATGGTCAGTATTTGCAGTTTAGATTATAAACAGATTCGTGTAAAAATATTGATTTGAATTTTTAACTATTGACTATGAGTTAAAACATATCTAACATATTATAACGTTGGTTACACCTGAAATGTCAATTGTTTTGTAGAATCAAACTACTTTAAGAGTTCAAGGCACAAATTCTTTACGTAAGTGCTTTGTAGCCTCAAACACTGCAATACTAAATGAGAAAATCTCACCTTAAGTATATGAGAAATAATAAAAGAAGACCATTACCTTGTCTATGTTTGTGGGTCATCCTCAAATAAAATGGATAGATACCTGCAACAAAACAACATATCAAGGTTCTGTAAAGAAGAAAAATATAACTATTGTGTGAGCTAAAGATAGTTTGAGTGACATAAGAGACATATACTTTGGGCAATACAACTATAACAAAACGTGGCTTGTAGGCCATTAAACTAATTAGTCAAATTGAACTTAGTTTAATTACTTAGTGACATTACAATGTGTTTCTTCCTTTTTATCACTTGTTTAATAATCAAATAGTTAGCATAGCATGAGTTATGAGTTAATAATAAGTAGTGATATTAATCAACACCTGAATACTAAACCACATTTATCTCGTTGGGTTTAATCCATCAAGTTCTCCAAGAGTCAAGATCTATCCAGCCTTGAGAGTTGTTCCGATGCTTTGATTTACGAATGCCTCTCAAGACCTGGTGCCACCCAACCATAATCAGTCTAAGCTGTTCAACACTTGCGCTAAAAGATTTGTTGGGATTGCAGAAACGTAATCCCATTAAAAAATCCAGAATACCATAAAAATGTTACCGAGAGAGGTTCACTGTCATTGTATTTATGAAAAAATTACCTGTAGTTCACAAAATCTCATTTTTCCAAGTCCAATGCATCGATACTGGCATTAAAAAAGATGAGGATTTCGGCTATACATGAGATCATTGCAAAAGCATATCTGCCATCCAAGAAGCTCGATTATTAATATATATATCAAAATCTAAACATAATGTTTTTCTTCGTGGGTAGTGGACCAAAAAACATCTCTTTTAATTATAACGTATTAAATTTTCTAACGGCTAAAAAAACTAAATCACAACAATGAACTAACTAATATAGATAGTAATTGTAGAGTACCACTTATAGATAAACTGGTCAAAAATTATCACCACTATCTTTTTGCCCATTAAACTGTGGCATGGTTGACCATAATATTCTTGGCGTTCCACATTGGTTGAGTAATCCGGATGTGAATGATGATGACATCGAAGATGAACCCACAACTTCAAAGCAAAAGTGGCTTTCTTCGCAAAGTCAAAGAAAAATTAGCCACGCTTTCAGTTCAAGCAACTGTCCTCGCGCCTTCTGCCGATACTGGAGCAACATCCCATGTCTTGGCTTCTGTCGTAACTACGTAACTACTTACAAAGACGTAAGCATCCTTCTTTAAACTTCTGAATTTCATTATATTTTGTTTTCAAAATATTAAGTTATTTGTATCTTTTGTCTATGAATTCGTTTAGGAAATATTAAAAAATTTTCTTGCATAAATGATTGCAACAGTGTCTAAATTCATTCAAAAAACTAATCTCATCCTTTTGTTAAAGGCCATTTAGCTTTTAGATATATAACTACACACAGACTCAAGTTTTACAATTCATTCTCAACCTACTTGAATTTCATATATTTCTTGAAACATACATATACAACGTTGAAGTATGTTTGTCTTTGCTTTGAAGACTATAATGACAATGCTTTGCAATATATAATTTTGATAATTATAGCACATTAAAGTTTTAAACTACGTTTATTTATTCAGGAACACTTGAAGAGTGGAATTCAAGAGACGAGCAAGTTGCCAAGGGGTGAATACTGAGGTTCTTGCATCGCATAAGACGAACTTTGTAGCGTAGAAGGTGAAGTTTTGCTACAACAGTGGAAGAAGTTGTGTAAGTACTGAACTTATTCGATCGGCTGAAGATTATTGTAACCATTTGTACAACTACCAAAAACAAAACCATTTAGCCAGAAATCTCGTAGCGGAGCGCAGGCAACCACCCTTGTTAAATACGTACACATCATAATAGATACGCTAATTTGCATTAAATTTTTTATATGTCGTTTGATGTTTATTTAATATTTCAATTAGAATTGAATTATAGTTAATTATTTATTGCTAGACAATTTCCGCCGCTATGCGCGGGTACTCGTCTAGTACATTAATATATTTGAAGCTTAAGAATTTATATTTAAATAAATGTGTATTAATTATGATCATGAGTTTGGATTTATGAACCAATGTGATGAATGCTTATGAGTGTATGTTCAAGTGATTAATAGTTGATATTTATGAGTTGTAAAAAAATTGCTTTTCAAGTCTTGGTGGAGACATGTGAGATAGAATTAGTGAGATATTTATAAGTTGTAAAAAAATTGCCTTTCAAAAAAAAAATAAAAAAATTGAAATTGTTGGTAAAAAAAGTAAAAAATTGTCCAAAGTAAAAAGTAAAAACCATTGCACATTCGGCAATCAGAAGTTCAGAACTACAATGTCATTTGCTAATCGCAGTGAATAAGCTTCCCCTCGATTGTCAAGGTTGAAAGTACCATTGAACCCTAAACTAATTACACTTTGTAGCTTACCCAACCCCATTTTTTTATTTACTCTGACGAGTCCCGTTGAACATATGATGGCACAAATGTTGCCAGATGCATGTTTCTGTGTGGTGTACCCAACCCCATTTTTAATGTCGCCTTCCACATTACTATTCGAAAACAACTCGGCTAAGCTAAAATCGTCCTTGAACAATATCTTCGAGGTGATGACTCTGGTAGTGACATATAAAGTTATGATTCATAGTTTCATACCATCAAGTCACTCGAACGAGTTCTAACTAGTTATTACAACAAGAAACTAACATGGATTGGGTGCTGGATAACTGAATTATATAGTATCTACTTATCTTTATTTTTAATGAGTCAAAACAATCATAAGATCCGTTGTAGTCTAGTTGGTTAGGATACTCGGCTCTCACCCGAGAGACCCGGGTTCAAGTCCCGGCAACGGAATTTTTTTTTTACATTTTAGCAAATTATTTAGAGACTTGGCTTCATCCAGCCCCTTAAGTTGTCTATATAGTTCACACTGTTGAGCTCAGGAGCATCAGTGAAGCTATCATCCAAATTAAAGCTGTTTGTTAGTCAGGACATTTATTTAGGTGCTAGCTAACTAGGGCGAGTCATGAAAGATTGAACTACTATACCCCGAGCTAACGTATTACAGTTGATGACTTATGACGGTTGTTTAAACTCATTAAGATTACGAAGTATATATATGTGCAAACTCTGGGGATTCCGGAGAATGTCATGCAAATACAGATGGATTCTCTCTGGATGTGTGAATGAGAGAACCAACTTCAGATAATAGACTCTTGTCAGCCTAATGATCCATTCTGATTTGAATTCCCTATACTTGCTTAATAAGGTTGGCAGTGCGCGTGCTGCAAACAGGTATCTATTGTGATGATGCTGGCCTATCTGGCTGGGTATTCTTCTCTATACTTAGATTGTGAGGATGCAATCTACTTGTCTTGATGGGTGAGGAATTTGTTATACAAGGACGTTTTCGGTCATACTCGTATTAGTTTAGTTCTATTGTTATATATACTACTAGTTAAAAGTGCTTTAGTAATAAAATATGTTCTTTAATATGCATTCAGTTCTAAACCCGTTGATCAACTTATAAACCCATTGGCCAGTAATATTTTTAGCGTGTCCTTCCATTATAGTTGTTTAACTTCATTTTATCTTCAATTTTGCTTTCAAAAATACGTATGTTAGTTTTTCTAAACGTGTATACATTCTGGCCACGGTTGTTTTAAAACGTAACATAGTTTAAAAAAAGAAGTTTTACATAATCAGTTTTCATACGGTTTATTGTTGAAGTCTCTCAAGTTTAAAGAGAGCACAGAATGTTTAAGATAAATTTTACAGAAGTTAGTCTGTATGCCACATCGGTGGGTGAAGTAAACATACAAGTGGGAGTTGTGTATAAAAACAAAGGCATGTGAAAGTAGCAAGGCATACCTTTCTCGGCCTTTTGGCTAAGATCAAGTGTAGTATCTGTTCTTATCAGTTTAATATCTGATATGTGAGCCATCGGCTCACTTGATATTAATCTTATTTTTTATGGGGGAAGAACCCACCACAGTAGCTTGCTGCTGGGGTTCTTCACGTGTCGCCTTGGCGTTGCACTACTGCCTAGGCTTGGTGCACCCCTCCAGTTACTAGTTCAAAGTTTGTTTCTGTTTGAGTTATATTGAGGTTGCCAATGACTGGTTCTTGTGGAAGTTGAGTAGCAAATAATCAAGGTAACAGAAATGTGCTATACCTACCGTCAAATCTATCACAAGTAATTGTATGCAGTAAATCATCTTTCAGCTCATATGGACCCATTCGACCCGTGGAACCAATTACCTTATAAAATCATCTTCTGATTTTGCCAATTTGACATTACAAAGATTGATAACCTAGTCAGTCCAGTTGTTTAGATATCAGCTCTAGTTTTGATATCAAGTACTACTGTAGAATGTAGACAAACAGATATTAGGCCAATTTAAGATACATCGTATACATCGAGTATCATGGTTGCTCTATTCTCATCGCATGCGACCTCTTTTACTAACAAAAAAAATGCGCTTAGGCTCAAAGTGCTGTGTGTTGATTACTGTTTCTTTAGTTTTACACTCAACCATTTGATGCCCACAGTAGTGAAACCAAACCAAATTAGGTAGGAACTGAACTTTCTGGTTCAGTTATGCTAAAAAACCAGATTAATGCTGTTCGAAAAGAAAAGCTAAAAAACCAGACAGCAATTTATCTAGTGTGGGCTGGTTAGAGACCCAGAAAATCGAGACACTATATAAGTTAGTAAACCGTAACTGCAATCAGAAATCTCAAACATCCTGTTTTTTCTCGAAAGATTGTATAATCCAATATTACGAATGAAATTGCAATAAGAACCAAGAATCAGTTATCAGTAAACCATAACAAAAGATTTCATCTTTATAGCAATAAGATTTTCATACCCAAAAAACATCAAAAGTATTGTATCGAAAATGCTTAACAATCGAGCAATCATATTATTCCAAACAGAGAAAACAACCTATGGTCTTTCATCACGCACAAACAGCTCTTTCAGACTTCCTACGTTCATACTCCACATCATCAGTCAACAGCTCAAACCAAAAAACAGGACACGTATTCCTAATCCCCAACCAAGGCACTATCAATCACCATGATACCGATGACTACAAGGAAGCTGTGTTGCCATTTTTTCAACTCCCACTTCATCTTTACAAACAACACAGATGGTATCATTCTTTTCGAAGTCTGCTTTTGAGAGCCTGCAACCTCTTAACAAAAAAGAGAAGAAAAAAAAAGTGCATAGGCCCAAAGTGCTTTGTGTTTTTTTTTTTTTTTTTTTTTTTTGGTAACCGTGGTGCTTTGTGTTTTTGGTGCTTGTAAAATTATTTCCGGTGACAATATTAAAACCTCGACTAGCAGGATATTGTGCAAGTGATGGTGGACAATCGATTTTTGATACCAACCATGTAAGACCGTTTAAACATCTGACTAAGATGTAAGCCTTAATAAAGTAATGCACTAATGTACATCACCAATAGCTGATACAGCCGAAGCAATATATGGAGTGTGGACTGATCAGAAACCCAGAAAACCGTGGCATCATATAAGTTCATTACAATCAGAAATCTCCAATGTCCTCGTTATAATCATCGTCTAACTGAAAAGCATCCCAACATGGTGTTTATGATTTATTTAATCAATGTTATCCAAGTATATTAGCTCGGTTGTATTTATGCAGCAAGCCAGTATTCTGTGGCTATATGTGCAATGTCTTTATAGAAGGCTTGTGACATTCAAGATATGTCTTACAAATTCTGCTATGTAACTTTGTAAATGTAAGTTCAATTCTTTATAAGGACCTTATGATGTTGATAACAGAAACTTGACATATTAAGCGCCAATGCCAACCCAAAAGCCTAGATCGAACATTCTGTACTCTAAAAGAGCTAAGTAATGAGATGATGGATGATAAATACATAGATTACATGGAGAAGAAACACATATATCATTAAATAGTATTCTTTTTATTTAATGATTTTGGGCTTGGGCCAAATTTTTGAAGCTGAATATAAAAGCTGATGTGAAGAACCTATGAGGAACAGGTTACTGGGTGTTTGTGATAGCTTATTTCATAAGCCCATCAAATAAGCTATTAGTTCTCGTGAAGGGCGAAAATGGTTAAGAAATTTTTTTGGACCATTTCTTGATTGTTCTCATGAGTCATAACAAGCGTAAGATCCGTTGTAGTCTTGGAGTTAGAATCAACAGTTATTTTATGAATTGAGAATATAAAACTTAAACATCAAAAAGGGGATGTAGCTCAGATGGTAGAGCGCTCGCTTAGCATGCGAGAGGTACGGGGATCGATACCCCGCATCTCCAGTTTTTTTTCTTTCTTTTGTGTTTTGCTTTTGCATTGTAACCATCTTTGCAAGTTTGCTCGTGCAGTCGTTTTGGATGAAAACCAATTATGCACCTCATTGCAAAACACCAGTAACTTCGTGCACGTTTTCTTAGTTCCAAGTACCTACCGGCAACACTACATTGAGGACTTTACTCATAGAATATGTTGATACAATTGCTTATATGGCAAAATGTTCTAAGCTGTATTGTATATAAGAATGTTGAAGATGGTTACTACCTCTATGAACTTACTAGTTACTATATATACACAAAACAGCACGTAAAAAAGAGGTTTACTAGTTTCAACCTGCCTTCGATTCATAAGGAGAGGCCCGACTCCCTATCAGTATAGTGACATATCGAATTCTCTATTCATGACACATATTACACCCTTATCGCTGGGTACTCCAACAAGATAAGCCAGGAATCCTCGCTTTCAACACGCTTTCAGTAGAACCCGACATTCATGGCTTGCTAGTAGTGATATAAAACTGCTTCTAGATATTCAAAGTATAATGCAATTTCATTATAGTTTACTGATAACTTTTGGTTATAATTTACTGATAACTGATTCTTGGTTCTTATTGCAATTTCATTGCTGATATTGGATTATACAATCTTTCGAGAAAAACAGGATGTTTGAGATTTCTGATTGCAGTTACGGTTTACTAACTTATATAGTGTTTCGATTTTCTGGATCTCTAATCAAGCCCACACTAGATAAATTGCTGTCTGGTTTTTTAGCTTTTTTTTCGAACAGCATTAATCTGGTTTTTGAGCTAACTGAACCAGAAAGTTCAGTTAACTAAAGAAACAGTAATAAACACACAGCACTTTGGGCCTAAGCGCATTTTTTTTTTGTTGTTGGTAAAAGAGGTCGCATGCTCTCATGATGAATTAGGCATTTTTGGAAGAAAGAAAAAAACCATTTGCTTGTCTCCATTATACATTATAACCCTCCTTATATACAAATAACACATGTGACTATCTAAGGCAACTTGCCAATCATTATGGATTAGACCATAATCACAGCTAACGTCAATCATACTGCTAAGGATAAGGATCATAACAAATGACAGCTAATACTCCCCCGCAGTTTGAGCGGGAGGTCTTCGAACGTTCAGACTGGAGCGAAACTCGAGAAATAAAGCAGTAGGAAGACCTTTAGTAAAAATATCTGCATACTGAAATCTTGAAGGGACATGAAGAACACGAACTTGTCCCGAAGCAACAAAGTCACGAACAAAGTGAATGTCAATCTCAATGTGTTTTGTACGTTGGTGTTGAACCGGATTTGCAGACATATAGATAGCGCTCACATTGTCACAATAAACCAATGTAGCCGAAAATAGAGGAGTGTGAAGCTCATTTAGCAAATTTCGAATCGCAACAACATTAGCTACACCCCGATATTCAGCTTCAACACTAGAACGAGACAAGGTAACCTGACGTTTCGCAGACCATGATAAAAGATTATCACCAAGGAACACACAATACCCGGATGTGGACCGACGGGTAACAGGGCAACCAGCCCAATCAGCATCAGTATAGGCAGTAAGTTGAGCAGTTGACGAGACATGAAGCTGAAGACCATAATCGAGAGTCCCACGAACATAGCGAAGAATGCGCTTCAAAGCAGTAAAGTGTGGATCACGAGGGTCATGCATATAAAGACATACTTGCTGAACAACATAAGATAAGTCTGGTCGCGTAAAGGTAAGATACTGAAGGGCACCAACAAGGCTACGATATAAAGTAGGGTCACTGACAGGGTCACCATCTGAACCAAGTTTTGACTATGTATCTACCGGGGTTCGACATGGGTTACAGTTCTGCATATGAGCTCTCTCAAGAATTTCCTCTGCAAATTTAGATTGAGACAAAAACATGCCAGAGGCCGACCGCTGAGCAGAAATACCAAGAAAGTAATTGAGAGAGCCAAGATCTGTCATAGCAAACTCACTGTGAAGCAAAGCAATAATACGCTGTAAAACAGATGCAGAAGAGGCGGTGAGAATAATGTCATCCACATATAACAATAGATAAGCAATCTCTGAACCGCGATTAAACACAAATAAGGATGTATCTGTTTTGCTATGCTGAAAACCGACCCGTGTAGCAAAAGTGGCAAAGCGCTGAAACCAGGCACGAGGGGCTTGTTTAAGCCCATATAGTGACCGCTGCAAATGGCAAACATAATCAGGGTAACGAGGGTCAACAAATCCAGGTGGTTGATGCATATATACTGTCTCCGTTAAATGACCATGAAGAAATGCATTCTTCACGTCAAGTTGATGAATAGGCCAATCTCGAGAAACTGCAAGGCTCAAAACAGTACGTATGGTAGCCGGCTTAACAACCGGACTAAAGGTCTCATCACAATCAATCCCCTGTTGCTGACTACAACCATTAGCAACAAGCCTTGCTTTGTACCTGATCAAGGAACCATCTGCATTGTATTTATGCCTAAAAAGCCACATGGAACGAACAACATTTACGTTAGGTGGACGAGGCACAAGAGCCCATGTTCCGTTAGAAATCAAAGCATTATATTCATCTATCATAGCCTTTTGCCAGTTTGGATCACTAAATGCGTGTTTGTAAGAGCGTGGAAGTGGGGAAGTGGTAGTGACGTGACAGTTCATGCGTTCGATAGGCTTGGATATTCCATCCTTTGCACGTGTGACCATGGAGTGTGTATTTGTTGGGGGGAATATGATTTGGGCTTGGTGAGGTTGATTTGTATTTGGTTGCGTGTTAGTGGTGTTAGGGGGGGTCGGCGTTGTTGGTGGACTGGTACTATTTGATGTTGGTATGTTTTGTGTAGATGGGCTTGGTGTAGCAATTGGGCTAGTGGAATTTGGAACTGATTGAGGTACATGACGTGGTTGAGGCAAAGTAGTATTAGTGGGTGAATCGGGGGTATGTGTGATGTTCAAAGGGCTTTGAGGGATAAGTTTAGTTACCAAAAAATCATGATTTGGGGGTGTGGTTGGTGTCATTGACCCGAATGGAAATACTTCCTCATCAAAGATAACATGTCGAGAAATGATGATTTTATTGGTTGACAAGTCAAGACAACGATAACCACGATGCATTGCGGGGTATCCAAGAAAAATACACGCGGTTGATCGGGGTTGGAGCTTATGATCAAAGTATATATGAGGATAGCATAGGCACCCAAATACACGCAAATGATCATAGGTAGGTTGTTTATTGTAAAGCTTGGTGAATGGTATTTCATTTTTAATAGCGGTGGAGGGAAGGATATATAACAAATGGACTGACATGTTAAGAGCTTCGACCTAGTAGGAGGGAGGTATGTGTGCCTGAAATATTAGAGTACGAGTTATGTTATTAAGAGTACGTAACATACGTTCGGATTTTCCGTTTTGTTGAGAAGTCTTGGGACAGGAGAACCGAAACTGTATGCCTTGCTCGCGAAAAAGGTTGTGGAAGCGGGTATTATCATATTCACCCCCATGGTCACATTGCACAGACTTTATATCGACCTGAAATTGTTGGTTCACATAAGCACGAAAAGTCACAAAGGTGTCAAACAGATCATATTTGTTTTGTAAAGGATATACCCATACATAATGAGAAAAGTGATCCAAAAAAATAGCATAATATTTAAATCCACTTTCACTCGGAATAGGGGATGTCCACAAATCCGAGTGAATTATTTCAAAAACAAAAGCAATGTTCGACTCCGAACTATAAAATGGTAGCTTAGTATGTTTACCCAATTGACAAGCATGACATAAAGTTGACGACTTTGTTTTATTACATGAAATGAAGTGGCTAGACTCTAAACGACGAAGCACATCGTCCCCAGGATGACCAAGGCGCCTGTGCCACGTAGTAGGACTCATTGAAAGTAAAGCAAAAGTTGTGGGCGATGATGATTGTTGAGTGACTTGGTAGAGATCTCCTGTGCTATCACAATGGAGAAGAAGCCTGTGGGTCTGGTAATCCTTCACAGAAAAACCATAAGCATCAAATTCGACAGAAACATCATTATCACGAGTAAATTTGCGAACAGATATTAAGTTTTTAATTATATTTGGTGTGACAAGGATATTATGAAGGTGGAGAGGTTTATGAGATGTGTACAAAAGGCTATGACCCGTGTTAGTCACGGGTATTGATTGGCCATTACCAACAAACACAGATTTATAAATGCTTGGATTGCTAAAAGAAGTGAGCATACCTGTGTTGTCAGCCAAATGAGAAGAAGCCCCTGTATCCATATTCCATGTGGGATCTTGAAGAGTCATTGTCTGGTAATTTTGAGGAATCATAGTGGGAGTATAGGGATACCCCCAATAGCCGAAAGACCAAACTGCGAAGCTTGTGGGTGCACAAATGGCATATGGGCCTGCTGGATAGGAATAGTAACTGAGGCTTGCTGGGCGGGGGTAAAACCTGCTTGGGCCGTTTGGGCCTGTTGGCTTATAACAGTAGGCATAAGGTGGGCTTGTTGAGGTTGTGGCAATTGAGTTGGATTGTTTGATATGAGCTTAAACTCATATCCTTTTATCAACAAATAACCCTAAAACATGAAGCAAAATACCAATTTATCTTGCAAAAAACAGTATTATGTGGTATGTTTGTGTTTGTGTACACTTGTGTAGGTAAAAGGATACATTTTCAAGCAAACAAGGAAAAATCAAGCTCAAATGGATGAAAAAGACAAAGAAGGATCAAAAGTGACAAGACTTTGAAGTACAAGGACCTATCTTGACAAAATGCCAAAGTTGAAGGACTAAAGTGCAAATATTGTAAAAAGTCAATATCAAAGTCAAAATTGGTCAACTATCAAGTCAACAAAGTCAAAGGACCAATTCTGCTCAAAGATGAAGTTTGGAGGACTAAAAGTGCCAAAGAAATGAAGTTACAAGCTTTAAATGCAATCTGCCAAAGTCCAAGAGCTGAAACTGCCAAAGTTGGAAAGTTCTACAAGTTTGATCCATGTGAAACAAATTCTAGCCAATGAGAAGCAAGTATATAAGGCACACGGATTGCCACCTAAGGGCAATTAATATCCACTAGCAGCCGCCAAAATTAATTATCAAATCCTAACAGTTGAATCCGTGTGACTTCTTTTCATCTAATCAGAATGTGCCACGTATCATCTTCAAACAACCAAAAACATTTCCAGGATCGTTTTTGAGCTACAATCAATTTCATGAAAAGATGTAAACACAAAAAGTGCTTGTTTTGAAGAGACGAACACAATGGTATCAACCAATTAACATGAGATCCACTCTAGAAGAAAGCCCCAATCGGTGTTCTTACCTTGAAGATGAGTTTTGCAGAATCATGCCACGTGGAGACCTGGGATTGGTCTCAACACGTCATCATCCCCAACAAACTTTCTCTTCATGTCTATAAATAGCCTACTAGTTCTCATTTGTAAAGAGTAGTTAAATTTTGTAAAAACACACACTTCTCAAATTCCTCTCATTTTTCTTCCTTTTTACCCTAACTACTTAAGAGTCTGACAAACTCTTGAGTTAGTTAGTTAGTTAGCTTCATTCCAACAGCTTTGTAACAACTTTCATTGAATAAAATTTGAATTCTACTTTTCCCGCCAAATCTCATATTCAATCTACTGTTCATTCCTTGCTCCTTCTTGATCATTGAGTTGATGAATTGAGTTTGTTATGATCATTGAATGATCATAACTGACTTTGAAGAAGTTTGGTAGCTGTTGTTGTGATTTCAGTTCAAGCTTAGCCTAATTGAAGTTTTCAAGCCATGATGATGATTTCTAGTGAATAGTAGCTGTTTTTGATGATTGATTAGATGATCTAGTGATAAGGTGGTGGTTATCACTAGGGTAAGAGAGTTCAGCACTCCTCTTCTTCCCAATGGTTTACTACATAAGGTTTTAAGTTTCTGATTTTGGTTCACCTAAATTTGTCAAATGCATGCTACATTTCCTAGAGTAAATCTTGTTGAATGCATGATCAAAGCTGTTTAGTTGACTGATTGTTTGATTGTTTACTTGTTGTTAGCTAATTCTTGCTTAGCTGCTTTCTGTTTTAGAGTTTGTTCTAGTCATTACCTTATTTTCAGTCATTTTCAGTCTTTACATCTTAATAGAGTAATTGTTGGTCTTATAGCTTGCTTGTAGATTTTAACTCTCTCATTTTGAATCTAAAGTTTGGTAGTCAAAAGCTTTTAATTCAGTTAAAATCAGCACTTAAAAAGTCTTTGTAAAAATTCTGAAATCTCAATAAAGGAGTGTTTGGTACTAGTTGGTTAATGAATTTCAAGTATTGGATTATGCAAGATTAGTGTTCAAATTCAGTCATAAGGTCTTTAAAAAGTGTTTTGAGAAGATTTCAAGTCAAATTGTAGGTCAAAAAGGCAAATGGCAATAAAAAGTGTGGGTTAAGTTTCAAGCAGTTTTGCTCTTTAAAAGTTCTCATTTTCTTTTGGCTGGCATTTGATTGATTGTTGATGAAATTGCACCATACTTGTTCTCAATTGTAGTTAACATCATAAAGTTTCAGATTCCAAGAGCTTTTTACACAGTTTTCATTCAAAAATTAGAAATAAGCAAAATCATAAAAAGCTGAGATGAGCCATGTTTCTGTAAATGAAAACTGAAATTTTGTATCTCTTGATTCTCTTTATTAACCTGGACATTTTTCTTCACAAATCTACTTAGAATATGGAGTTACATGATTTTTGAAAGTTTCAGCTTTTTGTCAAAAAAGTTTGGTCAACGCCTGGTCAACGATAAGCACTTTTGAGCTTAATTCAGATTTCTAGCTTATTTCTGGATGAAATTCGTTCTAGTTTGATTTCCCATTCATCATTTGAGTTGCTTAATCAGTTTTGGCAAGAAAATCAAGTTGTGCTTGTTTGGTTTGTTCTGTAGCTTATTTTGGGCTTATCAAGAAGTGCTTAATTGCTTATTTTGAACTTTCAGTAAAAATCCTTTTACAGACATAGCTTATTTTGGATTTAAAATGTTTTGCAATTGGTCTCATTGATTTTGGTCTATTAATAAGCTCAAACGAGCTTATTTGTCTCTATAACCCGTTTTTGCTTATAAAGTTTCAAAAATTGCCTTTTAGTCCTTGTTGTTTCAAGCAGTTTGTAAAAAGGGTTAAACTTCCATCTTTTTAGGGTTTGCAACATTTTAGTCCTTTCAGTTTTGAGATTTGTTAAATTCAGTTAGCAAGTTGTTGATTTTGTTACATTTTGGTTAGTTTGTTACAAGTTTTGCATTCTTGATCCTTTTAGTTTGCTGATTTGCACTTTTAGTCCCTAGACTTGTTAGAATTTACATTTCAAGCATTTATATTTCCTAGAATTTACATTTTCAGTCCTTGTAGTTTTAAATTTTACATTTTCAATATTACTTGAATAAAATTTGGTAATTGCAAAATGTTTTACATATAAGTAGGTAATATTTTTCATTTTTACAAGGCTTTGTTGAATTAGCAAATAGAATATCCAAAAAAAGATTAACAACCAAAAATAGTTAAAAACCCGATATTGGTTGGACTTTCAATTAGCAAGAACTGAGAAAAACGAACTGCATTATACACAATATCAAATGGCGCCGCTGCCGGTTCTTTGACTTTACGAGAGACTATCGATTGACGGTTTTCATTGGCTTTTGGGATCCGTTCACCTTGTGAACGTTATTTTTACGTATCATAAATAAAAAACAAATAAAAAATCAAAAATATAAAAATATATAAAAAACTAAAAAATTAACAAAACAATTCTTTTCCTAAAGAATTGACCAAAAAAATTAAAAAATCCAAAAAGCAATCTTTTTCCTAAGAGATTGCACCCAAAAATATATATTATTGGATTCTCTCGGTTTTTATGTACATATAGTATTTTCTCTTAAAAAAACTCATAAATACAAAAATATTTTCCATATATTATTATAAGTAAATACGTATACGTATAAGAACAACCAACATACATATTCTCCATAAGTATTGCCGAGGCAATACACCGTGTTGAGGGGCGTTCCGGTCCTTGACACGTGTATCGATCAAACAAAATAAAGCAAGAATAGATAAATACTCTCAATAAGCAACAATTCGAAGAATACGAACATTTAAGTGAATAGAAAGGCGATGTGCTATAAAATGCCATCTAAGGGTCAATAGGTACTTAAGTGCTTCGCGCCACCTAACCCCCCGTTCACTTGTAAGTATTCTAAGAAGGAAGGCTTCATTGAGGGTCTTGCACCCAAGTAGTACATACGTATATTGTTATTTTCTTGTGGATATTTAATATTGAAACTCGAAGAGGATAATCCATTTCTCTTCAAAGTCACACGAGAGCTTCTCTCTCATTCCTCGTATTGAGTTGCATGCTCACTCGCGGGCGTGCACAAATACCGATTGGTGTACAACCTCTTCCTCCGAAAAGGAAGAAAAAGAGAAAGAGTAAGACCACCACCGTCCATCAAGCCGATCACGAGAATCGTGCTTTGACTCCTCCACCACAAGAAGCCATGGCTATTGATAATCGATCTTCGTTGGAACGTATGCAAACCAATATTCATGGATATGCTAGTGCTATTAAGATTCCCGACTTTCCCGCTAACACATTTGAGTTACACACATCTATGATTACTATGGTTTCACAATCACCTTTCTTTGGTAACAAGAATGAGGATCCTCATGCTCACCTTAAGAGATTCCTTTCTCTTTGCAATACCATTAAGCATAATGGAGTTCCACATGAGGTCATTAGGATGATGTTAGTGTCATTTTCCCTAGAGGGACTCTCTAAGCATTGGTTAGACACCCAACCACCCGATAGTATCACCACATGGGATGGTTTCACCACTAAGTTTTTGAACAAGTTCTTTCCTCCACATAAGACTATGGCTTTGAGGACTTTAATTATAGGCTTTCAATAAAAACCTAGCCAATCCTTTAGTGATGCTTGGGAAGAGTATAGTGAGTTGTTGAGGGGATGCCCTAATCATGGATTGGATCATGTTCACCAAATCAATATCTTCTATAATGGCCTTAAATCTCACCACCAAGATTCACTCAATGCTTCCGCGGGAGGGAATATTCTTCTTAAGACCAACCAAGAGGCTTTGGACATCATTGAGACTAAAGCAATGGTTCAAACAAACAATCAATTTGAAGAAAGGGTTCATGTTATCCAAAACAATTCTCAAACTCCTTGTGACAACCAACTCCTCAAGTTTCAACAAGAGATTTTTCAAAGGATGGATAGAGATAGTGAGAGGAATTTGAAAGTACAACAAGAAATGCTTCAAGCTTTTAAGACCATGTCATTAAACAATTCTTCAAATAATGTGAATGCCATTACTCTTTCTTGTGTTACTTGTGGAGGTCCCCATTCTTATGAACAATGTGATAAGGTGCAAGTGTATCAAGGGGAATGCTATGCTTACCAAGAGGAACATCGTGAACACTTCAAGCCAAATATCAATCCAAACAACCTTTCTTACAAATCCCAAAACTACCTTACTCCACCCGGATTCCCACCCCAACAACCCACCCAAATTCAACAAAATCCACCTCAAATTTTACCAAAGAATCAAGGGCAAAGACCACCTTATCAAGGAAATAACTACAAGGCACCCAATCAATTTCAATCTCAAGCAAATACCTTTTATCCACCCAATCAAGGATTTAATACCCAACCTTTACCTTTCCAACCTCAAGGTTTTCAAGGTTATGTGCCACAAGACTATAACACAATGGATCTCTTGCAAAAAATGAATCAAAAGAATGAAAGGAAGTTCCAAGCTATGGAAAAGAAAATGAATGACCAAATCAATAGGGTTTTAGTGGCATTAAATCAAAGACCACAAGGGGCTTTACCTTCCAATACACAAACAAATCCTAGGGCCAATGTCAATGCCATTACAACAAGGAGTGGAACAACAACAAAGGATCCTTCACTTCCTAAACCTACTATTGTTCAACCCACTTGTGCTCCTACTTGTGACATGCCTTCTACTTTTACTTCACCTCCTCAAAATGCTCCTATTCACTCAAACACACCTTCTCAACCTCCTCATACTTCTCCTTTACCTTCCACACTTCCCAATGAAGAAGCTAACAAAGACAAATCTTCCACCACAACACCTATTCCACCTACACCAAAACCTACTCTTCCATATCCTTCAAGGTTGAAAAAGGACAAGTTAAAGAACAAGGATGACATCCAAGTCTCCAATTTCTTAAGATGTTCAAGCAACTCAACATCAATATCTCCTTTGCGGAAGCTCTTGCTTATATTCCAAAGTTTGCTAAGATGTTCAAGGATTTGCTCTCAAACAAAGAAAAATTGGTTGATTTGCCCAACACATCCCTTAATGAAAATTGTTCCGCGGTGTTACTTAAAACCTTACCAACAAAACTTGGAGATCCAGGGCGGTTCTTGATACCTTGTAATTTTCCCGGTGTTGAAAATTGCATGGCTTTGGCGGATCTAGGGGCAAGCATAAACCTCATGCCTTTATCGGTTTGGAAACAACTATCTCTTCCCGAGCTCACTCCCACTAGGATGACTCTTGAACTAGCCAACCGAACCATAGCTCACCCCGTAGGTATAGCGGAAGATGTGTTTGTAGGTGTGGATAAGTTTACCTTTCCGGCCGACTTTGTAGTGGTTGATTATGACATGGATCCTAGAGTGCCTTTGATTGTTGGTCGACCGTTTTTGAGAACGGGTCGTACCTTGATAGATGTGGCGAAAGGAGAATTAATTATGAGAGTAGAAGATGAGAGAGTGGTGTTTAAGTTAGGGAAAGTTTGTGATAGGAAAGAGGTTAAGGAGTCTAGACCTTGTGAGACTATTAACATTGTTGATGTGCTAGATGAAGTGTGTAATGAACACTTTCATGATGCTTGTAAGAGTACTAGTGATGAGATGCCCCATGTTGAAACCGTGGCCTCTATTGCTCCCTCTTTAACACCTTTTGGAGAGAGTGATTTTCTCTTGGAGGAATTTGAGTCAAACTTTCTTGGTGATGAGGATTCTCCCATCAATTGGGAAGAAGATATTCTTACAATCCAAAAGTTGCTCAATGAGGACCCTATTCCTTCTCCTTTTCCACAAGAGACTACCATTGAGGAACCTTCCATAGTAAAACCTTACATAGAAAGTCCACCTCCCATTGAACTTAAGGACCTTCCATCCCACCTAGAGTATGCTTTCTTAGAGGGCAAAGATCAATTACCGGTAATCATTGCTAAAGAGTTGAAAGAGGATGAGAAGGAGCAACTTATTGAAGTTCTTAAGAAACACAAGAAAGCCTTAGCATGGAAAATATCCGACATAAGGGGAATTGATCCACATTTTTGTACACACAAAATCTTATGGAGGATGACTATAAACCCGCCATTCAAAACCAAAGGAGAGTTAACCCAAAAATCCATGAGGTTATTAAGAAGGAAGTGATTAAACTCTTAGATGCGGGTATGATTTACCTTATTTCCGACTCTCCATGGGTTAGCCCGGTTCATTGTGTTCCAAAGAAGGGTGGAATCACCGTGGTGCCTAATGAGAACAATGAGCTTATTCCCATGAGACTTGTGACCGGTTGGAGAGTTTGCATTGATTATAGAAAACTCAATGAGGCAACTAGGAAAGACCATTTCCCGCTTCCTTTTATGGATCAAATGCTTGAACGCTTAGCGGGAAATGAGTACTATTGTTTTCTTGATGGCTTTTCGGGTTATTTTCAAATACCCATTGACCCTAAGGATCAAGAAAAGACCACATTCACTTGTCCCTACGGTACATTTGCTTACAAGAGGATGCCTTTTGGCTTATGTAATGCACCGGGGACGTTTCAAAGGTGCATGATGGCGATTTTCCATGACATGATAGAGCAAACCATAGAGGTTTTTATGGATGATTTTTCCGTCTTTGGAAATTCATTTAGCTCATGTCTCACCAATCTTGAGAGAATGCTTAAGCGTTGTGAGGAAACACGTTTGGTGCTTAATTGGGAGAAATGTCACTTTATGGTGAAAGAGGGGATTGTTTTAGGACACAAAATATCCAACAAGGGATTAGAAGTTGATCGAGCTAAAATTGATGTGATTGCTAAGCTTCCCCCACCCACCTCGGTTAAAGGTGTGAGGAGTTTCTTAGGTCATGCGGGATTTTATAGGCGCTTTATACAAGATTTTTCTAAGATAGCTAGACCGATGACTCACCTCTTGGAGAAAGAGGCTCCTTTCATTTTTAACCAAGATTGTTTAGACTCTTTTGAGACTCTTAAGGAAAAATTGACTAAGGCTCCCGTTTTGGTTTCTCCAAATTGGGAGTTACCTTTTGAGCTTATGTGTGACGCTAGTGATTATGCGGTGGGGGCCGTTTTAGGACAAAGAGTTAATAAGCATTTTCAACCTATACACTATGCGAGTAAAACCATTACCGGTGCACAACTTCATTACACTACCACGGAAAAAGAGTTGCTTGCTATAGTATATGCTTTTGAGAAGTTTAGACCATATCTTGTGCTTTCCAAAACCATAGTGTATACGGATCACTCCGCTCTCAAGTATCTTATGACAAAACAAGATGCTAAGCCTAGGCTTTTGAGATGGGTTTTGTTGCTTCAAGAGTTTAAGATAGAGATTCGTGATAAGAAAGGGGCCGAGAATTTAGCGGCGGATCACTTGAGTAGACTTGAGCATCCTTTTCAAGGAGATTTACCACACCAAGAAATCAATGAATCCTTTCCATTAGAGGAGCTCATGTCTATCTCTTCCCAAGAGGATGCCATACCTTGGTTTGCGGATATCGCAAACTATCTTGTGGGCAATGTGCTTATTGAGGGTCTTACTTATCAACAAAAGAAGAAGTTTCTTAAGGAAGTTAAGTATTACTTTTGGGATGATCCATATCTTTTTAGGCAATGTGCGGACCAGATCATTAGACGGTGTGTAGATGGGCCCGAGGCATTTAAGATCTTAGAGGCGTGCCATAAAGGACCTACGGGTGGACATTTTGGGCCTAACTACACTGCCAAGAAAGTCTTTGATTCGGGTTACTATTGGCCTTCCATTTACAAAGATGCACATGAAATGGTGAAATTTTGTGATGTGTGTCAAAGACAAGGAAAAATTACACAACGTGATGAGATGCCACAAAATTTTATCCAAGAGTGTGAGATATTTGATGTGTGGGGCATTGATTTCATGGGACCTTTTCCATCCTCTAAGGGAAACAAGTATATACTTGTGGCGGTGGATTATGTGTCTAAATGGGTGGAGGCTAAAGCCTTACCTACCAATGATGCTAGAGTTGTTGTGAAGTTTTTGAAACAATTGTTTGCTAGATTTGGTGTACCTCGGGCCATCATAAGTGATTGTGGTACGCACTTTTGTAATGATCAATTCACGAGAGTTATGAAGAAATATGGAGTGAATCATAGACTTTCTACCGCGTTTCACCCTCAAACAAATGGTCAAACTGAGGTCACAAATCGTGGTTTAAAGAGGATTTTAGAGAGAACGGTGGGAGAGCATCGAGCTTCTTGGTCGGATAAGCTTGATGATGCTTTGTGGGCGTTTAGGACGGCTTTTAAAAACACCAATTGGTTGTACGCCTTATAGGCTTGTCTATGGAAAAGCGTGCCACCTCCCATTCGAGTTAGAGCATAAGGCATCTTGGGCTCTCAAGTGGGCTAACTTTGATTTAAACCAAGCCGGTTCCCATAGGAAAGATCAACTCAATGAGATGGATGAATTGAGAGCCAATGCCTATGAGAATTCTTTGCTTTACAAGGAAAAGACTAAGAAATTGCATGATGCTAAGATCAAGAATCGTGAGTTCAAAGTTGGAGAGCCGGTTCTCCTCTTTAACTCAAGATTGAAACTTTTTGTGGGCAATCTTAAGTCAAGATGGTCCGGTCCATTCACTATTACTCAAGTGTTTCCATATGGAACTCTTGAGTTGTCACAACCCGATGGTCCAAATTTTAAAGTGAATGGTCACCGTGTTAAGCATTACTTTGGGGAGGACATTCCGTTGAAATGGTCCAAGAGATCCCCATTTTCCCCATGAATTAATTCATTGAGGGACGAGTCGAGCTAGAGACTCATTAACTCAAGCATCGTATAACTAGGTTTAGAGTGTTATAGGTTAGAAATAAAGGTATAGACTTGGAGATAAGTGTAGGGGAGACCTTCTTTTGTCTTCATGATTGTTTGTAGGGTTGCTCACTCATCTCATGCTTTGGAGCTTATGGAGGAGGCCCTTGTATCCGGTTCACTTCGTTACTATAATGATTTTTCATTGACACCTTGTGCTTAAACATGATTTCACTAATAGTTGCCCTTTCCTTAACTTGGGTTAAGCAAAGTCTATTCATTGTCATAAGTGTAGGGGAAGTTTTTATACTTCCATGCTCTTAAACATTGAGGACAATGTTTAGCTTAAGTGTAGGGGGGGGGGGTCTTCTATCGAAGTGACCTTACCTAGAACTTGTCATTGTCTTGCATGATAACATGGAAAATTGATTTTTCAACATTTTTCAAATTTTTGATTTACTTTGGCCAACAAAAATATGCATTCATAATTTTTGCATCAATCATTTTGCATAACACATTTGCATTGTATATATTTCTTCTTCATCAAAAATATATAAAAGAAAAAAATATATTATAAAACATGGTTTTAACGAGTTTAGACTTCTTTGACATATTAGGCTCGCCATGGATATTTTGACTCAACCCGAGTTTGCTTATTTTAGCATTCTCTAGCTAGTATCCTTAACCATGTAGTCCTTCATTGGTCTATTAGGCTAAGCATCCACCAATTTCATTATTTGAGATTTTAAATTTGTGGAGAATGGGAAATGATAGAGTTGAAGCAAGTGTAAAAGGGCTAGATAAACTTCATGATAATTACTTGTGGCTATACCCTTCTCTTCTTAACCTCTATTTTCTTCGCATGTATATAATTGTTAATAAATAATCAAGAACGATTTTAATTGGTTTGTAATCTCTTATGCATTTTTGTCTAATCATTCATGGTTGATATAAGTACGTCTTAAGATTCTAAGTTAGAACGTTTTATGTGTACTAGACTTATGTCATGCTCAATATTTAGCGGGTGTTTTTCCTTTTATTCTTTTCAAATTTCTTAGTAAGGAATAAAGAAAAATAAGAGCGGCTTACAAAAAAAAATAAAAAAAATATGAGTGGCTAAAAAAAAAGAAAAAGAAAAGAAAAGAAAAAAATATATATACAAGACTCCCAAGGGGGGCAGTGTGGTGTTAATTATAGTGACTATTGAGTTCCAATATTACCTTGACGGGTTGTGGGGATTCAATAGATTGCTCCAATCCAATATTGCCTTGACGGGTTGCGGGGTTGAAGATCCAAAGTCTCAAAAAGATGGCGGATGTAAATTATTGCGTGAGTTTTATTTTTCTTTCCTTAGCGAGTGTGTAGCTACTTATGAAAGCATGACATGAGGATTTTACACATAAGGCGAATGACTTATTACTCTTGAAACGGACTTGTATTAATTGTGAGCGATTTTTCAAGTAATGGATGAGAGGATTACTTAGGATTAAAACCGTGCTTCCTTATTTTTGGATTTTACACTTCTTACACTTCACACTTGAATAAATGACAAATTTGCCCACAAGCAATTTGCTCAAATAATAACCGGTTCCACATTTAATTGTCATGAATAAGTTGATGCACTTTTTACTTGTGAATGCAATGATCCTATTTTTAAGCTTGGTATGGGGAAAGTGAAACTTGAGGGTGATAAATTTCCATGGTACCCAAGCCCTAATCTAAGCCATTGAATTCTTTATGAGTTATTTCCATCAAAACCATTTCAATAAAAAAGCAAAAAAAAAATATATAGATAGAATTGTATTTTGTTCATTGCATTATTAAAATTCAAAATCATGCATCATGTAGTTTAGAGTAGTATAGATGCATCTCATATGGCCAAGGTGGGTTAATTATGAGGGAAATGTAAATTTGAGCTTTAATATATAATATTGCATGAGGACATGACAATGTTCAAGTGTAGGGGGTTTGATATGAGCTTAAACTCATATCCTTTTATCAACAAATAACCCTAAAACATGAAGCAAAATACCAATTTATCTTGCAAAAAACAGTATTATGTGGTATGTTTGTGTTTGTGTACACTTGTGTAGGTAAAAGGATACATTTTCAAGCAAACAAGGAAAAATCAAGCTCAAATGGATGAAAAAGACAAAGAAGGATCAAAAGTGACAAGACTTTGAAGTACAAGGACCTATCTTGACAAAATGCCAAAGTTGAAGGACTAAAGTGCAAATATTGTAAAAAGTCAAGATCAAAGTCAAAATTGGTCAACTATCAAGTCAACAAAGTCAAAGGACCAATTCTGCTCAAAGATGAAGTTTGGAGGACTAAAAGTGCCAAAGAAATGAAGTTACAAGCTTTAAATGCAATCTGCCAAAGTCCAAGGGCTGAAACTGCCAAAGTTGGAAAGTTCTACAAGTTTGATCCATGTGAAACAAATTCTAGCCAATGAGAAGCAAGTATATAAGGCACACGGATTGCCACCTAAGGGCAATTAATATCCACTAGCAGCCGCCAAAATTAATTATCAAATCCTAACAGTTGAATCCGTGTGACTTCTTTTCATCTAATCAGAATGTGCCACGTATCATCTTCAAACAACCAAAAACATTTCCAGGATCGTTTTTGAGCTACAATCAATTTCATGAAAAGATGTAAACACCAAAAGTGCTTGTTTTGAAGAGACGAACACAATGGTATCAACCAATTAACATGAGATCCACTCTAGAAGAAAGCCCCAATTGGTGTTCTTACCTTGAAGATGAGTTTTGCAGAATCATGCCACGTGGAGACCTGGGATTGGTCTCAACACGTCATCATCCCCAACAAACTTTCTCTTCATGTCTATAAATAGCCTACTAGTCCTCATTTGTAAAGAGTAGTTAAATTTTGTAAAAACACACACTTCTCAAATTCCTCTCATTTTTCTTCCTTTTTACCCTAACTACTCAAGAGTCTGACAAACTCTTGAGTTAGTTAGTTAGTTAGCTTCATTCCAACAGCTTTGTAACAACTTTCATTGAATAAAATTTGAATTCTACTTTTCCCGCCAAATCTCATATTCAATCTACTGTTCATTCCTTGCTCCTTCTTGATCATTGAGTTGCTGAATTGAGTTTGTTATGATCATTGAATGATCATAACTGACTTTGAAGAAGTTTGGTAGCTGTTGTTGTGATTTCAGTTCAAGCTTAGCCTAATTGAAGTTTTCAAGCCATGATGATGATTTCTAGTGAATAGTAGCTGTTTTTGATGATTGATTAGATGATCTAGTGATAAGGTGGTGGTTATCACTAGGGTAAGAGAGTTCAGCACTCCTCTTCTTCCCAATGGTTTACTACATAAGGTTTTAAGTTTCTGATTTTGGTTCACCTAAATTTGTCAAATGCATGCTACATTTCCTAGAGTAAATCTTGTTGAATGCATGATCAAAGCTGTTTAGTTGACTGATTGTTTGATTGTTTACTTGTTGTTAGCTAATTCTTGCTTAGCTGCTTTCTGTTTTAGAGTTTGTTCTAGTCATTACCTTATTTTCAGTCATTTTCAGTCTTTACATCTTAATAGAGTAATTGTTGGTCTTATAGCTTGCTTGTAGATTTTAACTCTCTCATTTTGAATCTAAAGTTTGGTAGTCAAAAGCTTTTAATTTAGTTAAAATCAGCACTTAAAAAGTCTTTGCAAAAATTCTGAAATCTCAGTAAAGGAGTGTTTGGTACTAGTTGGTTAATGAATTTCAAGTATTGGATTTTGCAAGATTAGTGTTCAAATTCAGTCATAAGGTCTTTAAAAAGTGTTTTGAGAAGATTTCAAGTCAAATTGTAGGTCAAAAAGGCAAATGGCAATAAAAAGTGTGGGTTAAGTTTCAAGCAGTTTTGCTCTTTAAAAGTTCTCATTTTCTTTTGGCTGGCATTTGATTGATTGTTGATGAAATTGCACCATACTTGTTCTCAATTGTAGTTAACATCATAAAGTTTCAGATTCCAAGAGCTTTTTACACAGTTTTCATTCAGCAATTAGAAATGAGCAAAATCATAAAAAGCTGAGATGAGCCATGTTTCTGTAAATGAAAACTGAAATTTTGTATCTCTTGATTCTCTTCATTAACCTGGACATTTTTCTTCACAAATCTACTTAGAATATGGAGTTACATGATTTTTGAAAGTTTCAGCTTTTTGTCAAAAAAGTTTGGTCAACGCCTGGTCAACGATAAGCACTTTTGAGCTTAATTCAGATTTCTAGCTTATTTCTGGATGAAATTCGTTCTAGTTTGATTTCCCATTCATCATTTGAGTTGCTTAATCAGTTTTGGCAAGAAAATCAAGTTGTGCTTGTTTGGTTTGTTCTGTAGCTTATTTTGGGCTTATCAAGAAGTGCTTAATTGCTTATTTTGAACTTTCAGTAAAAATCCTTTTACAGACATAGCTTATTTTGGATTTAAAATGTTTTGCAATTGGTCTCATTGATTTTGGTCTATTAATAAGCTCAAACGAGCTTATTTGTCTCTATAACCCGTTTTTGCTTATAAAGTTTCAAAAATTGCCTTTTAGTCCTTGTTGTTTCAAGCAGTTTGTAAAAAGGGTTAAACTTCCATCTTTTTAGGGTTTGCAACATTTTAGTCCTTTTAGTTTTGAGATTTGTTAAATTCAGTTAGCAAGTTGTTGATTTTGTTACATTTTGGTTAGTTTGTTACAAGTTTTGCATTCTTGATCCTTTTAGTTTGCTGATTTGCACTTTTAGTCCCTAGACTTGTTAGAATTTACATTTCAAGCATTTATATTTCCTAGAATTTACATTTTCAGTCCTTGTAGTTTTAAATTTTACATTTTCAATATTACTTGAATAAAATTTGGTAATTGCAAAATGTTTTACATATAAGTAGGTAATATTTTTCATTTTTACAAGGCTTTGTTGAATTAGCAAATAGAATATCCAAAAAAGATTAACAACCAAAAACAGTTAAAAACCCGATATTGGTTGGACTTTCAATTAGCAAGAACTGAGAAAAACGAACTGCATTATACACAATATCAATTGTATAGTTGTCTAGGAGAGTAAACTGGTCCTGGGCCCTGAAGATAAACATATTTGATATTGGATTGGGCTGGGTTGTATGACTGTGGGGCTTCATGTTGTTTAGGAAATGTAGGATGTACCTTTTGTTGTATTCGTCTAGTGGATGGTGCTCCACGAGGTCCACCTGTTGCATGTTTACCAATATTACTACTAGATGAATAATTAGATGTGCCATTACCAGTAGTATGAGATGGATTGCTTGGCCGATTATCATTTAGTCCGTGAACAAATTTGCAGCGACCACCATAAGTACAAGCACCACATTGAAAGTTGCGACATTGTTCTATACCCGAAGCACTCATAGTGTTGGCATGTGAGTTCGTAGCAACGAGAATAGTAGGCGAAGAAGACGAATTGTTGTAAGCAGTTGAGGCAGCCGAGTGATGTGCCATATCACTTTCTTCAAGAAGTAACATGGATCATACGTTATCAAACGTGGGGAGTTTCTCCCTATGTCGAATGATACGTGCAATTTCGGGGAAGCGAGCTCGAAGACCGTTAATGGCATACGTAGCGAGACTTGAGTCACTTACTTTAGAGCCAAGGTTAGCAAGACGGTCGGCCTTGTTTTTAATCTCTTGAAATTAGTCCGTGACTGTGAGGTTGCCGATGGTCATGTTCCGTATCTCGTTGTCGAGTTGAATGATACGAGCGTCCTTGTTGTCATGAAAAATGTTTTTAAGGCTGTCCCAAATCCCATTGGCTGTGGCACTAGAGTCAAGTACCATGTCAACAAGTTTTGGAGAAATCGTGGCATATATCCACATGACAACAAGTGTGTCGGTATGCATGCTTTAATGCTTGGAATCGAATATGCTTTATCGATATGTTGTTTGGGTGGGGCTGCGTCTCCTGTCATTGAGAAGATTGATGAAGGATGCTACGGCTGTTCAGGGATGGAGAAGAAGCAGAAAAAGAAAACAAAAAAAAATGTTTGTTTAAGGAAGGATCTTGATAGGCTCTGATACCATTTTGGTTTCTGTAATTTTGCTTGTCTCCTTTATACATTATAACCCTCCTTATATACAAATAACACATGTGACTATCTAAGGCAACTTGCCAATCATTATGGATTAGACCATAATCACAGCTAACGTCAATCATACTGCTAAGGATAAGGATCATAACAAATGACAGCTAATAACATATTTCATTTGGACGATGTGTAACAAATTTGCTTCTGTCTCTTAACTGGCGTAATATCTGTTTGTCCAAGGATCTATATTCTACAGTAGTACTTGATGTCAAATATTAACTTAAACATAAACAAATTAACTAAAAAGTGACTATAATTTTGAACTGGATATTGGTTCTTTAGGAAGAAACTCTCCAAAAATTAGTGTATGCCATTTAATACAACAAGCGCACGGTATTCTTTAGCAAAAGGCAAAAGAATTGTTCGCTGTGTTTATTGCATGGCTGCGTGCCTTTAAGCTTATGCAGCTTGGTTATTATATACAACCATCCTCACTCTCAACTTTCACTACTTGTCCGATGTGGGATAAACACTTAATAACCACTTATAATTGTACATGTTTTTCATTTATTTTCTATCTTCACTTGTATGTTTGGTCTTGACCAGCAAAGCTGATTGTCAAAATCCTTTACATGATATGATATAGTGGATGGTTAAATCGGGGGTTGGATTTCAAGTGTGCTGCCGTTTTAAATAATATTATAAAAAATACTGGCTTTAATCTTGACTAGTCGGTTGGTTATTTGTTAGCTACAATAGTATTTTAGTATCCAAGTAAAATAAAGGATAAAAGATATTAGTCAAAATATATAATATTAGTATAATAGGAGGATACAATATGTAACTATGTATTCTATATATACAATTGTCATCTATCGTTATGAATAAAAATTACAATCCGGTTACAAAGTTTACCTTGGTATCAAAGCCATCTTCCACCGCTAACCCTAGCAGCACCCACAACCCTGCTTGCAGATCAAACCCTATTTATTTTTCCTGCTTCTTCTGCCAAACAATGGCCATGATCGCTGCGATCTCCACAACTGAAAAAACATCTCATAATTCTCACAAGTTTGCTTTTACATTATCTCTCACAAACTATGGCTTTTGGAAGACCATGATTCGACCGTTTCTCATCACTAATAATCTCATTGGTTATATTGATGGAACCATACCCTGCCCCTCTCCAACTATCACCTCTCAATCATCAGACAAAGACGCCCTGTACAAACCCAACCAAATCCTAACTACTCTACTCTACTTGGGTGTCTAATGATGCCGATGATAGGATGCTCATAATCTCAACCGTCTCCGAAGCTTCGTTTCCTCATGTTCATGGCGAAACATCAAGGGATCTTTGGCTCTCTCTTGAACGAGCCTATGCTCCTCATACATCTTCTAGGGAATACACCATAAAGACTCAATTACTCAAGATTGAGATGAAGGTTGATGAAACATCATCAGCGTATCTTACTAGGGAAAAAGAATATTCTGATGCCCTAGCTAATATTGGTGAACCGGTTAAAGAAAAGGATTTAGTCATGCTAGTTATATCATGCCTTTGTGAAGAATACAACATGCTTAAATCTACACTTCTTGCTCGACAAATTCCAACAGCTTTCAATGAATTCCATGGTCTCCTGTCTGATCATGATTTTATGGTGAAGAAATCCGCACCGGTTGTTTCACCAACCCAAGCCTTTGTTGCTGCCTCCACCAATCACCCCTCACCTGCAAACCCGGGTTCTCAATCAGAAACCATGCAGAGTCTCCAACAACTTGCTTCTCAACTTGGATTTCAATTTCAACCGCTACATCAACAATCATCAAAAGCTTTCTTTGCCTCTCGTCCTCAAAACAATCGAGGGCGTGGCTCAAACAACCGCCGCGGAAGGGGCTCATATCATAACCAACAATCCGGAGGCACCATAAATCAGTTTAGTTGTGCGTCAAACAAGAATACCGTCTATGGCACATGCAATAGGTGGTGCTATAGGACATGTACCATCTTAGTTCCCCAACCGTGACCCTGCTACCATAAAGTCAAGACAACAACAGCCTCATGCCAACCTTGCTGATTTTCGTTCTTAGGCATATAGTTCATGGTTTCGAGACACGGGTTCGAATAGTCATGTTGCCTAAGATACATCACACTTCGACAGTCATGAGCCTTATTACGGTGAGGATGCACTTCATGTTGGTAATGGTAAGGGTTTACTTATACTTCACGTTGGATTTACTCGTTTTTATTCACCATCCAAAACTTTTTCACAACCTAATATACTTCATGTCTCACAAATTACACAAAACCTACTCTCAGTCCAAAATTTGTGTCATGATAACAATGTGTTCTTTGAATTTCACTCTACTTTCTTTGTTGTGAAGGACATGTCTACCCGCATCACCCTGCTCATGGGGGTCTAAGTAACAACGGGCTCTACTCCTTTTGTCCGCCTCAAATTCGTCAAGTCCCCAAAGTTTCATTCACTTGTATTCGTACTTCTTCAACCCTATGGCATCAAAGACTTGGTCATCCACATCCCCAACTTTTGCAAACTATGTTGAATAAATATAGTCTTCCCGTTTTTAATTAAAAGTTTGAGTTCCTTCTGTAATTCTTATCACATTGGGAAATCATCTAAACTTCATTCGTCATCTTCTAAATATAAAAACACTCATATTTTGGATTTATTAGTTTGTGATGTTTGGGGTTGTTAGCCTCAAAATATTGAGTCAAACAAGAATGTTCGGTCATAGGTTTATATTATAATATTTATTAGAACGTTGTAATAGTTAGTTAAAATAGTCGTGACATTACGGGCTTGATGGTTAGCTTAAAAGGCCTATTTCAAGGTACTAAGCATTTATTCAAGCCCGACCCAAAACAGTATAGTCCATTAGAGAGCCCGCATGTGGGTGGACTATTTAAGTACCCTCCTAGCATGTTAGGAGGGTGGATGATTTCATAATTTCTCTTAATCTGATTTCACAAGTTAATCATCTCTCTCTACTTTCTCTCACTACTTTCTCTCTCTAAAATTCATATCTTTTCCATCTCATTTCTTTAATCTATCATCATATTATTAGGGACAACAATTGGTATCAATCGCCATGGAGTAGATTCGTGTTTAGTTTGTGGTTATCATTTTTTGATTCATGTGATTTTCTTCTACAAATCATCTCGTCTCAAAAAGTTTTGTGTTTTCGAGCTCACAATCTATATACAAGTTGCCTACAAAGTTGTGGTAGGAATTTGTGTTTGTCATTTTCTTGATTTTCATGAAAAAGTTGGTAATTTTGGTTTGATCTTTGGAAAAAGTTTGAAAAAATCAAGTTCTTGGAAAGTTTCACTATCCGGGTTTTGAGGGTTACTGAAGTCGGGAAACAAGGGTTTTCGTATATTCCGAATAAGCTTCACCACAACATTCCGGATAAGAAAATTTGTAAGGATTCTGGATAAGAAATTCACTTGGATTCCGGATAACCACTCGGATAATATTCCAGATAAGCATTTTTTTCGCATTCCGGATTAGTTTGTTAATCACATTCCGGATAAGAGTATCAATATAGATACCGGATAATAAGAAGCACGTGTATTCCGGATAAGCTTAGGAAGATCCATTCCGGATAAGAGCTAGAAAACGCATTCCGGATAAGCTTGCAAGGAAGGATTCCGGATAAGCTTAGGCAGGTTTATTCCGGATAAGGGTTAATTCCGTATAAGAGTGTTTTTCGAGATTCCGGATAAGAGGATATATAGATTCCGGATAAGAAGCTTTTGGTAATATTCCGGATAAGGAGTATAAAGTATACATTCCGGATAAGGGTTCTCACAAGGATTCCGGATAAGCTCCAATATTAGGATTCCGGATAATCTCAAAAACAACATTCCGGATAGCAACTACAACAGGATTCCGGATAAGCAACTCCAACAGGATTCCGGATAAGCAACTTCAACAGGATTCCGGATAGCAACTCCAACAGGATTCCGGCTTACTTTGTATTTTTGTATTCCGGATAAGTAAGTTTTGAAGATTCCGGATAAGGGTTTATTCAGGTTCCGGATTTGCCATAGAATTAATATTCCGAATTGTTATAAAATTTTCAAAAACGTGATTTTGAAATTTTCGTGTGATTTTTCGCCTACGATTTTTAGGTTTCTTACGAAGACATTGTTTAGGGCTTTCACACCATTTCTTGAAGTTTCAACCACAATCTACTCACAACAACATCTACTTAAGATACCTTTCACTTCACTTCACTCTTGAGATGGATTCTACTGTGACAACCCTGGTTTTGAGGTTCGTCACTTAGTTTTATTTTGTGCTAGTTACGTGTCTTTACGTGTTTATGTGCTAATTGGTGTGTATAGATTGTGGTTTGGATATCGTTTCCGGTACGGGGTACCTTGTGAGTGAAACGATGTGTGATGATTTCATGTTCATGAGTTCACATGGTAGTGACTATGAAATGAGATGGTGTTATTTAGTGGTTGTACGTATACGTATATGTATTATAGAAAATCGTATTTTTACGATTTACGGTTTAACATTTAGAGGTCTCGGAAGAGGTATTTAATCATATGGATATTTTTCGGGATGGTTTTAAGTCATTTAGGACTTAGTTATAAAGTTTATTTCAAAATTTAAGATTTTTTATAAAAGTGTATATTTTACGTTTTTTCGGTAAAACGCGTAAATTTGACTAGTTTTACGGTTTTGAGGTTTTGGAGGCTTTAGGAGCTGAAATAAATTAAGGTAAATTAAGGTAATATTAATAAGATATTAATTAACAATAAAAAGATAATATATATATATATATATATATATATATATATATATATATATATATATATATATATATATATATATATATATATATATATATATATATATATATATATGAGGCGGTTTGGGACGAATCAAAAGAAAAGAAAAGGAAAAAAAAGGAAAAAGGGAACCGGGCTTTTGTAATGGGCCAAGGACTTGTTAGGAAACTATATAAATACTTTTTATTAACCAAAACACTTCATAAAACCCCTGGAGATCACCTTCAAGTCGGCATCAATGGTGGTTTTAGGGTTCTTCATTAATTTTTCTTCTTTTAAAAATTCTAAGGTAAAATCTTTAATACTCTTTTTAATTAAAGTGTTTTAATTCTTTCTCAATCATCTTATGATGGATTTAGGTTAGGGTTTAAATAAGAATCTGTATTTTAATGATATTATAATGATTAGATGGTTTAGGGTTTGTAATTAATGAGGTTATGGGTAATTAATTAGGTTAAATTAATTAAATCCGTTTTTAAAAACTGGGCAGAATTTTGGGTCATTGTTTTGATCATATAGGGAGTTATACAAACTCTTATTTTGCGATCCACATATCCCTGGAAAGCTAATTGAAGTGGCTTTCCAATGAAATAAACTAGAACTAAATTGGAGGTCGGGAAGTGGGTCAAAAGCAGGTTACAACAGTCGGAGTTCAAAACAGTTTTGAAGTCAGCCTGTTTTCTTTTTAAGTTTTGGGTTGTTTGGGGTACTTAGGGTTGTATTGGGATCTTCTCACGAACATGAGATATGGTTTATATATTATAGTAAGTATCTGCACTTGGGATAAGGTTGTGGTTTAGGGTAAGACCCCCTAATTGTAACAAACGTTTCATACGTTTAAAATCAGTGAATTCTGGATAGGTAGCAATATATATACATATATCGGGGCCTTAACAGTAGCTTTAAGGTTAGGGCAAGTGGGGGGTTTTAGCTAACATATGTAAAAGTATGAATATTCCTTTTACAGAAACCATGGGTATGTTTAAGTGGACGTTTGACTTAAAGTTTGGAGACCTAAAAACTGGGACTGTTTTGTGTAAAATATGAACGGGATAGTTATTAAACTTAACAAAGTTAAGGACTTGTTAAGGAAGGGTAATGGGGTGATTAGAGCTTATCAATGAGGTATTTATATGGGAATAGGCTAGATGTCCATCATAGGTTGATGAGCCATCTTAGTGATTGGTTCATGTATTAATTGCGTGTTTTTGGTTTGTTAGCTTGTTGCTAGTGCGAGGACTTGTGAAGAAGCAATCAGGTGAGTTTCATAGTCCCATATTTACTATTGTTTTTGACTTCCAGATGGGATGGAAGAGACACTGTGTTGAGTTATTTATAAATTGATGCTGTGAATGTTTTTATGGTTTGTGATGGACTTGTGTGTACACTTATATGATTAACTGCTATGTGATTCTTGATTGTGTATGATTTGGATCGGGGGACACGTGCCGTCTCAGTTATTGTGGTTTGACAAGGTAGGGGCCTTGGGATAGGTACATAGCGTGATCGTCTATGGGACCAATGGAAAATGACAAGGTAGTGGCCTTGGGATAGGTACATAGTGTGATCATATATGGTACCATGATGTTGTTTGGCAAGGTAGGAGCCTTGAATTGGTTTGGTATGATTAATCTTGATTGATAGTTGTTAATGCATATTTGTAACACATTGTCCATATGTTCTTTTGTTGATGATTGTTATTCACAGCTTGTAACTGATTTAGCGTTGGAGTCTAAACCTATGACTCTCACCAACTTTATGTTGACGTGTTTTAGTGTCTCTTTCAGGTGTGAATGTGTTTAAGCTTGAGGATAGAAGTGGCTAGACTTGGATGCCTTAGGATTGCATATAGAAGGAGATCCCCGTTCCTTCTTAGTTTACCTTTATGTTTTTTTTTATAAGTGATACATGTTGGCACCTATATGTTTGTTTTGTTTGTGTTATTTGTTTGTCTTGGGTAAGAGGTAGGACTGTTACCTACTTACTTAGACTCCTGCATTGTTGAGATATTGTCATGACATTTGTGTCACCATTTTTATGACATATCTTATATCATTTAGTTAACTCTATAGACACGCTATTGTTGTGATGATATCCATACGTCGTGCCCCATATTCCGCCATGGTGGGGTGTGACAGAATGGTATCAGAGCCAATGGTTATAGAGAATTAGGTTGCCTAGTCGCGTAGCCTAGTCTATAGCTTAAGGGTCCCTGCATATAGGCGTTGTAGGAGTATGTGTGCATTTTATAATAATTGATGTGTTTGGATGTTATTTATTGCGATGTTTTGACTAGTATGAATTGAACCGTAGTATGTTCATACTTAGTCACTTGTTATTTTCTTTTCGGGTTTGTGACTAGTGCGGGTTGAACCATAATCGTCCACGCTAGTCATTGTTGTATTTTGCTTAAATTGTACATTATAGTACATAATTTGGTACAAGATAGTTTCTATCTTTTGTCGAGTTATTTTACATACCTGAGGTATGTTATTTTTCTTTTGATGTTTAAGTCATGTTCCCTAAGAATCGTGTGGTGGTTCGAGTTACTAGGAGTAGGTGGATAGGAAGGGTTTTAAGCTGTTTCTACTCTTACGGGCGACATGACTTATAACTGATTATGTTTTCGTTTTGGATTTAGTCTAGGCTGTTTTAGCTAGACTATGGATTTCTGTATTCCGAGAGTTTTACTATGTTATTTTAATAGATGGGGTTTTGGATCTATTTGGTTATGTGGTTATGAGCTTATGTGAGTAGATGGATTTATGTGTTATATGTTGTATTGATTCTTATAAGTGTCATCATAGGAGGGAGTACATTGGGGAAAGGGTAATTGTATAAGTATGGTGGCCAACATAGTTATACAAGTACCACAACTTCAATGGGTTCTCAAGTATGATTGCATGAAAGAGGGTTAGTACATGCTTGTATATGATGAGATGTAGAAGTTGGGTATACGTAGAATATATGGGTTTATGTAATGGTTGCCTATGATATGGCTACTGTTCTTTTTGTGTTATATGTTTTGGGTTATAGTTGTGTTGTATGATTTTGGGGTCACACGATATGGTTTGGTTTTGGAGGTGGGCATTATGCCTTGTTGTGGTACGGTGAGACGGTGATTACTCGTATGAAAAAACGAGCGTATAAAGCGATTGATTGACTTACGTGTATGATAACGACTATGTTTGGGGGATTCAATAGGTATACATATGCGGATGTATATATACTGATAGATGTTATGTTATGATTTATGGTCGTTCACTAGTTATTATAACTTGAACGTACCTTGTGTTTGTTCGTGTTTTATGGTGCTGGAGTTTGATGGAGTTTCAACGACGTTTTGAATCTTTTGAACTGTGTCTTGTAGCGTATTCTTTGAGTTTCGTATTTCACGTGTACGTTTTTAAATGGTGTTTTTGGTTTCAAGTCTATTGAAATAACTTGGGATTTCTTTTGAGATAATGAAATCTTTTGTGTTGGGTCTTGCATTTCTTTTGGTCGGTATATATTGAGTTAGATGGTTGGTTGTATTCGGTAAAATAAGGGTAAGGTGTTGGAGTCGTGTTTGAAACAAGATGTAACATAAGATTTCTTTTTAATCAACACTTATATATTTCAAATTCTAAAAGACTTTCTTTGAAATAAAGAGAAGTAAAAATTTCTTTCTACCTACATAGTTTATATAATTGAGTTTGACCGATTTATGTCATTTTTAATTATTTATACAAGGTTAAATTGAGTTTATGAAGATTTCACATACAATTATATCTGTCATTTAAAAGGATTACATTGATCACTAAGTTTATTCTTTAAGTTTTTTAAAACAACTAGTATAAAACTGATTTGGTCATAACTTGTTCGTTTTTAGAGCTTTTTGAGTGATTAAAAAGCCAAAATTATGTACTCGGAACGTACCTTTCAAATATTCAGAATGTATAGTCATGGGAGGTCAGTATCTTGGCCGAAATTATTATACAAGTGTCGGGTTAGAGATTGAGTTGTGAATAGTAGTTTATTTTATTTGGGGTGCACGGGATACCTAGTCTTTGGGTTGAGTTTTGAGATTGGTAAAGGTTGTTTGAGAATGCATTTTGCATGTACGGTTAGTCGGGACTTGTATTAATAAGAGTCTTCGTTTATATCAAAGAATCATCGGTGAGATTTATTGACTGTGAGGTCAAGAGTTTGGCTATGAGTTTAATTATTTTTGGTTTGTATATGTGGTATTTTGAAACTTGAACTAAAGTTCACGTGGGAATGAGAGGAGTTCGTTTAGAACAAGTATCATCATGTGATTTGTTGGTTGTGTGTTGATCCTAAGGAGTAAATCTCGGGACGAGATTTCTATTAGGAGGGAGTGATGTGACAACCTTGGTTTTGAGGTTCGTCACTTAGTTTTAATTTGTGCTAGTTACGTGTCTTTCCGTGTTTATGTGCTAATTGGTGTGTATAGATTGTGGTTTGGATATCGTTTCCGGTACGGGGTACCTTGTGAGTGAAACGATGTGTGATGATTTCATGTTCATGATTTCACATGGCAGTGACTATGAAATGAGATGGTGTTATTTAGTGGTTTTACGTATACGTATATGTATTATAGAAAATCGTATTTTTACGATTTACGGTTTAGCATTTAGAGGTCTCGGAAGAGGTATTTAATCATATGGATATTTTTCGGGATGGTTTTAATTCATTTAGGACTTAGTTATAAAGTTTATTTCAAAATTTGAGATTTTTTATAAAAGTGTATATTTTACGTCTTTTTCGGTAAAACGCGTAAATTTGACTAGTTTTACGGTTTTGAGGTTTTGGAGGCTTTAGGAGCTGAAATAAATTAAGGTAAATTAAGGTAATATTAATAAGAAATTAATTAACAATAAAAAGAATATATATATATATATATATATATATATATATATATATATATATATATATATATATATATATATATATATATATATATATATATGAGGCGGTTTGGGACGAATCAAAAGAAAAGAAAAGGGAAAAAAAGTAAAAAGGGAACCGGGCTTTTGTAATGGTCCAAGGACTTGTTAGGAAACTATATAAATACTTTTTATTAACCAAAACACTTCATAAAACCCCTGGATATCACCTTCAAGTCGGCATCAATGGTGGTTTTAGGGTTCTTCATTAATTTTTCTTCTTTCAAAAATTCTAAGATAAAATCTTTAATACTCTTTTTAATTAAAGTGTTTTAATTCTTTCTCAATCATCTTATGATGGATTTAGGTTAGTGTTTAAATAAGAATCTGTATTTTAATGATATTATAATGATTATATGATTTAGGGTTTGTAATTAATGGGGTTATGGGTAATTAATTAGGTTAAATTAATTAAACCCGTTTTTAAAAACTGGACAGAATTTTGGGTCATTGTTTTGATCATATAGGGAGTTCTACAAACTCTTATTTTGCGATCCACATATCCCTAGAAAGCTAATTGAAGTGGCTTTCCAATGCAATAAACTATAACTAAATTGGAGGTCGGGAAGTGGGTCAAAAGCAGGTTACAACAGTCGGAGGTCAAAACAGTTTTGAAGTCAGCCTGTTTTCTTTTTAAGTTTTGGGTTGTTTGGGGTACTTAGGGTTGTATTGGGATCTTCTCACGAACATGAGAGATGGTTTATATATTATAGTAAGTATCTGCACTTGGGCTAAGGTTGTGGTTTAGGGTAAGACCCCCTAATTGTAACAAACGTTTCATACATTTAAAATCAGTGAATTCTGGATAGGTAGCAATATATATACTTATATCGGAGCCTTAACAGTAGCTTTAAGGTTAGGGCAAGTGGGGAGTTTTAGCTAACATATGTAAAAGTATGAATATTCCTTTTATAGAAACCATGGGTATGTTTAAGTGGACGTTTTACTTAAAGTTTGGAGACCTAAAAACTGGGACTGTTTTGTGTAAAATATGAACGGGATAGTTATTAAACTTAACCAAGTTAAGGACTTGTTAAGGAAGGGTAATGGGGTGATTAGAGCTTATCAATGAGGTATTTATATGGGAATAGGCTAGATGTCCATCATAGGTTGATGAGCCATCTTAGTGATTGGTTCATGTATTGATTGCGTGTTTTTGGTTTGTTAGCTTGTTGCTAGTGCGAGGACTTGTGAAGAAGCAATCAAGTGAGTTTCATAGTCCCATATTTACTATTGTTTTTGACTTCCAGATGGGATGGAAGAGACACTGTGTTGAGTTATTTATAAATTGATGCTGTGAATGTTTTTATGGTTTGTGATGGACTTGTGTGTACACTTATGTGATTAACTGTTATGTGATTCTTGATTGTGTATGATTTGGATCGGGGGACACGTGTCGTCTCAGTTATTGTGGTTTGACAAGGTAGGGCCTTGGGATAGGTACATAGCGTGATCGTCTATGGGACCAATGGAAAATGACAAGGTAGTGGCCTTGGGATAGGTACATAGTGTGATCATCTATGGTACCATGATGTTGTTTGGCAAGGTAGGAGCCTTGGATTGGTTTGGTATGATTAATCTTGATTGATAGTTGTTAATGCATATTTGTAACACATTGTCCATATGTTCTTTTGTTGATGATTGTTATTCACAGCTTGTAACTGATTTAGCGTTGGAGTCTAAACCTATGACTCTCACCAACTTTATGTTGACGTGTTTTAGTGTCTCTTTCAGATGTGAATGTGTTTAAGCTTGAGGATAGAAGTGGCTAGACTTGGATGCCTTAGGATTGCATATAGAAGGAGATCCCCATTCCTTCTTAGTTTACCTTTATGTTTTTTTGATAAGTGATACATGTTGGCACCTATATGTTTGTTTTGTTTGTGTTATTTGTTTGTCTTGGGTAAGAGGTAGGACTGTTACCTACTTACTTAGACTCCTGCATTGTTGAGATATTGGCATGACATTTGTGTCACCATTTTTATGACATTTCTTATATCATTTAGTTAACTCTATAGACACGCTATTGTTGTGATGATATTCATACGTCGTGCCCCATATTCCGCCATGGTGGGGTGTGACATCTACTATCGAATATCGTGTTACTAATAACAACATCATGGTGGCGGGTAACAAAGAGAGACCACCAATGCTTGTGACTGGTAGATATGCACAATGGCAATCACGATTCCTTCGATATCTTGACACCAACCCTAATGGTGATGTTCTTCGACGTTGCATCAAAGAATGACCCTATACTCTCACAACCATAACCATTCCTGCAATTCCACCTACCGACTCGACGACTGGTTCCGATGAGAAAACAATTGAGGAAACATATGAGAACACTTCGAAAGAGAAACGTTCTTGGATCGATGCAGAGAAAGAAGCAATCTATTTGATTCTAAGTAGGATTGGGGATGATATTTACTCAATGGTTGATGCTTGCTCTACTGCTAAAGATATGTGGTTTGCCATTGAACGCTTGCAACAAGGTGAATCACTTAACAAGAAAGATGTCAAAACTAACTTGTTTTGGAACTTTGGTAAGTTTACTTCATTGGATGGGGAATCAATTGATTCATATTACTCAAGGTTCTACAAGATGATGAATGACATGACAAGAAACAATTTACAAGTCTCCACCATGCAAGTCAATGTGCAATTTCTTCAGCAACTTCAACCTGAGTGGACACGATTTGTAACTTTGGTGAAACAACAAAGTAAGTTAGACGAGGTCAATTATCACACGCTTTTTGACATTTTGAAACAATTTCAGAATGAGGCAAATGAACTTCGTGCTGAAAGGATAGCAAAGACTGCTAACCCACTTGCTTTGATGTCTACCACTCAACACACTCAAGATCATCGCTCTCGTGCTCCAAAGTCATACTACATAACATCATCCTCACCAAGGTACTCAACTACATCCTCCTCACCAAGATACTCCACTTCATCTAAGTATTCTGCTCCCACACGATCACGAGACAAAGAACAAAGAGCATTATTACCATCACCTGAGCCATCATCTGAAGAGGACAATGATGAAGATCTAGCTCAGAAGGATAGGGAGATGAAGCAACAAATTTCTTTCATTATGAAGACCTACAAGAAAATCTTCAAACCCACCAACAACAATCTTCGAACATCATCAAATACAAGGACCCAATATGTTGAGATTCCTCGAAGGTACGACACACGTCAACGTGATTAAAGTCCTTCAAGGTATGATCGACGTAATCCAACACATGTTAAGGGTTCTGCACGGTATAACCGACAAACTGCTAAGTATGATACTCAGAGGATTACTACTATTGTTGGGAATAGGGAGACTGTTGGTACTCAAGTGGTTCAGCAAAGTGGGCTTCAGTGTTTTAATTGTCAAGGCTATGGGCATATGGGAAAGGAATGTAGGAAGCCGAAACAGGTTAGGGACTCTGGCTATCATAAGGAAAAGATGCTACTTTGCAAGAAGATGGAGGCTGGGGTTAAATTATCGGCTGAGGAAAGAGCAATGCTTGATGATACTGATGATGAAGCCTTTGATCAAGAACTTGAAGCACATTACTCGTACATGGCCAACGTTGAAGAAGTTCTCAATGTCATTGAAGATGACAATGGGCGTATCTTTGACACTGAGCCAATCGATAAGGTACACACTGAAGAGGAATATAATGTGTTTGGTAATACTCATGAGCATTGTGAGCTACCCAAAGCCATTAATGACACATGTATGATGGAAACAGTTGATAGCAATACCACACCCGATTCATCAGACATGTGCAATAATGAGTTTGAGGATGATCAACATGCAAATGAGTATGATGATGACGAGGAGCGTATTGCGCTTGCTAACTTAATTTCTTCTTTACAAAAAGATGTCAAAGAAACTAGAAAGAGTCAAAAGCAATTAAAGAAGGCAAACGCTACGCTCACTCAAAATTTTGAAGAATCAAAGCTGCTCTAATTAAATCTAGTGAGACCATTGATAGCTATAGAGCTCAGCTTCTTCAAAATATCAATGAGGTTGAGGGATACAAAGGGTGTTTAATTAATGTTAAAAAGGACGATTTTCAAGAAAAATATAACGAAACTCTTAAGCTTCTTGAACAAGAGAAACGTAAATATAACACCTCTTTGAGTACTGAACGTCACAAAACGTATCTTGCTACCACTAAAGTCAATGAGCTAACTCAAGTAAATGGTTTTCTTCAAGAGGATAAAACTAAACTTATGAATGAAAAGAAAGCAGTGGTTGAAAAAATGGAAAAGGATTTCAAAACTAAACAAGCGAAGGACATCGACAAAATGGTGGAAATTGAAACTCAACTTGATTTTTACAAGAAAATTGTTTACAAAACTAATCAATCAATTCAAACCATGAGAATGTTGGCACCTCGTTCGTTCTTCAAGGATAGACCTAGTTTTTCCAATCCTAAGTACCTTGAGCATGCTCAATCTGAGAATCCGCACTTATATCTTGATGAGTCCCAATGGACCGATCTTGATTGTCTTGTTGTTAGGCCCGATAGTGAAGAGACAAATGATTTGGAAGAAGAGAGTAGACCAAAAGTTAATAAAGAATTCGTTAAACCATATAATTATGCTTATGACAACAGTCGTTATGGTCTTTTCACACCGCAAACACAGAAAACTCGTGAGCAAATATTTTTCGAATGTGAACAAATAAGAATTAAATGGAGACAAGCTTTTGCCACTAAGAAAACTAAGGTTTCAAAATTTATTGACTATTTGCCATTTAAAGCTTCTGTAAGCAAGAGTAAGCAAGCACTTAGTATTCTCAAGAGTAACATTGAAAATTTCAAAAAGGTTGTTGATGATGACTGGAAAAAACGTGAACTTTCGAAAGGAGACAAAGAAATTCCTCACGATAACTGTGCTTGTGAAAAGTATTTTGATTCCGCTTGCGGAAAGAACGCAAAACCATATTTTAGAATTTGAAATATTAATTAAGCAAGAAATGTTCGATGATTTAAAATATGTAGAATCTCTTGAACAAGAAGTTAACGACCATCAACCTGAAAGAGACGAGTTTTCTACGGCTTATGATCTACTCTTACATGAATGTCTCTCGAAAGATATTATGTGTGCTTATGTTACATCTTGTGCTGATATTGATGAATATTCTGATATTGCATGCAAATATCTTGATCAAGTTAAAGAATGTGAACGTCTTGAAATTGAGCTTTCGAATAAAGTTGACCACAAAGAGTTTTCGTTACTTCAACATAGATATTATTATCTTCAAAAACATTATCACTCACTTGAACTTGCTTTACAAAAGAAAGTTGGCATCTTTTCAAATGATACATCTTTAGAAGTAAAATTATCTGAGTCATGTCGATTAATAAATGAAAAAAGTCTTGATATTTCGGATTTGAAAGCTCAGTTACAAGAAAAAGACATAGCAATAGCAGAGTTGAAGAAAATCGTTGCTAAGATGGATGGGAAAGTTATGGAACCTAGCGTTAGGCAACCTATTGTTAGACAACCCAATGCCTCTAGAGTGAATAGATCCTCTATCTTAGGAAAACCATCTGCTTTCTCAAATTCTTCGTTTGCAAAACCTGTGTTTGCCCCCAAGATGGATGGAAAGGACAGGTTACCACATACTCAACCAATAAGGACTGTTATAGCACCAAGGGTTAAGCACAATAATGTGATTAAACCAGGGATGTATAGAATGACCACTAAATCCACAAACAAAGTTAGTCAATCGCCTCAGACTTCTAGAAACACTAATACTCGTGTGTCTTCTACTATAGGAGTAGTTTCCACTGCTAGTGTTAGCCGGCCTCAGCTTAAGAGCACTCAAGTGAATGATAAGGTCTGGAAACACAAGAGTCAAGGGAAGATGAAGGAAGTAGAAGAACACCCTAGGAATTTGAATGCTTTTAAGAATAAAAACTCTGTAATTGCTTGTAATGACGATTTGAATGATTTGAATGATTTGAATGCTATGAATGTGAAATTTGTTTGTGTCAAATATGGAAAGTGTGATAATGCTAATCATTCTATGTATGCTATGAATAATGTCAAAGGCGTAGAAACTAGAACTAAGAAGCAAGTTGCGAAGCCTATTAGTGCTAGTAAACCCAAACGCACAGTGAACCATTCTGGTGCAACCCCTACTAAGAAAACTAATGCATCAGACTCCACCATTAAAAACCCTAGAAGCAAAATTAAGGAATTATATGAGTCTGCTAGCAAGTCTTGGAAATGGTGGTTTGCTAATCAATGTCCTCCAGGATATAAATGGATGCCTAAAGTTAGGACAGAAAATGTGACAACGAGTGTTAGTATGCCTTTAAATGTTGCTGAGGACACTAATGAGTCTACTATCACAACTACTGTGGTATCCAATTTAGCAATGCTCCATCGTGTTCTAACTCTTCTGCAGGTAATATAAATAATTCTCTTCATACTGGACTCCGGATGCACGAAGCACATGACAGGGAATCTCAAGCTTCTAATTAACTTCGTGGAGAAGTTCCTGGGTACGGTCCGATTCGGGAATGATTAGTTTGCACTGATCCTAGGATATGGAGATTTGGTTCAGGGAAATATAACGATCAAAAGGGTATACTACATCGAAGGGCTCAATCACAATCTTTTCTCGGTTGGTCAATTCTGTAATGCAGATTTGGAGGTTGCTTCCAGAAAGAAGACATGTTTTGTTCGTGATTATGATGAGAATGACTTACTTACCGGTACACTGGCTACTGATCTTTACACAATTTTACTACAAGACACAACTTCATCAACTCCAATTTGCTTCATGGCTAAAGCTTCAACGACCCAGGCATGGTTATGGAATCAACGTCTATCTCACCTCAACTTTGATACCATCAACTTGCTTTCCAAGAAAGATAATGTGAGAGGCCTTCCAAGTTTGAAATTCATCAAAGATCATCTTTGTTCTTCTTGTGAGCTTTGTAAAGCTAAACGAAGTAGCTTCAAAACAAAGACTACACCAAGCTCTAAAGGACGGTTAGATCTTCTTCATATAGATTTGTGTGGTCCCATGCATGTTCATAGTATCAATGGAAAGAAATATGTTATGGTCATTGTCGATGATTACTCACGGTACACATGGACTCACTTTTTGAGGTTGAAGGATGAAACACCTGAAGTTCTCATCAGCTTCCTTAAACTGATACAACGTGGTCTTCAAGCTCAAGTTAAAGTGGTTCGTACTGACAGAGGTACATAATTTTTGAATTCAAAACTGAGAAACTATTTCGAAGCCGAAGGAATTGAACATGAAACATCTATTTCTCGAACACCCGAACAAGACGGCGTTGTTGAAAGACGAAACCGTACTTTAGTTGAGGCTGCTCGAACATTACTATCCGCTTCAAAAATTCCACTATACTTTTGGGCCGAAGCCGTGTCAACCGCATGCTACACACAAAACCGCTCCTTAATTATCCCAAGACACGAAAAGACACCATATCACATAATTCATGATCGAAAACCTTCACTCAAACACCTTCATGTTTTTTGATGTACTTGTTACATAATACGAGATGGTGAAAATTTGGATAAGATGAAAGAGAAAGGTGATGCATGTATTCTTGTGGGATATGCAACTCAGTCTAATGGATATAGAGTATACAACAAGAGAACAAAATTGATAGTCGAGACTATTTGTGACAATCTAACATTTTCAGGTAGTGAATTATTTTCTCGTATAATATTTTTAAACTTATTTTTGTGTTGGTTGATGAACTCACAATTTACGGATTTAAATTTGGGCTTACGTGCATAATTTAGCGTCCTTTACGATTAAACCGGAAACCTTAGGATTACGTATTTACGTTTTTGAACTCCGTTTTTGATGAGACAATTTTTATTGGATTCGTTTTGTGCCGTTGATTCATAATTTATAAAAACGTTTTTCGTGAAACAACCCGAGGCACGCAAATCGAGGAAACTAGAATCGAGGAGTACCCGTAAATTAGTGAGGTGGGACAAAATAAATCATCCCACCCCACTACACATGGTACGACCCAAACATGACACCACATCAAAGATGTGGCATCATGTAAACATTAAGCTAACAAGTGTAAGCATTAGCTTAACACTTAAGCTTACTTCCTTCCACTAACTAAAAAACAACTAGCTTCTCATTACCACCATTTCACACATGCAAAACAATCTCAATTCTCTCTCAAACCATCACCATTGCCGTCCCATATTCAAGAACAAACACCCCTTTTGATCTTTTCTAGCCACAAAATACTTGTTATCTAGCTATTTCATGGAGTTACCTTGAAGCCTTGATCACTTGGTGGCCATTTTAACAACAAAGGAGGTGATTTGCTTGTGTCCTAGGGCTGATTTCTCAACATACTTTCTTGGTGTTTGATGATCTTGGGGTTACATTTGGTGTTCATCAAGTTCTTGTCTTCCAAAAACAAGATATACTCTTGGTTGGTAAAGAAGATCATCCTCTCCATTTTCTCTTGTTATTTTTGTAAAGATCAAATGTATTTTCTTTCTTATTGTATATGTATATGATGAATATATGATGATAAAAATGTTGTGTGGGGATCAAGTGTTGATAAATATGCTTAAAAAGATTAATAACCATAAGAAACAAGGCTAAAATCATGATTAATTTGTTGGCTGTATAAAAACAGTATGTAACCAAAACTTGAACTGATAAACTTGCATGGTAGAATCCATTTACAGTAAGTACAAGATGTCATACACATGTGAGAGTTGGCCATGCAATGGAATCATTAAAATGAGTGAGATATGATCAAAACAAGATGAGTGTGCTAATCTGAATAAGCTATTTTGTAGGGACTGTTAAGGATAGATAAACTTAAAATGAGCAGTAGCTATAACTAAGTTAATTGTAGCACATAATATAAAGTTCATGCCACCCAAAAATGAGCTTCTAATTCATTGTATAACTCTAGATATGATAAAAATGGTGAAGATGAAAATAAAAATCAGATTTTGAAGAATTAATGTTTATTACTATTATATAAGCACTCAAATTATATAGTATAAAATGTGAAATTAAAACCCACTAACTTATGAATTTCATTTATATAAATATGTATAAGGTTAAATAAATGGAAAATTTATAAAAATGTTAGTTGAATAATATTTATAAGCTATAAAACTATAAACTTGATTTTTACGACTTTTTCGGCTATTACCGTAAAATTAACGTTTTTCGCCAAATAAAACTTAGACGATCAAACCCGTCTAATGTAAAGTTTTTAAAAGTCATATACTGATATATAAGTATCTAATACAAGTAAAAACCGATATAACCCGAACTATAGGACATACGGACATTAACGAGCTAAGTAAGCATATTGGACTAATAATTGGACTAAATAAGTTAAACACTTATAAAAAGAACTTATTGGGCTTAACCCATTTGGGCCCAACATGTAAAGTGTAAATACTGATAATATAAGTATAAAATGAATTAAAACAAGTTAAAGAACTTATAATAAGCTTATTGGACTTAAAATGGGTAAATAGGTAAAACTAGTAAACTAGTAAAAAGTTACTAATACATGAACGCTAAAATGAGTAAACAAGAATATATAAACCCACTTGATCATCATCATATGTACAAAAATCATCATATGTATATTGTTATTTTGATAAAGTCATTGGACAAAAGTCTAAGACCGATTATTATTTATATAGGTTTCCGTGACCGAAGCACGCCCGTAGCCGATAATCCGCCTTTCATTATCAACGTGAGTTCATAGCCTCGCACTCTTTTAATGTTTTATAAAATGATTTGTAAACCCGCGAGGGAGATAACATGCTAGATTTTGATAAAAATAGAACACAAGTAGTCCCGATGGTATGCTTAATGATATGGACCCGAATGATGCTATGACCCTATAAACGAGACAAAAAGGATTATTAGTAGTTAGGTTATGTCACTTAAAGTCCCATTAGCATGAATTGTGAACTACCGGGATTTGGTAGACGCTTATGCATTTGATAGTACTATTTGGGGACGATCACCCCAGTTCGCGCCTTGACGGTTGATCCTCGTCGTACCATATTGATTGGTAAGCGAGTTTATGTATGAGAAGATTTCATAGCGTGATTTTTGTGACGACACGCTAACTTAGATGGGCAAATTGTTTGTCGGGTTCGCGGCCCGTTGTTTTCATAGTTTGGTAACAATGTCATGCGGCTAATAATAATCCAAATGTATCCTATATAATCTAAATATCCGACATAATACGATGCTAATAACGATGAATATATTACCCACTATGGTAATATTGAGGCTACGGTCTCATGGACGGTTTAAGATGTATGCTTGATTTATATATTGCCTGACTAGCAATACGAGGACTTACTTCCGATATTATATGTGTTCTGATTTTAACGATTGTTTTATATAACGGTTTTTATTAAACTCTATGAATTCACTCGGCATTCGCTGATATGATTTTTGCATGTTTTTATCTCAGGTGCTTGAAGGTAATCCGGATGGAGATCGACTCTGATGGCCCAAATAATATTAAAAATGTTCATTCGATCTATGTTTTGTAAACTTAATGACCTGTATAATTTGGGACCTGTTGTACACTTTAAAACTTTTTAAATTGAATGAATGTATGTTGAACCTTGTACAACCATTTTTATGTGTTGTCTATGATTGGAGTTATTGTGCTATCCCGTAACACTCTGAAAGACCCTTCCGTTGTACCGATACGAAAATTGAGAGTGTTACACTATTCACATCCGATTTGATGAATTACAAGAAATGGAACTTGAACAAAACACTTTAAGTCCCGATCCACAACGAAAAACGACTTCCATTCACAACCGTACGGAACTCGGAACTCAAGACCACAACAATGAACCGTCAAGTTCAAAGCTGGTTCAAGAAAATGTTCCAAGAGCAGATATGACAGTAAACACGACACTTGAAGAGTTGGAAATGTTATATGGACCAATGTATGATGAATATTTCACGGGGGAGAAACATGTTGTATCGAAGTCTTCCGCTGTCACTCATGATAAGAATGATGATACCGATCATCGTCAACAAAAGGATACAACTTCATCTACTTCAACACCGGTTGCTACAGAGTTACTTCGTCAGAATATCACATCAACAATCGCTCCTACAACATCCACAACAACTGTCATTGCTCCAGAGAACACAAATCAAGCAAACAACGCATTATCTGATGAAGACGAATTTATAAACCCATTCGGTACACCAGTACACGAAACTGGAGATTCTTCTACTCGCCATGTTGATCCGTCAAATATGCACACGTTCTACCATGGACATCCTTCAACACATCATTGGACCCGAGATCATCCTTTGGTTCAAGTAATTAGAAACCCTTCACAGCCTGTTCGCACAAGACGACAACTTAACACCGATGGCGATGTTTGTATGTTCGCACTCGCCGTAAGTTCAGCTGAACCGAAAAACATCAAAGAAGTCATGGTTGATCATGCTTGATTGAATCGATGACGGATGAACTTCAACAATTTGAAAGACTTAAAGTCTGGGAACTTGTTGACAGACCATACGATGTAATACCATTAAATCTTCGATGGATCTGGAAAAACAAGATGGATGAAGAGAACACGATCATCAAGAATAAATCTAGGCTAGTGGCTAAAGGGTATGGACAGAAAGAGGGTATTGATTTTGAAGAATCATTTGCACCAGTAGCTCGAATGGAAGCGGTCAGGATTTTTCTTGCTTGTGCTGCACATAAGGGATTTATTGTCTATCAAATTGACGTAAATACGGTGTTTCTTAACGGTCCTTTGAAGGAAGAAGTCTATGTCACACAGTCGGAAGGATTCGTGAATCCTCATTATCCTGACAAGGTGTATCGTCTCCACAAAGCACTTTATGGACTCAAGCAAGCTCCAAGGGCGTGGCACGATGAGCTCTCGAAATTTCTGGTCTCCAAAGGTTTCTTAAAAGGTTCCATTGATCTAACTTTGTTCACTTATAAATATGGGGATGACATTTTGCTTGTGCAGATTTATGATGATGACATTATTTTCGGGTCTACAAACGCAAAACTTTCAAAATGGTTTGAAAAAGTAATGCACAACAAATTTGAAATGTCTATGATGGGCGAACTAAAATTCTTTCTAGGAATTCAAGTTCACCAATCCCCAAGTGGTATCTTTATTAACCAAGCTAAGTATTGTCAAGAGATAATCAAAAAGCATGGTATGACATCATGTGACCCAGTTGGGACACCATTATCAACCACATCCCTAGATGCTGATTTGGAGGGAGATGTCATAGATCAAACGAGATATCGTTCCATGATCGTCTCCCTCATGTACTTAACAGCAAGCCGACCAGATATATCACATGCTACGTGTTATTGTGCACGATATCAAGCACGACCCACTGAAAAGCACCTCAAGGGGGTTAAACCGATCTTTCGGTACCTTAAGAATACCATTCACATGGGACTCTGGTATCCGAGGGAAACCGGTTTCTTCTAACGGCCTATTCAGATTCTGATCATGCAGGGTGTCTTGATACACGTAAAAGTACTTCTGGTGGTGCACAATTTCTAGGTCAAGATAAGCTTGTGGGATGATCTTCCAAGAACCAGGATTGCACATCATTGTCATCAGCCGAAGTGGAGTATGTGTCTCTATCTGCATGTTGTGCTCAAGTTCTTTGGATGAGAACACAACTCACAGATTATGGCTTCCACTTTGATAAAGTACCTATGTACTGTGACTCAAAGTATGCCATAGCCATCTCCTGCAATCCAGTACATCATTCCCGCACGAAGCACATTGATGTCAGATATAACTTCATTAAGGAACAAGTTGAAAAAGGTATTGTTGAATTATACTTTGTTGGAACTGATTACCAATTAGTTGACTTGTTTATAAAAGCTCTTTCGAAAGAGAGGTTTGCGTATCTAGTTAGGCAAATTGGTATGAGATGTTTGACTCCAGCAGAACTGGAGATTCTGGCAAAGAAGCCTGCTTGATTCATCTATCAAACATCTACTTGTAAATATTAATGAAAAAGCAAAATACAAAATTAAAAAATCTTCGATAATCCAAAAATATTTTTCTTGACATGTCTTTCAGTATCAATAATATGGACGTGCCTAGAAATGTTGCTCAATAACGAAACGGGTGTGTATATAAAGCTCGAATAAAAGTTGTAAATATTTTTCAAAACATGTCATTTCTATTTTTTAAAGTAAAATGTCTATTTTGGACAATATTTCCAACAACGGGTAGAGCAATCTATCTCGGGTTGAGCTTGTCACAAAACATTCAACGTTTTGAGCTCAACATAATGGCTTGTAATCACTTTCAGATTGCAACCCGAATCTAAATCCACGGGGGAGTGTACGCTTTCTTGCCCTTACCCTTCGCAAAAGAAGTTGAATCTTCTTACACTTGAGTGGATTCGTCAAGACATTCAAAGTCTATGAACTCAAGTTTATGCTTTAGAAAAACCTTTTCACCAAAAAGAATTGATTTTTCAAAAAGCGTTGAACACAATTTTTTCAAGAATTTCTCAATGATATTCAAAATCTTTCAAAAATTGTGTGTTCAACAACTCCTATCCTCAAAAGTTTAATGTGAATCATATCCTCGTAATGACAATTCCATTGGATCAACTTTTGAGGGGGAGCGTTCCAGATTCATGCTATGGGGTTGACACATTTTTCTCCCGAAAGTTTTTAGGCTATTTTTCACAATATATTTTAATCAAATTTGGTATCTCTAATATCAATCGATTTTATATATTAGAGATAGGGGGAGAAAATGTGATTAAAATGTGATCTAAAGACTCAAGCACTCATGGTTACGATCAAATACCCACAACATCTTTAATTCACGATGTTATTGGTGTCAAAAGGGTGGTTAGGTTTAAGTCCTATGATCCAACAAGAACTGGAGGGATCTTCCCAGGGACAATCCAATAGATTATTAGAAGTCCTTAGGAAAGATGGAGTAGAATGTGAACGAAGCTGAATGCCGACTAAGTATTGATGCTAGCACTGGAACAATCACAACAAGGTGTTAGTAATGATGTCTTGGTAAGCATTGAAGGGGTTGAAGAATGAAAAAGAAATATAAGGATAAAGGGTCAAAAGAAATTAGCCCTCCATACAACTTAGGCAGAAACCGGGTCAACACATCATGAAGACAACGCATCATGGACCCAGTGATGTAATGCACAACCCTTCCCCAGCTGACTCAAGCTTCTCTCAAAAGAAGTTTGTTTTTTTTGTCACGGAGATCAACATAAATTCTATTGACTTTATCACTCCGAGATAGTTGATATTAAATAGGTGGCTTCAGCTCCAGCCTCTGATTACTAAAAGTGCACAAATCGAGTCTAGAGCCAAGAGATCAATCAAATCTCGTTAGGACAAACGGATGACGATCAAGAGAGTCCTACGCTATATCCTTGCGATATTGCTAGAACACTCAGAGTGATACTACTTAGTATTCACAATGATGAGTGGAAATCCTTCCAGTGTTAACATCAAACAGCACTGCGGTAGGTCATGTGTAAGATTCTTTATGAATTGAACACATGTAAAACTGAAAAGCAACAGTGGTTTGTTTCTTAATCGATTCAAACTCGTTTCAGGTTTCTACGCAATATCTTTATGGTCTTTCCAGAACATTCAGAGTGATATTTATTAATATTCATAGTGAAGAATGGAAATCCTTCTAGCGTCAACATCAAACAGCGCTACGGTAGGTAACTTGCGAGATTCTAATGAATCAAGCTTGTGTCAACGGGAAAGCAACAACGGTAAGATTCTTAATGAATCAAACTTGTTCCAGGAATTTGAATTGACGACTTTAATCAAGCGGATATTTATCCATTTGATTCACTCTTTATGTTCGCAGTCTTGCTTTGAGACGGTCGAGTAAAGAGAACGGCTAGTACAACCGCGAAACCCTGTCAAGGAGGTTCTTAATTGAATCTACCTAATCACAGGTACGATATTTAGTATCGTGTAACGGTCTTCACCGACCGGAGGTAAAACACTACCGATTTAGGACGAATGTCAAAGCCATTCAGTCCGTGTCTAAGTTTTGTCTCGAGAAGGTGACGTTACGGTGTACTCAGCAAAGTCAAAGATTCAAAACCACATACTCATGCCCAAAGACATATTCAACAATCAAGAAAGCTAAAGACTTCCGCACTCTTATGATCAAAATCTTCTTTAACCAATTAATGTAGAGGAATGGCCTCTATTCAAAGGAGATTGTTAGCAAGCTTTCAAGATTGTGCAAAGTATGAGCATGTGAATAAAGACATAAGATCGCAAGATGGCAAAGAATAGTCAAGAATGATTTGAAGATCTCAAGATAAAAGACAAAGTCGAAAGACAATGACAAAGGATCAAAGATCACAACATGAAGGAACAACACTACTATTACACGTTCAAGACTCATTTATGATGAAATTTATAAATCTCCATTGGACTCCAAATATCGAAGAGGAATGACCTCACATTGGGGGAGATTGTTATCCTCAAAATATTTAGTCAAATAAGAATGTTCGGTCATAGGTTTATATTGTAATATTTATTAGAACATTGTAATAGTTAGTTAAAATAGTCGTGACATTACGGGCTTGATGGTTAGCTTAAAAGGCTTCTTTCAAGGTACTAAGCATTTATTCAAGCCTGACCCAAAACAATATAGTCCATTAGAGAGCCCGCATGTGGGTGGACTATTTAAGCACCCTCCTAGCATGTTAGGAGGGTGGATGATTTCATAATTTCTCTTAATTTAATTTCACAAGTTAATCATCTCTCTCTCTCTACTTTCTCTCTCTAAAATTCATATCTTTTCCATTTCATTTCTTTAATCTATTATCATATTATTAGGGACAACAGGGGTCCATCACCTATTACTTCATCTGATGGCCATAATTATTTTTTACTTTGTGTTGATGACTTCTCAAGGTATATGTGGATATTTCCCTTGACCCACAAATCTAATGTCTTCAATATTTTTAAATAATTTATTACTGTCATTGAAAGACAATTCAATACCAAACTAAAATCTGTTCAAACAAATTGGGGAGGTGAATTCAGGAATCTGTCAACCTTCCTCACATCTCTCAAAATTCTACACCGTCGCTCATGTCCTCATACTAGTGAGCAAAGTGGTTTGGTTGAAAGACGCCACCATCGTGTCGTGGAAACGAGTCTAACTCTCCTCTCCTAATCGGTTGTTCCCATAAAATTTTCTCACTTTGCCTAAGATATAGTGGTTTATCTAATTAACCGTACGCCTTCTTGAAATTCCTCCAACACCTCACCATTTGAACACATCTTTAAACACAAACCAAATTTCTCTTTTCTAATGGTGTTTGGGTGCTAATGTTACCCACATCTTCGACCTTACAATAAACGTAAGATGGAATTTTGCTCCATTCCTTGTGTTTTTCTTAGGTACAACCCTTTTTATCATGGCTACAGATGCCTTGACGCTACAAGTAATCGTCTTTACATTGCGCGTCATGTACGGTTTAACGAGCAATGTTTTCCATTCACGATACCCTTACCTTCATCTACATCTACATCTTTCCCATCCCTAGAACTTTATGTGTCTTCTTATCCATGTGGTTTAATTCCCTCTAATACTATTCCCGAGTCACCTACACCCCCGTCACCTACACCACAAACAATATGTGACAAGTCGCCTACACCATCGCCACCTACACCACAAACAACAAGTGACAAGTCGCCTACACCATCGCCTACACCACCACCAACTGTCATTGCTACGTCACTTGATCTACCATCGGACGCGGCTATCCCAACACACCAGCCCGACACCGCTGTTACACCTCCTAGACGTGTCCGTCCTCCTTCCTTACGCCCCAATCCAAACAACCAGTGCGTTACAACCCTTATGACTATCACACCTCCTCTGTTATTGAAACCAAACCTTCCACCTTGTTTGTTGCCAACATAGATCCTCGAAAAATTCCATGGCAGAGGAATATGCTACATTGATTCGTAATGGTACTTGGTCTTTAGTCCCACGTGTTCCTACTGCTAATGTGGTTGACTGCACATGGGTATACAAAATCAAAAAGGGATCCTCATGGCGCCATTTAACGGTAAAAGGCACGTCTTGTGGTGAAAGGTTTCAGTCAACAACCGGGCATCGATTATCATGAAACTTTTAGTCCAGTGATTAAATTCACTATAGTTCGGGTGGTTCTTTCCCTTTTCGTGTCTAAGAGGCCCCTGGTTTTGTTGATTCACACAAGCCAGGATCCAAGACAGACCCTTCACTTTTTATCTACTCATCCAGGGGTACCGTATTCTATATGTTGGTTTACGTTGATGACATAATCTTGATAGGTAACAATCTGACAGCGCCTGAGCAAATTATTAAAAATCCGAGCCAGACCTTTGCTGTTCAGGATATGGGAGTAATTCCAGACCTTTGCTTGATAACAAAGATCTTATCCGGTCAACAATCTTCAACCGTAGAGTTAAAGACACTAGACTCTTAAACACAAGGGTGGTAACTCACAAAGACCCATATGGTATGGAGGGTAAAGAACTCAAAGACAAGTATGCAAAATGGGAAAAATATTAAGGTACAATGTCATGAGTTTGGTAGGCAATAGAGATCACATAAAATCATGTGAAAGTTACATGCTATATTGTTTGGAAACCGGGAAACCTTTTAACATAGCCTACTATATAGCTAACCAAATGTCCCACATTCAAAGCCTTCTCACATTGGTTCTCCCATATGGCATGTTGCTCACAAGGCTATACAAACATATAACACCCATACCACCAAGTCCAAACGGGCGCATAGGTGTTTACCATCTAGTTGATCGGGTTATGACCGAAATTAGTGACCTAAGGGTGTCAAGACCCTTGGTAACCCAATCTAGAGGTAAAGGTAAAAGACTGCAACATCCATTTAGCTCTTCCTCTTAAGCTAAGGATAATGATGATCTTCCAAGTTCTAGGTTACCTCCTTTGGAGTACCTTAGTCGACTACCCAAAATTCCTATGCTTCCCCGGAGTTCAAGTAGACCAAAGGAATGTTCAAGTGAGTTGGACGCTTTCTCATTGTAGAAACTAGTAGGGGGGAGGGGTTGAATAGTTTCTCTTGGATTTATGTCCAAATTAAAATTACTTTCAATTATGTTTGTCTCAAAACTAATGTTTACTTAAAAGCAAGTTTCATAATGATTAGGTTAAATTCTAATGCATTAAAAACGACAAGTAGTAGTTGTATGCAATGTAACAATATAAGTAAGTAAAGAGTAAGTAAAGAGTAAGGAAAGAAGCAACCTAATAGGGAGACACCAAGATTTATAGTGGTTCGACAACGAAGCTCTATCTTTGTAACACCCCAAATTACCACGCAGCGGAATACCACTTTGGAGCGCTACTCATAGCACATCACACACAATCATAGAAAACGACCTCAAAAGAGACGTTAAAATATTATACAATCTTGTCTAAAAGGTTTCCCATCCCAATATATATAAAATCAGAGTAGCGTTTGGTCCCAATAACCGTTACCAATCATAACATATACACTAAATGCTTAAAATCAGTTTATTCATTTCAAAGGATGGAAAAGTAAACAAAGTTTTAGACAAGTAAGCACCAACTGCCTCCCTGCATGCTCCGCTGCTATCTATCTTGATTACCTGAAATACATGCTTAAAATCATCAACACAACGGTTGAGCAAGTCTATAGGTTTTGCAAATCATCATTTGAACACAAGAATTTTAATCATCTCAAGCTTGTCACATAAAAAAAGTCATATATATATATCGATAAATGCCTTAAGCTCATGCAACTGAACATTAAAGATCTCATTTTCTTGGTATTGAAATTACTCCTAAGGGCTCGGATTTGCATTTATCTCAAAAGAAATATATCTTGGAGATCCTTCAAAAGGCTGGTCTCTCACAAGCCAAGCCCGTCAAAACACCCATTACCATAACAGCTAATTTAGCTCTTGGTGATAGTCCCCTTTTTTAGGACCTACTTCGGTATCGTCAGATCGTTGGTTTTCTACAATATGCTACCTTGTCTAGACCTGATATTGCATATGCGGTCAACAAAGTTTGTCAGTTCTTGCACTCTCCAACAGAAAATCATTGGTCTATAGTAAAACGGATTCTTAGGTATTTAAAAAGCACCATTAATTTTGGTCTTCTGGTCAAGCAAGAGTCAAGTTCCATCTTACATGCGTATATTGATTCTCATTCCCCTTATGTGAATGCTTTTTCTGATTCCGACTGGGATGGTTTCCCTGGTGAGCGTCGATCCACCGGGGGATATGCTATCTATCTTGGTTCCAATCTTGTCTCATGGTCAGAGAGAAAACAAAAGAGTGTCTCTCGGTCATCAACTGAATCCGAATATAAAGGCTTGGTAGACACGATAGCTAAAATCACTTGGCTAGAAGCCCTCCTTCGTGAACTTTGAGTTCCCATGGCTACAATTCATGTTTAATGGTATGATAACCTAGGAGCTACATACTTGACAACCAATCCTATGTTTCATGCTCGCACAAAGCATATAGTGGTAGACTTTCACTTTGTTAGAGAAAAATTTGCGGAGAAGAAACTCTCGGTTAGGCTCATCTCTACTAATGATCAAGTCGCTAATGTTTTTGCTAAGCCACTGTCCTTACACAATTTGAGAGTATACGGTTCAAGCTGCTGGTCGTTTCCTGGCCTTAGCTTGCGGGGGCATATTAGTCAAAATATATAATATTAGTATAATAGGAGGATACAATATGTAACTATGTATTTCTATATATACAATTGTAATCTATCGTTATGAATAACAATTACAATCCAGTTACAAAGTTTATCTAAAGATCATGGGAGGAAATAGTCATTGTTAGACCGAGTATTATGTATGTGCATTTGCACGTTAGGCTTATCAGATTTTTAATAAGCTCATAAGCCCATGAAAATTTGCACAACTTAGATAAAATATACATTCGATGCATATTTAGTATCACATGTGTAAAATATTATATTGTTTATTACATTATTATGATTTTCACTTTTTCCATTGTTACACAGAAAATCTTAAGTTGAAAACCAAATGATTAATCACATGGATGTATGTGGTATCATTGACCTAAACTTATAGTTGATTCTCTTAAGGTTATTGTATCATAGCATAACAGGTAAAGAACATCAATATTTTAATTGTTGATTTACATCCAACGATATTGTTCGCTCTTGCTTTTAAACGTGCTTACTGACTCGAACAAATGTTATCCCTATTTCACGAAATTGCATAAGAACATATCCAATTTGATGGTTTCCCGCAGTGTTCCAATATAGCAGGTATAGGATGTTCTTAGGGAGGGATCAAATACACTATTGGCTATATCTAATATTAACGATGAAGTGCCTCAGGTGTGCAAAGAAAAATATATCAAGCCGCTAGTATTGAATTTCAAGTATGCTTAAATTATTTGACTTTAACCGTGTCTGCAAATGACATCCTGTATTGTATGCTAAGCATGCAAAGGAGAAGGGAGAGAGAGAGAACAACACATGTTATGTTATCTATGAATGGATTAATGTCGCTTATGGGTAAAATAAAAAAAGTTGAAAAAGGAGATTGGTCAAGCGGGTCGAATGTATCATACGAGCTTAATGTCTCCTGAGGTGTAATTTGACTACATACAAATTACATGTTTAGTTGTTATATGAAACAACAATCAGAGAACATGTAAGTGATCATTGCTATTTCATCAGTTTCGAGCCATACATCAGCAAGTTAACAAAAAGAAAAATTCTCCTTAATTTGTGTGTGTCACCGTCGCCGAGGTAAAAGAAAAAAATTTAGACCATTTCTCGATTTGTGCATGTGATCCTTGCGCACGGGCCATGCTAATCTTCTCTGTATCGTTCCAATTTTATCGGAGGTCGCCTAAGGGACGAACATAACCATTTAAGGGCTGTATATAAACCAGTCATAACTTCTTCCTCTAGTCAATGTGGGACAACTGATTTGACACTATTTGGTTAAAATTTTACAAATCTTGACTCTTATTTTATTATGTATTAACTTTTTTCTATCTATTGGATGTGTAAACTTTTTAATAAATATCTGCAGTTCAATTTCCCAATTTGATTGGATAGATGGAAACATACAACTGAGGTACTGCTTTCCTCGTGCAGCATTTGATACGTCATCTTTGTATTATAGTGTACAACTATTATCATGTTCAGTCTAGGCTCTTGTGTTTGCATATTACATGTCGAGTTTCTGTTGTCAAAGTTAGTAACATCCTGAGAGGTATTTTACTTGCAATAAAAAAGGTTAGAGTAGAAATTGTATGATATACTAATGGCTTTGAGGGGAAATGAGATGTTCTGTTCTCTTCTCCACATAATCTATGTTGTTGTACGATACCGAAAACAAACCCAAAGTTCGATAACGCATAACCGCTAGATCGCAAGTTGTATCGAGCACAAGTAGCGAACACGAGAGACTACAAAGAACCGAAAAACATACATGCACACGGTATACCCTCAAACCCCACTTTATTAATAACCCTAATAAAGAATACAATGAGGAAGAAGAATTCAATGAACTAGGATCCCCCCATCCCTATTTATAGAGATGACGGGGTAGGCACCTCCTTAAGTCAAATAGGAAACTTCCTATAAACCAACTTAAGGAGGTTACCTAAATACTTCCTAATTCAAGTATATTCCTAATCTATATTACAAAGTACACTTAAGTCCCTAAACTATATTTAAGTTTGATTCTAATATTACAACAATTTCCACCTTAGGAGTAACACTTAAACATAACCGATACTCAACACCTTTTACCGATGTTAGAACCTCAGACCCAGGACCACCTTGTTAACCAGACATTGTACTTCTGTAATTTCCCTAGATTAGGAATAGACTTGTATTAGGAAGTATTTAGGTAACCTCCTTAAGTTGGTTTATAGGAAGTTTTCTATTTGACTTAAGGAGGTGCCTACCCCCTCATCTCTATAAATATGGATGAGGAGGGATCCTAGTTCATTGAATTCTTCTTCCTCAACGTAGTCTTTATTAAGGTAATTAATAAAGAGGGGTTTGAGGGTATACCGTGCGCATATATGTTTGTCAGTTCTTTGTAGTCTCTTGTGTTCGCTGTGCTCGATACAACTCGCGATCTAACGGTTCCGCTATTGAACTTCGGGTTTGTTATCGGTATCGTACAACAAGTGGTATCAGAGCCTGGTTATTGTGGTCTCCGAAGATCGAGTGTTAGATCGAGGTTACGAGTTGGTTAAAATATCGAGGTGTTAAAATACGGTTTTGAAGTTTGAGGTTTCGATTCAAATATATTTGAGTAACGATCGTGACTGGAAAAAAGGTTTTCAGTTGGAATCGATTTTCATTGAAGTAGCGATCGATTTTATCAGGATAGCGAGAGGTTAAAAGGGTTTAATATATTATATTAAACCACGTGAATAACCATACAAGTTTTTCCTTGTTTGGTCTAATACGTATGAACCACTGGTCTTGCCATTGTTGTGGCCAATTTTATTGTTCCCAATCACCGTTACTGCCAGTACCACAGACTTCCTTATCTGCAAATGTATATTAGTTTTCACCAAACTTTAGGGATTAGTATTGTACGAATGTATTCTAAGCTAGCATGCATACACAAAAAATTGGCACTCTTTCACAAACCTTGCTTATCTGCTTTCTTATACTCACTGCGCATTTGTACCCATCAAACTGGATAAAGCCGGCCTACATTAACGTCATAAATCTCTGATAAATCTCAGCGAATACAGGTCAACAGTTACTACATTTAAAAATATAGGATAACAATTTCTCCCTATAAAGGTAGCCGAACTTATATTATTATATTTGTGAACCACATAAACATATATCGATATAACTATTAAACGTATATCAATTTATATTGAGCCTTAGTTTATTTATATATAATTATTAACAAAAGCTTGTAAACTTAAGGCACATACCTCAACAACTAGTTTTGCAGCTTTCTTGCTCTTGAATTCCATAAATGCATAGCGATACGTCTCATCCTACACATAGAATATATATTTATCAGTTTCATATAGATGACCATAATATGCTTGAAAGATACTGTAGTATATATGAGCCAAGCCAAACCTTAATTGTTCTAACTTGGATATTCGTGTGCTTGATATTTACAAAATTTTTAACCACGCTGGTCGGTGTTCTGCGTGTAGTTATTAGTGGCAGAACTTTAACATAGATCGTCTTATCTGCGCAAGTATTTAAAGAGCTTTCATTAAAAAATATATTATGGTCACTATTAAAATAACATTCATAAATACCAAATAATATGCAAGAAATATGACAATAGATCTTGGAGTACCAATATATTTTGAAGAAATAGTTGGTTTGGCACGAGCTACTGATGACGATCTTGTTTTGTATGTCGTTAATCGTGGTTTTGTGAGTTGTGTTTAAGATTAGCTACGCCTTAGTGAACCATGACCTAGAATTTAATAGCAAAAAATTATATATACTTCAGACCGAATAAGCTTACAATGGTAGCATAAGATGTTTTCTGTTCAACTTCACCCTGGGAATCTGGAGGCGATTTCTCTTCATCCTGGCCTTTTTCGATATCCATAATTTCATCTTTAGAGCTAGATTTTCTGCTTTTTTCCTTTCCGAGAATCTCATGAGAAACTTCTGTCGTGATATCTTTTTCTAAACAAAGTAGAACATCAGCTAATTTATACAACATACAATATAATAAATGAGAAATTAGATTACCACTAAGTATATACCTTTCTTTCGATGTGAACTAGATTTTCCATCTGTTTTTTGAAAGCCATCAACAATAGCATTCAGAATAGTTAACGATCTGGATTTTGTGACCTACATTTAGGAGCAATACTGCTTTAGTTAACCTTCATTTGAATTTTGAAACACATATATTCAACAACATAAAGATTGATAAAAGTTGCTCACAATGGATGCATAAGACTTTTTCTTGATAACTTTTTAGTGTTTGAACGTTTCTCAGATAGTACCGATGAACTCATATTGCCTGATAAGTTTACGCATTCTGTTATCATTTCCAGTTGTTCGATCCATTGTGATTTGGTTCCTTGGTGTGGAGAGCTTCATCCTTGGTTTTCAAAGAAAGGAAACTTCAAAGACTGACAGAAGAGAAAGGTAAGATAATTCTTTCTGGCCTTAACTTCAAGCGGGGGAGGCCCAGGTCTACATACAGGTCTTGGATCAATAGAATCCTCCAATTGCTAGGGAAAGAATACCTATTAAGAAGGTAGGTTCAGTCCAGGAGGCTAGTTTGAAATGAAACCCGGACTCGCTGAGGTTCACACACCTTTCTTTATGAAATTACACAGCAAGCTGGAAGCTTGGTACTAATAGCCTCTAGAGTATACATATTGCCTTGAAGAGAGGAATAGATGAAACTGGAAGAATTGTCAAATGAATAGTCCAGAAAAATCTTAGTTCACAGAGAAGAGAAAAAACAACGATCAAATTCATTTTCATAAGAAGCTAATCTTATTGTCTTCTATAGAGGTCCCCTGGTCTTTCAATTTAACTAGATTGTCTTCTATTAAACAAACGAAAAGATATAATCAAACGACGTGAAACAAACATGATCAAACGCGATTAACAAGAAAAATCGATATTATATATGCCACTGTCACCGCCAATACGATTCATTTTAAAAATTAGCGAGAAATTAGAGATACCAGTGTCGTCATTGGTGATAAGAACCGGAAGGAGTCATTGTGCATATAAAATCCTATGGCTTGTGGTGCCAACACGAATGTCTGAGAGAATCTTTTCATCGTATTATCTTTGGTTAATTCGCCTACTACTTCTACAACAACCTAGTTTTTATATCGAGTCCTAAGCATGCTCAGGAGTCGATAGAAAACTATTGTTGTAGGAGTAGTAGGCAAATTAAGAAAAGATAATACAATGAAAATATTATATCAGACATTCGTGTTGGCACCACAAGCCATAGGATTTTATGTGCACAATGACTCCTTTCGGTTTCTTATCAACAATGACGACACTTGTATTTCAGATTTCCCGCTAATTTTTAAAATGAATCGTATTTTCGGTGACAGTGGCATATATAATATTCATTTTCTTGTTAATCGCGTTTGATCATGTTTGTTTCATGTTGTTTGATTATATCTTTTTGTTTGTTTAGCAGAAGACAATCTAGTTCTAATGAAAGACCAGGGGACCTCTACATAAGACAATAAGATTAGCGTAAACTAATCAGGAAATATGAGTTTATCAGTACTATCTGAGAAACGTTCAAACCCTAAAAAAGTTATCAAGAAAAAGTCTTATGCATCCATCGTGAGCACCTTTTATTAATCTTTATGTTGCTGACTATGTGTGCTTCAAATGAAGGTTAACTAAAGCAGTATTGCTCCTAAATGTAGGTCACAAAATCCAGATCGTTAACTATTCCGAATGCTACTGTTGATGGCTTTCTAGAAAACAAATGGAAAATCTAGTGCACCTAAAAAGAATGGTATATACTTAGTGCTAATCTAATTTCTCATTTATTATATTATCTGTTGTATAAATTAGCCGATGTTCTACTTTGTTTAGAGAAAGATATCACGATAGAAGCTTCTCGGGAGGTTCTCGGAAAGGAAAAAAAATAGAAAATCTAGCTCTGTAGATGAAATTATCGATATTGAAAAAGGCCAGGATGAAAAGAAGTCCCCTCCAAATTCCCAGGATGAAGTTGAACAGAAAACATCTTATGCTACCATTGTAAGCTTATTCAGTCTGAAGTATATATAAATTTTTGCTATTAAATTCTAGGTAATGGTTCACTAAGGCGTAGCTAATCTTAAACACAGCTCGCAAAACCAAGATTAACGACAAACAAAACAAGATCGTCATCAGTAGCTCGTGCCAAACCAACTATATCTTCAAAAAAATATTGGCACTCCAAGATCTATTGTCATATTTCTTGCATATTATTTGGTATTTATGAATGTTATTTTAATAGTGACCTTAATATATTTTTTAGTGAAAGCTCTTTAAATACTTGTCGTAGATAAGACGATTGTTAAAGTTCTCCCACTAATAACTACACGCGGAACACTGACCAGTGTGGTTAAAATTTTTGGAAATATCAAGCACACAAATATCCAATTTAGAACAATTAAGGTTTGGCTTGGCTCATATATACTATAGTGTCTTTCAATCATATTATGATCATCTATATGCAACTGATAAATATATATTCTATGAATTCAACAGCCAGAAAGCTGCAAAACTAGTTGTTGAGATACGTGCCTTAAGTTTACAAGCTTCTGTTAATAATTATATATAAATAAATTAAGGCTCAATATAAATTGATATATGTTTAAAAGTTATATCGATATATGTTTTTGTGGTTCACATATATAAATAATAAAGTTCGGCTACCTTTATAGGGAGAAATTGTTATCCTATGTTTCTAAATGTAGTAACTGTTGACCTATATTCGCTGAGATTTACCAGAGATTTACAATGTTAATGCAGGCTGGCTTTTCCAGTTTGATGGGTACGAATGCACAATTGAGTATAAGAAAGCAGATAAGCAAGGTTTGTGAAAGAGTGCCAATTTTTTGTGTATGCATGCTAGCTTAGAATACATTCGTAATACTTATCCCTAAAGTTTGGTGAAAACTAATATACATTTGTAGATAAGGAAGGCTGTGGTACTGGCAGTAACAGTGATTGGGAACAATAAAAGTGGCTGCAACAATGGCAAGACCGGTGGTTCATAACATGTAGTTTAATTAGTTGATTATTTCTCGGGACCGTCACGTTTTTTCTGGTGTTAAATAATCTTTGTCTAATTTTGTATTTGAAAACAAGGTCTTGTTTTGTTATGTTTTATTAAAGGGACTTAGTGCTTTTTCAGAGCGACTCAATGATTTGATTTGGTATGGATTTCGAAATTCATATTGCTAAGTAAATTGTCATAGAAGGAGTGCTTTAAGATTAGCTGCTCGGAGGATGGGGGAAAACAATTACTACCGAACGAGAATGTAGGAAATGGCATCACGAAGTTTTTTTAAGTGACTTTCCATAATTCTCAATTGTCACCACTCGAGACATCATGGCCATCAGCTGAAGCGGTTAATGAAGTCCCCTCTAAGGATGAGAATCAATATCAGTCAAATGCGTCAAATGGTTGCCCTGATGTTTGTAAATTAAAAGCCGTGGATCTGGATCAGGATCAATTATATGGGTCAAATGGTTATGTGTATGATTGTAAATTTGAAGCTGAGGACCTGAATCAATCAAATGGTGAAACGGGTCAAATGGTAATCTTGCTGCTTTCAATCAGAAGATGAGAATCGGTCAAATGGGTAAGATGATATAGGTGTTTGTGAATCAGAAACAAATAGTTTGTTAACCTTGGAAGAAGGAAATGATTCACAGTATTATTATGAAAAAGAAGACCTTTTTGAGAAGTATACGACAAATATTCCGATGATGAACTGGTTTTAAAATCGCCAATACCAGATGAAAATGAAATTAGTTTGAGTTTAACGAATCTCGTTGGAGACTATGAAAATATCATGAGGAATTTTTTATTTGGTATAGATAATCATCGTTTTGTGTTTTACTGGGATGCCTTATGGCCACGTACAACTTGAACAAAAGCACCACTGTTAGGAATTTACTAGAAAGAGGGGTTGAAGATGAAGATGTGTTCTATGACAAAGTTATCCTCACATGTTTTGCACGTGTTTGAGTAAACTAATGGAGTTTTGAAAGAAGGAGGAACATCGCAAAAAGTTGAGAACCACATGAACAATCTATGTACTTATTTTGAAATAAGGACATGGGTTCCAAGTGGTTAAAGAAGAATGAAGAGGCATATTCAGTGGGGTTAGACAATTTCTTGAATGAAAAGTACCTTGGATGCGAGGAGACGGATAATCTATTTGAAGGTAAATTGCCAGGTTCTTTACATTAAATAACTTAGAGGAAGAGACGACTTGTGTTGCTTCTAGGCAAAGGGATAAGAAAAATATTTGGTAGAAGATACGGCTCGTGCTACTATTGCCAAGTGAAACCGGTGAAAACTAATTGAAAGTTGAAATAACATAAGTTTTTGTCTGACAGTAGAAGTTAATTACTGACTCGATTCTTTTTCCTTTTCTTAGGGAGATCTGCGTCACAAATTATGTGTGTTCATGCGACCGTTTGGCGGCAGAGAGGGCAAAGGAAAACGCCGGGCAATGGCTAAGGCAGAGGCCATGGAAAAGGCAATGATGGGTTGTTAGAGAACTGGAAAAGACAACGAATCTTCCGAAACTGGGAACATGTTCTAAGAATAGTTATTATGTAGATGTACATCATTTTTAGTTTATGTCATAGATTAGTCATGGGCACTTATGTTTTATTTATGATATGTAGTGACACCTGTTACGTCGCATGCTTAATTTAAAGGACAAGTTGTATTGGTTCTTATCAAGTTTGTTAATGCTCGTTTGGTAGAGGGAATTTCAATTAGAATTAATGCACAAAATACATCCTGTTTAGTAACAACAAACACTTAAACTTGGAAAATGCATTAAATTTTCTTTTGTTTATTTTTTTAGCAATATTTTGACTAGGGGTGTCAAAAAACCCGATTAAACTTATTTGAATCGAGTTATTAGATCAATATTTTTATTTGAGTTATTAGCGTCAACCTATGTTAGTCAAATAATCACACATCTAAAAAATATATACTAATAACAAAGCAATAGTTAAATTTATATTTAGAAAATATTTACATATGTATAATATGTAGTAATAAGAAAATATTTAATCTTACTATTTTTATCTCAATACGAAAGAATACCATTTCCACTGCAAGTGAGATGGAAAACACAATACAACAAAATGCACTATAGACAATTTATCTTCTTAGTAAATCTCCGCCTTTTTTTTGGCGTACCAAACATAAGAATTATTGATAATTTCATTTTTTTTATTTCCTTTTCTCTTTATCAAACATTCTCGGATGCGTTCAGTTGGAGAAAAGTATTCCATTTTTCTAAAAAATTCATTTAGAAATGAAAAAAACATAAAACTTGTTTAGTCGCATTAATTTTTGAGTTTGAACTTTTCATGATTTTTTAATATGAAAAAAAAATCATACAAAAATGAAAGCACGAAATATTTAACCAATATAAATAAGATGTATAATATCATATGAAAGAAAATGAGAATATATATAATAATAAAATTTTGCAAATAAAATATCGATGAAGGTTATTTCTATAATATTAGCATAAAAACACCTCATTATAAATAATTTAATTATTTAAACATAAGTACATGTACACTAAAAAAAGAAAATATATTGTTGTGACAAATAAATACCTACATATTATTGAATAGTTAAAGCGGTTACACTATTCATATGCAATATGATAATGGTCTTTTGAACCTTGTATATTTTTATGTCTGAATTTGACTTGGGTTTTTTGTTTTTTTTTTTCAGTTGCTAGTGTTTAATCATTTTATATTGCTACATCTTTCGATTATTGAATTTCGTAAAAAAATTATGATCTAGTATCTTTAGTATAAAAAAATATAGTAATATTATTTTTCTAACTAATATAATACCGTATGTCAAAATGAATATAATATATAGTAATAATACTATGTAAGTAATATTCGTACAAGAATATATTATGGCATTAAAAGCATGAAAAAGTTAGCTTATTATAAACAAAACGTTAATAAAGAAAATGGAATAATACATTGTTATAATATTATGTAAGTAATATGCAAGTTGTTTTATATACCTTAAGTTAATAATCTTGTTAACTATTAATGAATTTGTACTTTAAGTGAGGATAAACATTAATTATACAAGACAAACTAAAAATAATATATTAATACATATATCTGTTTTAGGAAGAGTCGAGGAATTTTTTAATAATATCCCCTCATTTTGGCGGGAAAAATTTTCTGCCACGTGTTATAGCAAAATGATACACGTAAACACAAACGTGTTCACACCTGCACCTCTTCATTAGCAAATCTCCAAAACCACTTTCTCTCAGCTTTGTTGGGTTGTTTTGGGTTCTCTCTCAAAAAAACTCCAGCGCCCCCAATTGTCACATCCACCGCCTGAAAAGTCCATAAACAATTATTACTGATTCTTTCAGCTATTGATTGAATCGAATGGGTTATAGCAGGACGAGGAAACCCCAAACCAACCTAATCTTTTTCTATCTCAAAACACACATACACAACCACCATTAATCTTTTTCTATCTCAAAAGAGATTGTGAAAGTAAGTCTAATCAAGATACATAGAAAAAGTCTTCAAGATCCCTAAATTTTAGGCTATCGAAGAATTAAATAATTACTTTGTGTGTGCTATGGTCTACCGGAGTTCAGCTTACACGGCCCCATAAAAACACAAAACCCCTTCGCTGTTTTCTAATTTCCACCACCAAATTACACACACAGACAAAAACCCACCGGAAAAGAAATCAGGGTTTGTATGACTAGATTAATAGGGTTTGTATTTGGGATGTGACAAAAAAATGGACACCAAGATTTATTCATGGCAAGCCTGCCGCTAATGACTCATAATGAAAGACAATGGTTAGTCACTTTTATAATTGTTGTTATTTTTTATATTTTCTATTTAATAGAATGTTTATTGATTTTGGTATGTATTATGTATATATTTAAAAATTGAGATTTTTTTCAACATAGTAATTTCAGTTTTTTTATTTGATTTAGGCATAAGCGCTTGGAAGCTTTACAACCTATTATTGAAGGGTCTACTCGATAATTCTTCCAATGGTATGATTTTTTTTAATTTTTATTGTATTTGATGTTTTCATAAATTCTCCTGATCTTATTACTCATTTTTTTGGTTGATTTTCGGTTTGGATAGATTGTGTATAAAGTGTGTTTAACAAAAATCGTGGTTGATTTGATGAAGATGTCTCATGGGGGTAGAGTTTAATATATATAATGCGGAACCAAATTAGTGTATTTGAATCGTGTATGAATCTGTAGTTTTTTAGGTGTATTGTATCTTTTTAAGGGGTGTTTGTTTCGGCTTACGTAGCCGGTGTATCGTTTATTTCAGTTTCGGCTTATGTTTCATAAGCTCAATTTTTTAGCTTCTTCTGAAACTTTTCGGTCTATACAAATTCATTATGAACTACGAAGTAATAAATTTATATAAACCAAGAGTTTCAGAAGCTTATGAAACACAACCCTGAACTCAAATAAATCATAACTTGACTAAATAAGCTGCAACAAACACCCCCTTAACATTTAGATAGGCACTTATGTCCGTGCAAAGGCTAATCTATGAAACATAAACTAAGTTCTTAAAAGGAAGATGACAATAATCATGATAATAAGCAGTGGCAAACACGTAAGAAAGTGTATCTTTCCAGACCTTGATTATGTAGAATTCCTATATCGGTTGCTTTTAAGTTACACATTTTCACACTCTTTGAAAAAAAATTTATTAGAACGATGTAGTGGATCTTGCTTTCCTAAAATGGTTTGGAGGTAGTGGTTTTGGTGTAATATCCATATGCATTATCCGATTGAATTGATATGGTTACTATAGCATCTGAGTAACTTTAACCAAAATGACTTTATGAAAGTATTATTGAGCATCTTAGGATTTTGTTCAAACCAATAGAACACATGGATTAAATTTGTTTCTTTACGTGTTTGCAGAAAAAGCAATTCAAAAATAACGAAGAAGGTTAAGGAGAAATATGTGTCGGCCATAGTTTGCGGTCTTAGACGAAAGGTAACCTCCAATCTATATTCTGCTGTTTTTTTTAATGTTCTATCGTAATCTAATACTAGCTTCGTAGTAGGTATTTCTTTCGTATATAAGGTAAAAAGTTTGTACATTTTTAGCTATTGTCGTTAACTGAACAATACCGTTCGATTATGGGTCAGATAAATATCTAAAAATGAAAAAATCCGGGAACCGGACGAATCTGCTCGCAGGTTAAGAATTACCAAGGTAAGTCCAAAATTTTATAAGCAAGTGAATTTGGTGTTCAGGATTGCTTATTTTTACCGCTAATGTTTTTCTAATCAAACTATTAGAATGTACATTTTTTAAATTGTTATCGGTCATACTGTGGAAGTGGCCAGTGTAAGCCGAAACTAGCAAATAAGCAACCTATTTTCCACCCAAACTTTTAAAAGTGTATTTCAACCCAAAATGAGCAAAATAACAGACAATAAGCTAAAAGCTCAAGTGTGCTTAGTTGCATTAAAATATGACGATAAGTTGAAAAAAAAAATAAGCAACCCAGTGCTTTAGTATACTGTTCCATTGTTAAGAAGTAATTACGTACGCATACTAAACTTCTTGATCCTTAAAGTAAGTTAACTCTGATAATGGCGAAATTGGGCAAGTCATGCAAATGGGTCAAAACAGATTTTGGGTGTGTCGAAAATTGGTCAAAAATGATACTTGAATAGAAATTGAATTCAGTCAGTTCAAAGTTAGTCATTTCTGTAGGTGTATGTATATATTTATGCTATCTAATATAGGAGATTATTTTTTCATAGATCAGGTAAATGGTTATCTTTTCGTACTTGGTAAGTACTGCATATATATTTACTACTGTATCAAACTGTTATATTGTACTAACTTTTGTACTAACTTTAGATAAAACTTCAAATTAAGGTTATCAGTTAATTCATTGTCATTGTCAAAAGATATGCTATAGACAATTGTAAATAAGTTATCCCAATCACCCTGTTAATATTCTTATTTGTTCACCGCCTTTGTTTTTTTTTCTAAATGTCATACAGCCAACTAAAACCGTATCACCATCATCGTAACGACTTACTTATGTTTTGCAGGTACGCTACATTGTTATTATGAACTCCTCAAATTTTGCACAAAAAAGATTCAGCCGCCTATTGTTCATCGACATATTTTGGTGAAACAATGTATAACAATTTGATAAATTTAAATCTAAAGTAGCTTCTTTGTGTTTGAGCTCTTCTTCTCATGCCAACTTACTTGCGCTCAACTAGAGGCTCCACAGCGAAGCGCGGGTATACAAATCTTGTTGTAACAATATTATGTAACTAATATTAAATAAGAGTCTATGTCATAAAATAAATAGCATAAAAATATTGACTTATTATAAATGAAAAATATAATACTAGATTAATATATAGTGATAATATTATGTTATTACCATATAGATACAAAATTATTTTATAGCATTAGTAGAATAAAATAACCTAACTTAAATACATCTAATGATTTAGATGTAATTATAAGGAAATAGTTTATATAACCGAAAAAGTAATTAAAAAATAAGAATTATTTTGAAGTTATAAAAAATAGTTTATTGACTGTTTTATTTTAAACCCGCAAAACCAATTGATCAATTTGAGTTTTGTATGTCTATTTTTTACGTCTGTTGTTTTTGTTTTAGATTGTTAGAATTTTTTACTCCCTTATACATTTTAAATAACTTTATTGATAATGAAAACCCACTAGATGAACATGTGAGGAAAGTGGTTAAGGCATGAGTGTAATATGTGAATATTTGGTTTGATGTAAAGTTTCTCTCTATTGAAAAAATTTATCTATAAACTAGTAGTTTATTATGTTTGCATTGTTTTAGACAATTCATATAATTTATTTTATAATAATTTGTTAGTTATACATCTATAAAAAAATAGCGTATCGTTCTTTGTTAGTTGTTCCATATTGAAATAAAAAACCTGTTAGTGAAAAACATTTACAAAATAATTATTTTTGTTTATTTTACTAAAACATGTATTGTAAACCTATTTATTTGGATTTTGTTGTCAAATACCCACTAAAAACATGTTGCGATATATTAAAATAGAAAGATATTTAGATCACTGACCTATTAAATATATCTAAGAATGGCAAAATTTAAGATTTAATATGGTGTTTGAAAACTATACTATTAATCAAGTATCAAGTAATGTCATATTTATGTAGGGCTGTAAATGAACCGAACGTATGCGAACGGAGGTATGTTCATGTCTGTTTATTTAATTTTAGCCGAACAAATAAACGAACGCGAACGCTTAATCGGACAAAAATTGTTGTTCATGTTCGTTTATTTAGATTTGAACTTGTTCATGTTCGTTTATGTTCGTTCATATAACTTAAACGAACGTAATCGAACGAATATAAATGAACATAAATGAACATAAATGAACGTAAATGGTGATACATAAATGTAAATGGGTTAAACGACCGTGTAACTAAAGGTTTTACTTTAAATGATTCATATCATCATCTTATATACTTATATAATCATCATATCCCAAAATATTTAAGAGAAATTATAAATACTTTGTAATCAAGTACTATATTAGTAATATATTATTGTTAGACATTTAAAAATATTTGTTATATACCTTATTATTATTCTTAACATTTGGAATATTAATCGAACGTAAACTAACGAAATAACGAACGTAACCGAACGTTCACGAACGTAAATGAACGAACGAAGCCTTTGTTCACGTTCGTTTATTTAACTAAACGGACCAAAAATCTTGTTCGTGTTCGTTTATTTGTTAAATAAACGAACATAAACGAATTTTTTGACGAACGATCGGCGAACGGTTCACTGAACATTTAGTTCGTTTACAGCCCTATATTTATGAGTAATGAAATGAAACTTTTAATTGTATAGTATAATAATAATAAATTAATTTGAACTAATAACATTCTATCATTATGGACACAAAATTCCTAATGATTTATTAAATACTTAAAATTTTAATATAATATTCTTAATAAAATTATAAAACTAATTTTTAGCATATAAATTAGAAATACGCGTTGTGTTAGAACTCTAAGTGTCTTCTTTGTATGTGTAACATTTCTAGTTAACTATACATCTTTGATACATATAATTTGAGTTTAATGCAATAAATTAAAGTATTAATGATGATAAAACTTAACTTATGATACATAAAATTTGAGTTTCATACAATAAGTTAAAATATATGATTATAAAACTTAAAATATATTATATATTTTATAAATTGATAAAATATAATTTAATTCATAAAGATAAATATGATATATAAAATTTGAGTTTCATGCAAAAAAAAAGTAAGTGTTAAAAATTATTAAACTATAAATATATTATAATTCTTTACATTAATAAAATATAACTGAGTCTTACATATATGTATTAATAATTAGAATACTATGTATGTACTTTATAAATATAAAACTAAATAAAAGAATATGATGTTATAAAATTAAGTATTAATGGTTATAAAATTATAATAATATTGTTTTATAAACTAATAAAATAAAAGTTAAGCCACATATGTAAGTATTATTTATTATACTACTATAACTTTATTATATATTTATAAAAATATAAAAATAATTAAAGCATATGTAAGAAAAGTAAAAATGTCTAAAACTGTAGTTTAAGCCATGTGCAACAATAAATAAAACTAGTGTTAATACAATTATTAATTATAATATAAAATCTTTGAGTTTTATTTTATGCATGTAACTTTTTATGAAGGGAAAACTATGATTATATTATGAAATTTATAATTTTGACAGAAACATAATTTTAACTACGTGTATATATATATATATATATATATATATATATATATATATATATATATATATATATATATATATATATATATATATATATATATATATATATATATATATATATATATATATATATATACTAGTGGCAAAACCCGTCCGATGGACGGGTATGACTTCTGATTGTCGTTTAACTTTTTTTATTTGTAAATATTTTTTGTAACGTCAAATTGAGGGGTACGACTTCTGATTGTTGTTTAATTTTTTCATTTGGTAAATATATGTTTGTAATTTTTTTAGTATAGTTGTCTTTTAATGTATTATCAATCGTGATGACTTGTATTTACTGCTTAAGTTTTTTACTTACTATATTAGTTGTTTGAGTAAATATTAGTTCGTATGTTTTAAGCATACTTGGTTATTTAATGTTTTATAATTTGTTTTTAATACATTATAAAAAATTTCAAATTATTAACATAGTCTTTGGAAAATAATAAACTAACAAAGTTACTTATAATTGGTAAAGAACTTCATATCTTAAGAATTTTCTTTCTCTTAAACTTTGAAAAAAAATCAAAGGAAATGACTTGTAATTATAGTTTACATTTTTTGATTAACTGATTATTGGTGTTTAAAAATTGTATATTTTACAACGATTTTTTATGCATAGTAGTAATATTTGTCAAATTATTTGTGTTTATTATATTAGTAAATATACTTTTATTTTTTTAAACTAATCATATATAATTTGAATAATTTTTTTTATAACAGCTTCTTTTGATTGATGGTATAATTTTATGTTCTTTTTATAACAAACGGAAGTTAATTAGACAAGTTCATGTTATATAATAGAAAAATGAGATAGTTTTTAGTTGTTTTAATCATAAATGAAGTTAATGGTTAGACAAATCGATATTATATAGTAATAGATAATCTAAAATTCTAAACTCGGGAAATATGTGAGACTTTAGTATAAAGAAGTAAAAATCATGAAATAAAAATTATTTGAAATTAGCTGACACAGTGATGTTTGACGACCGACCCACTTTCCTTACCAACGCCGATCGTCTCGTATCCGCGCTCATCACTCCCTCTATTTCAATTTAGTTTTCTTCAGCCTTAACATTTTAATAAAGAAACAGGAATAAACCAAAATAGAACAGAAAGGTATAGAAATAAGAGAAACATAGTTGAACTTTAAATTGAAGTTCTCTTAAATTAGGTTAAAATAGAGAAGTAATAAGGTGATTTTATTTTACTTTTGATAAACCAATATAAAGTAATCTCTAGTGCACCACACGTGATACGCATAATGAAATCTTTTAAATGTTCAATGTATTGCAAGATTTCCATGTCATGCAATCGTTTCAATTTTGTTAGTTTCTGGATATACGCGTACGATACTTTGTATCTCTTTACAGGGGCGTACCCACATGGGAGCCGGGCGTGGCACGGGCTACACCCGATTTTAGGTCACGAAGGGTAAATTTGTTATAAAATAAATCTTTTCTCCATATGTGCAACACCCGTTTTTACATAATGTAAGTCAACTTGAGTATTAATAATCGTAAAAAAATTTTGTACAACACCCTGTTACAAATTCTGGGTTCGCCTCTGTCTCTTTAGTCACAATTCAGTTAATTATGATAAATTAGTTATAAGTAAATAATGCGGAGTATATAAGTTACACGAAATCTAAATAAACCTTCCTAAATGTTTGAATGTATATGTTGAATGCTTTAGTGAAGTCAAGTGTAATGTGACGTAGCATTCAATTACCACTCCATTAAGCGTATAATAATAAAATACAATGATGATTCTCTAAGGCTAGATGGAACAGTGAGTGAAAAATATATCGTCACGTTAATGTCACATCAGCTTTCGCTCTCCACTCAACCAACCTACCTTTTAATATTACTGGCGGTGAAAAACTCACTGTGACGTCATACCCTGCTAAATACCTAACCCACTCACGAACTATTAAAATAAACTACAAAAATTAAAAGAAAAAAAAGGAACCCATATATTATAACTCACCTAGATGAGAAATCTACCACAGTAAGTATAACTTAAGTCTTATTTTTTTTGCTCATGGTGAAAACTCACGCATGAAAATTTTAATCACTGTAAGAAGTCACCCCATTCCATCCGGACTAAATTATTACAGAAGCATTCCATGCATTTAAACGTGACAAATAGCACACCTTTTGATTGAAACCATACATGTGACCACAAGTTCAAGACGACTATGATGTTATATATAAAGCCGCACTAACCCTTGAGAGTCCCTAGTCCTATATGCACCGAGGTCTACAAATATTTATCACACTAAAAAAAATTCGTTTATTAAAATTTTTATTTACTAATAAGATAACCAACTATTTAAGTCATTATAACTTTTGTTTACCCAAACATAATAAATATAAAATTAAGAAAAAAATCCACAACTTTTGCTTACTCTTTTGCCTATTAAAAAGAGTTATTAAAAGTTTTACAATTTTACTTACTAAATATTCAATAAAAATAAACTTTTAGTGATCCTTCGATTACCTACTCTTTTTCTTTTTAGTAAGATTTAATAAAAATAACTTTAATAATTTTTTAAGTAGAAATTGATATAAAATAATTTAACGCTTTTCTTATTACTTACTTTTTTTAACAAATATCATCAATTTTATAGTGTCAGTAAACCATTTATTGACTATAAAGAACAACTCCTTTAAATGGCAAATTAAAATACATGGTTTAAATATTCATTAAGCAAAAATAGTACATCATTATATAATGAATTTAATACCTGAAGTTATTTATTAAGAATTGATATATGGTACGACAAAATCTTGAATTATATCAATTTCTGGCTTAATAGCATGTTGCCTTGATCTTCTTTCATCATGATAAAATTTGAATATAAATCGAGCCATCCAATTTCATCAACAACGACCTGCTGTAATCAAACACATATACATCAGCATGTTATATAACTAATAAATCATTTTAATCAATTACAAACCTCGATGAAAAGCTGATAAGCAAGGAGTTCCGAACCCAAAAAAACTAACCAAACTAAAAATCGATTTTGAAAAAATCACGAATCGAAAACCGAACCGAATTTAAACCGATTAAAATCAAAACCGAAGTGAAACTGAATGAAAAAATACAAACCAAAAAAACCGAACGAACTATTCGGTTTCGGTCGGTCCAGTTCCCCTTTGTTTGTCGGTTCGATCGGATTGCGGTTGGCTTTGATCAGCCCTACGGGACAAAAGGTCATGACATGCTTGAGAATTTGTTGAAGATTGAGTTATTATTTTATTATGAGTCAATTTGTAATAGGAACGCATTCATTCTTTACATATTCCTATACCCACTATCAGCTACAACCCCATCAAGGCCATCATGGATCAGTATCATTATCACCAACAACACAGTTACTGTATTCAAGTTTTCACAACTTTAGTATAAATGTTTGTTACAGCTATTAGCTATAACCCTATAATTGTCTTTGAGTTTATTTTATAGATAAATGACACAAACCTAAAATATGCCATGTAAGATAGAGTCAACGACAGGAAATGGTACATGGAGTTCTACTCTAATAATAGAAATAAGAATTTTAGATTTATCCCTATGCAAACAATACAAAATTTAAAGATAGATACTCCTAATAAAAATTATAAAGACAAACCACAAAACTTAATACAGATTAGAATTTCTTAAGTAAGCAAATATTTTCAACTGAGTACTATATATTGCTAGGACGAAATATAGGTTGATTTCTGTTATTAATTGTAAGACATAGTCATGGTTGAAGAGGCAGGGGAATCTGATGATCATAGGACAAAAAATGCCAATAAACACAGTGGTGTTGGATCCGACAGTGAAGAAGAAGAACGACCATAAGAAGCCGTAGACAATGTGGTTTCGAGAGACATACAACGACATCCTCTTGAGCACTCATGGACATTCTGGTTCGACAATCCATCTGCTAAGTTTAAGCAGGCCGCATGGGATAGCTCGATCCGTCCTATTTACACTTTCCCCCTACCATTGAAGAATTCTGGAGGTATTTTCATTTCAATTTTATTTGAAATCATTCACATTGAAATTAATAATCTCTTGTAAAATGTTGGATGAAATCATTCTGTATAAGATATAGAATCTAAAAAATTAGTGTCACTAAGTACGTACCTTTGTTCTATGATCAGTTTGCTTTGTATCAGCAAACTTCAACCTTCAATCAGAAAGCTGCAAGCTTTGATGAGCAAGATTCAAGCTTCAAGATTAAACCCCTTTCTTTTCCTTCTGAAACTGCTCATTTTCATGTACAGACATGTTTTAATAGCATTCTCTTAATTCATCCTCCCTATAAAAATCTCGTTCCTAGGTCTACCATTTCATAGTACATCAGAATTTTTAAAAAAACACTGGCATCTACGACCATTTTTTGTTATTGTGAAGTGGAACCCAAAAATGATATAAGAATGAAATATCTGTAAACACCATGGAATCCGATGAGAAGTATATAATTAGTGAAAAAAAGTACTATTTTCTGAAAGAAAAAAGACTATTCACATATAACTATATGAAAGAACCATAAACTGACAACAAATATCTTTGCTTTCTTTTTGCACCTGTGATTCCGCCAACGGTTATATTCCCAAGTACACATAGCGTTGGGAGTTAAATGACTTTAGTAACTTAACGTTTTCAACTTGGGCACATCCGATATACGTACTTAAGGTTTACTATGAAAGTAAAGAAGCCAAATAAGTGGATATAAATTGCAATAGAAGTAAAATTCCAAATTTTATTGGCAAAAAGATTTGGCCTACACTTTGTTGCAGATTTTGGATTTAAGGCAGTAATGATAACCTGCATAAAGCAAAAAGAAAAGAGATCAAACACTACTTAATGAGCTATTCACATAGACTGTCAAAGAGTTACGGAGTTTCTTTGACCAGTTTACTATAATTTGGTCAGTATGTGACTGTGTGTGGTCTTTCAACACAGCAGGTCATTAGGGTCTATCATTCTATCTGGTCGAATGATTGAATGGGGTGTCTGGTTGGGTGATTAATGACAATCTACACACTTATATAGTCATTAGGTCAGGTGTCAACTCAATAGGTAACGATTCACCACCACCCAAAACGGATATCGTGGATGAACTGTCAGGTCGAATCATATTGGCCAATACAGATGGACTCTTTACACGCTGCATGCATTAACACGAGTGACTGAACAAAAATAAAAAAGATTTTTTCAAAGTCCATCAAAATAGACTCAATAAATAAAAAAGGAAAAATTTGAGTATCAAGAAGTATGATCATTTCAGAAGTAATTCTTGGTTCAATGCCGACTTGTCTTGGTTTCTACTGATTCTATTGCAAAAGGTGTCAGCATCCATACAAAATAACAACACATGTATTACTACTACTACATTAAACTTACCAATTTTTAGGGTGTGTTTGGCATTCCATAGCTTCCAACTGTTCAATGATACTACCATCATCCGTAAAAGTTGAAACATGGTAAACAAACTTGTGATTATCAAGACGGTATTTAATTATGTCCACTTTAAAGGCGTGAGAAACTATACTTATCACCTTCTTGCTGGAACATATAGTATAAGGGTGGGATAGTGCTTGCACAACAGGTCAGAGAGTAGAGTTATCTTCTCTTCTTACTATGTTCAACTTTTTCCTTTTCTTCTTCTAACATCTAGACCACCCTAAATGCACTCAAACGCGCATAAGAATGTGAATAATGGCAGAACATACCAGGTCATTAAACATATTGTGGATTCTCTTAAGAACCCTTAAGAACAACAGCATGTGCACTTTCAACAAATTATTTTTGTTTATAATTGTTATAAGACTGACATTGTTAATTGAATACATACTTGATTTCGCTTGCTATCTTTTCTCTTCTTCAAGAGGATCAACACAATCTCACTCGTTGAACAATTAAATGAAATCCATTCACCTTGTGTAATCACTAAATCGTCGATCAATAAAATCTGTAAAAAAAATATTTCTTAACGGCCTTCAAATGTAACCGAGACATAACCATTATAAGCGGTGTTTGGAACCTGCTTTTAAAAATACACAGAAGCAGTTACTCAAACATTCAGAGGGTGTTTGAGATAGCTTATTAGGTGCTGATCTGTTTATATGTATTAAGTACATTTAAGACTTTTTAATCAGCAAAAAATGTTTTGGCACCCGCATTGACACCCGATCAGAAGTAAGTTTAGTCACGACATAGACACCTGATTTACCTTTCTAAATATTGATAGATATTCATCACACATAGAGTTTGGATTAAATGGCAGCTTCCGCCTATACAATAGCCTGAGCCACATCAACAACCGTCTGTTTTGCTGTAAAGCTCCTCATATTTTGCATAAATACTTGGACTGATGTTTGTATAAATCATAACGCGCACCCTTAACTTTGGTGTATTGAACACACTCATGTTGATTTAGAAAGACCTAATAGTATATTAAATCGAGCATCACGGTTTTGTAAATGTTTTTCATTAAATAACATTTTATAAAGCATATTTAATAGGGCCATACATGCTTATTTTAATTAGATACACAAATTTAAAATAAACAATTCAAAACATTATCTAAATCAGAATAACTTGCACACAAATGTACCTTGTGACCCAAATTTTTGTGACTAACCGGGTGATTTTCTTGAAGTAGCAGCACCAATACGCATGAGTCGAATTCAACAATAAGTTCCATTCGTTTCAGTCATATCCATAGTCCCTTCACCATCATCACCAAACCTTACAAAAATATAACCTTTAAATCAACAAGTATTGGCGTTAATGACAGGTTTAACAGCTTTAACTAACGGAAATTTATTGGCTCATCTTCATGTTCAATGTGGCAAAGTTCAAGATGAATGGTTGTTCTTTATTAGGCATAGCAATGCATTTTTATGTCTACAAAACCTTTTTGGCAGTAGGTGCCTACCTATATAATAATGACAACAAAAGTTTAGTATTAATTCATGCATACTGAAACACAATCTCATTCAACTCACATACTATAAAAAGATCTAACCTAGCAAGTTAACTTCAATGAAACTAATCTTTCCTAAATTTTCTTTATGGTCTTTCATCAGCCACTGTCCGAGATATAACCAAATAAAAACAGGCCACAGTATAATTTAAATGCTCACTCCTATTAAGCCACAAAAGTACTTTTATGTGCTGATAGAAGCGGTAGATCTAAAAAACATGAGATACCGACCGCGGTATAACATTAGTGTCTCATGTTCCTTGACTAACGTGTATAATATATGTATTACTTACCCAATCATAATTCTAGTCGAAATTTTTAGCAAGGAGTTGATTTGTGTCTTGTTAGAAGTTCCTGAAATATGAATGAAACAAAATTGATCAACATATAACCCGATGATACTATCAATATGGATACGTAAGCTACAATCTGAAGAAGTGGTAGATGGAGTGACCTTTTCCAGCTCTAGCCTGCCATGTATCGTGTAAACCTGCATATTCATCATTATTACATTACTGAACGTGTTATATCTTTGTAATGATTATTATAGAACCCACGACATCAACACATCTCAAAGGTATCCTCTCGAGCTACAATACTGGCCCGCTCACATAGTATTAAATGAAGAGTAGGGTGAACTTGTTTAACCGTGTAAAAGTTTTGCTTCAAGGAAGGAAAACTGATTTCACTATAGTCAACCGGGCGGAGATCTGCTGCTATGAGTCAAAGTTTTTAACAGATTATGCACCTTTATCAGTTTGGTACTGAATGTATATGTTCATTCAGGTTGTAAATTTTTAAAGGAGCACATTTTTCTCCTTAAAAAACGTACATTCAATCAGTGTGGTTTATTGGGTCCAAACCGAGTTTCGTTAAAGTCGGCATGACTTTCTTAGTCAAATTGGATTTTCAAAAGATATTTTACATAAAAAACATAGCTTTTTTTCTAGTGAATTAATCATTCTCAGTTCTTGCTTGGATAAAACTTGATTTGAATCCAAGATACGTCCTTCATGAATTTTTATTAGGCAAGTGAAAGAAAATATATACGTTTACTAATTGTAATACCTCTGTATATACTCCTTCGTAAATCTGGGGTAACTCGGCCAGGTATTTCAGGATAAATGCGCATGTATAGCCTGATTCGTCATGGTCAGCAATCAACAATCGGAGGATCTTGTCTGGAATATCATTTTATGTTATGAATTTGCCGTCTTCGTCCATAAACAGAATCATGTGAGCTTTCCCATTAGCCAAATCAATCTTTCTTTGCTTTACAATTGCAATAAAAGCTGCAATGCATTTGTATTGTTTGTTAGCTAATGACCGCTATGAGTATATTTAAACGATACTCAAGTCTAATATTTATAATCAGCAGGTTTAGTTTAATGATTTTGACAGTGTCATGTACGTAATATTGTAGTTTGGTAGCGTTACTCTACATTGTCTATGTCAACTTTCCTACGATAAGCCTGAGTCCGTTGACATCTCCAAACATAGATAATGTGTCAGCCATAAGTTTTGTATTTTAGATTCTATATTCTTGTTTATTTGGCATATTATTGAACCATGTGTGTTACAGAAAAGACATCTCACTTAAACCGAATATACACGATCCAAAATACAGAAAGGCACACACATAAACATATTATATTATTGTTTCTTAGGCATATTATCGAACACATTAACATGTATAGTTACCAAGGTTCCATGACTTACAGCCTAAAATTTTACTCTTTTAGCATGTCGTTTGCCCAAATTAACTTTTTCTTATAGATAATCAACTAATACCGGTGTCTCCTAAACCACACTTTTTCAAATATCGCTGCTACTAAAAGTCCTACTTTTTGCCCCGAAACTGCAACAAACACCCCTGTAATCAGAAATCTATATGTAACAAAAAGGTAAAACTTACATTTCTTTTGATTAAAGAAATCTTGTTAGCCATATTTCTTCATATCATCCGCACCTCAAATTACCCCGCGCATCGAATATTGAAGGTCCATATTTTAAGTAACCTGGCTAACTGAAGAAAAAACCATTCAAACTGGAGCTAAAAATAAGTTTGATTAGTACCTTAATCAAGATCATCGAATCACCACCGCAAGAATCCAAATAATCCATCACATCCCCAAAACCATCCGCATCTAAAATCACAATCAAAATCTAAAAATTGAAATATTAAAAAAAGCCTAAAATTGAACACAAAATCGAGCAACACAGCTACTGATTTTTACATTAACCATTTTTAAAAAAACACCACCTGATGATTTTTAAGTAAAAGGATTTATATGAGATAGAAAAGAGTGGATTGAAAACAGGACGATGTTGGCTTTAACCATCCCTGGATTTCTACTATTGTTATGTGCTTACCCAGCTAAATATTATTGTAATCATAAGGTTTTGCTAACCACCACCCCTATGGGTGTTTTTTAAACATTCTATAATTAAAGATTTTACAATTAACTAGACGAATACCCGCGCATAGCAGCGGAAATTCCTATCGATAGATAATTAAATGTATACGATATTGTGGTAAGTGTTTCAAATAATGTTCAAAATAAAACGTGCATAGCAACATGATTTTATAACGACAAAGAGTTATGGTTTGTATATTTGGGTGGAATTGTGGATAAGCAGTGGAGGCAAAAATATACGTCTCGTTTTTCATATATAGCGACGAATATTCGTAATAGCAGATATAACGATATACTATATTGTGGTAAGATCAAATGTAATTGCAAATAATTCTAACGTGCGAGAACTCAACTCTAGATAAATATCAAATAAGTTGTATGAAACAACATATAAAAGCAAAAATTATATTAGTCATGAAATACTAACAACACGCTACTCGTCGCGTAAAACTTGTTGGTACATGACGTTTGATATGTAGACTCCTCCTTAACCAAAATCTATAAGTTGAACTACTACCTTTGTAGTTGTACGAGATATTTCTCTAGACAACTCAACATAAAACTGGCTATGCAAGAAAACAAAGACCGAAAACTACACACCAATATTTGGAATTGTAATTTGCCCTTGCGGTTTATTGATAGTCATCGCAAATAATTAACAATGTGCGCTATTGTGATAACTGATAAGTGTTTCGTGTACCATTTAAATAGAATATAAAAAGATCGAATTGTAACTGAGATTTTTGTAACATGTGATAATTCAACTATATATAAAATATCATATAAATATGTATCAAACAATATAAAAAGACTATTAATGTAACTAAAAATAAAACATTTATGAGATAAAAACTAACACATGTTACGTTTTCTAAGCGACAAACAATTATCGATATGCGATATTGTGGTAAGTGTTTCATAAATCGTTCAAAATAGAACGTGAAAATATCAAAATGTAATGCCATTCAATCAAAATAAAATATTACGTCAATATTGAGTTATGGTTCTGAATCTTGAGTTTGGTTAATAGAGAATGTAAATAATGATCTTGAGGTTCGTTATGTTTACACTATTCGTACAACATACCTTGTTCATTCCTAAAAATCTAATCTAATGTAACCTTCAAAAGAAGAAAATTATAAATTTCTTCTTGCTGTATACAATAGAAAAACAATCAACTTTATTATAGGAGTATAAGATTGGTGTATATGATTAACCATTTCCAACCCACTTTTACATTTTTCTTGTCTTGTAAAGAGCTTGTGCATTCATCACAAAAGGGCCCATATTGGACCACTGGCTCGTTATTTGACTATCATCCGATCAAGACAACTCTCAGTTTGACCTGATGTTTAATACAGTAAGGCCGTCTTCATGAATCGTGACAGAACACGATATTGTGATACGATGAATCCGTTGACCCGAAACAATCATACTCCCTTTAACAAAAATATAATAAACAACTCAAAATCTCCGAGATGAGTTAGTGCATTTGGAGCTAACTTTGAATCTGGTATGAGTTGATGTCATGTTTTGAAAATTATTGTCAATATTATACAATCCTGCATTTAGTGAATGTTGTATAATTAATCGAAAAGCTAATAATTATGTGGGAACATGGAGCTTGAAAACATTCGGTTTGTGGCTAAATAATGGACGAAAAAGTCAATAGGACATCATTGTAATAAGATTAAATAATAAGATATCATGTCACCTTATGTATTTGGAAGAAAGGTATATGTCTTTTGCCACGACTCGATCCTTAGCTCAATAGGACCGGCTCATGTCGCACACAAGCCTTCGCATCAACAGATGGTTGTACAAATTATACCTTTATTGTGGTGGTATAATCCAATAAATTACATAACAGTATAACATAATTTTATAAAGATTGTACAAAGGCAACAACCTTGATAAACTCACAGCATATGATTTGCGTCTTATGTTTGTTTAAATGTATCTTTTTCATATTACTCTGCATCACATCATGCTTATGCCAAGATCATCCATTCTAGGGTTATAAGAACAAACAAAATGAGATGATAACCAGAACATTTAGCATGGAAAAGGACGACATATGGGTCCTTTAAAAGACGTAAGAATAAGCGCTAATCTTCATTGGTGTGACTTTCATCAATCAAACTGTAGACCCTTTTCCAACTAATATTTTGAGTCGTACTATTTGGCGTTGGGATGTCGTCCTCCTCTTCATCACTATCGTCATCACGTGCAATGACTATAACGGCATCCCAATTCCAGTTGATCAGGTTAGGATCGTAAATTAGATTACCATGTGGAGGCGGATGATCAAGCTGGAAAAAAGAATACAATGCAATGAGTTAACATCATGCAAGAAAACTATATATACTATGTGGAGGAGTATCAAGGTGAAAAGAAACAAACCTCAAGAATATCATGAAGATTTCGTGATCGACATTTTTTGTTATTGCAAATGAAGGTTTAACAGCTTCTGAATTTTCTACGATGTAGAGGAGGAGGGTGAGTGTAATTTATATAGGCACAAAGAATTCAAAGTTTGAGTCTCAAAGTATAACTTTTTCCAGCCTGTGTCTTTTTTATTTGCATAAATGTGTGGTATACTTTCCTTGAATAGTCACACGTTTCTAACAATACATTAAATGTATGAAGAATACAGTTCAATATTTCCTAAAAAAACAACATGCCACATATATAAAGTTGAATAGACCGCCACTGTGTTTTTTATTTGCTTTAATGTGTGTTATAGTTTCCATTAATATGGATTTAAGTTATTACATTTCTTGAACAATGCAGTAAACTATTTCCCCAATAAACAACATTGCCTCATTTAAATCATAATTTAGTCGAATATAACAACTGAGTTTTTTAGTTTCCATATTTGTTGATTTTTCAACTTTTCAAGTTTTCAACATTCAACAAATTGGATACACCCTTTATAGGGTATATAGATAAACCTCAAATGTACCATATTTAACATAGTTAATATTAATGTATATCATATTAAAACTTACTTACCTTAATTACATGTGTTAGAATCATGCATTTATGGAAATAATTAGTTCATTTTTGGAATTGTTTTTATTTATGGAAGTTTAAAAAACACCCATAAGGTGTTTGTTAGCAAAACCCTAACTTTATTTACAGGTTTGAAAACATAAAACCCAAATTATAAATCAATACAATTAATAGAACATAAATATGAGCCGACCTGAGGTTAGGGCTTACGAATGATGTTAGGCTTTGCAATCATGAATTCGGTTACTAAAGAGATATTTGGGGTTTAATAAGAAAGATGTTTTTTCAGTCTTTAACTATCACGTTAGGTGATAACACGGGCTTGATATTTTTAAGCCCAAGCTGACGTGGATTAGTGTGGTGATAGATGACGTGGCAAATCCCTCCTCTTATATATAATGTAATGATTATATATATATATATATATATATATATATATATATATATATATATATATATATATATATATATATATATATATATATATATATATATATATATATATATAGGGTGAGGTTCTTTTCAGAACCAAATAAATGTACAGAACTGCGAGAACCACTTTTTTACTTGATAATGCACATGTATTTTCATTGTGTTTGTTCACCAAGTAGACGTACATGAATTTTCATCATCTTAGGTCACTAGATACATGTAGTCTAGGACCATGCACATGTATTTTCTTTCACATGTATCATAACTACCTTCTCGATGAATAGTATGAAAACACATGTGCACTCTTCATATCGTTCATCATACACGTATCTATACCAATAAAACAATTAGTAAAAGTTTAATTTTAACATACCGATGAAAATACATATGCATTGTTAAGAGTAAAAGGTGGTTCTCGCAGTTCTGTACATTTATTTGGTTCTGAAAAGAACCTCACACTATATATATATATATATATATATATATATATATATATATATATATATATATATATATATATATATATATATATATATATATATATATATATATATATATATATATATATATATATATATATATATATATATATATATATATATAGGGTGAGGTTATTTTCAGAACCAAATAAATGTACAGAACTGCGAGAACCACCTTTATACTCTTAAAATGCACATGTATATTCATCGGGTTAGTTCATTAGGTAGAAATATATAAATTTTCATTATCGTAGGTCACTAGGAACATGTATCCAAGGACCATGCACATGTATTTGTTTTGTGTGTATTATAACTATCTTATCGTTGGATAATATGAAAACACATGCGCACTCTTCATATCGATCGTCACACTCGAATCTATAACCAATAAAACAATTATTAAATGTTAATTTATACATAATAATGAAAATACATATGCATTTTTAATATTATAAAGGTGGTTCTCGCAGTTCTGTACATTTATTTGGTTCTGAAAATAACCTTACACTATATATATATATATATATATATATATATATATATATATATATATATATATATATATATATATATATATATATATATATATATATATATATATATATATATATATATATATATATATATATATATATATATATATATATGTATATATATATATATAGGGGTGGGTTCTAGAGAAAACCTTCTTTTTGTAGAAAACTTAGAAAACAAAATCGCAGGGTACAAATTGTAAATTTCAAAACTTCAAGGAAACTAAAGCAATAAACAATAAAACAGGGGTTAAATGCAAATAAACATAAAACTTTTTTACAAATTAAATGGAACGGATCATTGTTTTCATAAAAACACACACTTTTACACCGAAACACACACTACTCTATCAAAAAAAGTCAAAATTACTCGTTTGATCATGTAAATCACTCGGAAAAACGTAGCATTCCACAATAAAATCATACAAATACCACGATCTATTAAACCCCCTTATATTGAATCAACAAATGGCGAAAAAAAATTTCAAACCGTAAGTTTTTTATTGATTATACATGTTTTTTTGTATAAATTGATAAAATGTTTGGTATTTTAATTATTTGTATTGTTTTGTAGCATCTCGAATAAGTCCAAGGACGTTGGAAAAGTGGAATCAACAGATATGTGATGATTCGGACGATTGTAAGTTTTTATTTATCTGTATTCTGTTAAAAATTTTGATGTTTTTTTTTTTTGTAAATTAAATAATGCTGTTATGGTGTATACATGTTTTTAAGTTGTTATGATATATTTTTTTTATTATTGTTATTATTTTTTTTGTTTAATTATATGATACATTTAATAAAAATAAATATTTGTTGCAATGCTGTAATTGTGTATCAGTCGGCCAAAAAACTTAGGATATCATGGTTACCCAAAAAACAAATAAGGATGTAAGAATTACTGAAATTCGTGCATCATTGTGTGTGCAAATTTGTATCGTGTTATGCCTTGTAAACGAAAGTTAGGGTGTGTTTGGCAGTCACTCTAATTTGTATTTTTTTTTGTTGGGGTATGGTGAAAATGATATGGTCATGATTAGTTATTTAGAGACGGATAATGATTCGCATAATGTCAGTGATAGTATTATGGTTTTTCATACTTCGATCATTCGGGTATTGGTTGACCTTAAACTTTTAAGAAGATGTTATCACCCGAGTCAAGATTTTTATGTTTATGTTTAAGATGATAGATTAAGTCTTGAGGTTTAAGTATACAATCAAGTTAGGGGATGATAGAACCCATGTATATGGGCGTAATTTTGGTATATTGTAACTGATTATAAGGGATATTCTAGGTTTGCTTATTGAAACTACTTGTTAATAAATGACTTGTAATTGCTTGTCAAAACTGTAGTTTAAAAAGAGGCTGTTTGGGATTGCATCTATTAGTTAAATTTCATGCATATTGCCGTTGCATAATAACTGTGGCGTTTATATATTAAAATTATATGCATCTATTTGTTAAAGTTCATCATACTGTCGTTGCATAATATTTATGGCGTGTATATGTTAAAATTATGTGCATATATTTGTTAAATTATTATATGCATCTATTTGTTAAAGTACTATATGCATCTATTTGTTAAAATTTATGCATACTGTCAAATACATTGGGGTGTACCAAAACAGCAAGTGCACAACTAGGAGATGCATATATCAGCAAGTGTGCTAAAAAAAGATTATATACCTTAGGTGTAATCTATCAAATATTACATGGCATAACCCTTTCATAATTAATCTTTATGGGTGTTTGGTTATGATTATACAGCGGGTTATGTGGTTTTCAGCCTATTAATTTTTTGGGGATTATTTGGATACTTCTCAAATTATTTAAGCTTATCATAACATAATAATCTTATATAATCAGAAAAAGTGTTTAAAATAATCTACAAAAAGTGAGCATATGAAACGTAAGCCGCAAACTAAATAAGATATAAGATTGCTGTACAGGCCAAAAAACACAAACAGTATCGGATATAAAAACTATAATGCGTTTGTTGCATTTGTTTGTTACATTTTAGATCATCTGTTTGTTTAATATGTTTGTCACAATAAAACATCTACAAAAAGTGAGCATATGAAACGTAAGCCGCAAACTAAATAAGATATAAGATTGCTGTATAGGCAAAAAAACACAAACAGTATCGGATATAAAAACTATAATGCGTTTGTTGCATTTGTTTGTTACATTTTAGATCATCTGTTTGTTTAATATGTTTGTCACAATAAAACATATGATTTGCCGATTGACTAATTTGTTTGCTGAATTTCAGTTGTTGAACAAGAAGGTGACGATATATATATATCCGTGTCAGAAACTGAAGAAAATAAATCGTATGAAGATGTTGGTGGACATGAGAAAAAAGCAGTGAGTAAACAACCAAACAAAAAAACGAAACAACATGCAAAAAAACGAAAACAACAAGATTTGCACGGTAAAAAGGTTGTTAAAAGTAAAAAGAAGATTAAGATTACAGATGGCGAGGAAGTAAAATGGTCAACCACGACTATACCAGCAATCAAGCCAAGATCATCACCAAGAGATTTAGTGAAAATTTTAGGGAAGTTGACCGACATACAGAAGCAGAATTTGGTTGAGATTGGATTTGGTTCGTTTTTAGATAACAACTTCAATATTAACACAACTCCAACAAAATTAGGGTATTGGGTAGTTGATAATTTTGATCCAACCAACTCTATAATCAAGATGAGTGACGGTCGGGCCATACTCATAACAGCAAAGATGATTCATGACATGATCGGGATCCCAATAGGGACAAAGCAAGTCACAGAAGTGCCAACCGCAACCACAGAGTACCCACTTATAACCGACTGGCGACAATCTTACGATTATCCAAATGATAGGTTCACAATAAAAACCGTGGTTGAAAGGTTACTATACGAACATCAGGAGGGTCGTTTGTTCAAGTTAAACTTTCTGGTTGCGTTTTTTCAATAATTGGAGAATGCCCGAAATTGGGAACGGTGAACCAGAAGTTTTTAGAGTGTATAAACAGTGAAGACGACATAAAAGATATGGACTGGTGCACTTACCTGTTGGGAGCGATAAAAAAACCAGAAGGGAATACAAATCATCACAAGGTTTCGGGGGCCCGTTGGTACCGATGGTGGTACGTGAATATCGTTGTTTTATTGTTCTATTATTTTTTTTAATTATTATGTTTATTATTATTATTAGTTGATATTCTTATGGTTATCATAGATATTATTAATTTTGTTCATAATAAAAAAAATATAATAAAATAATTTAAACAAAAATAAAATATTTTTAAAAAATATAGCATCATATTACACAAAAAATATGCATCTGTTTGTAAAAAATGCATAAACGTTATTTTTCATTTTAAAAAAAAGCCATAAAAAAAAATAAAAAATAAAAAATTTATAATTCTTATATGTTGTCGCAGCTTCTATATCTCAACGCATCTGTTGTTGATGATACCGCGAATGAAAAACGGGTTGATGCTCAAGAGCATATCCCACTGATGGAAGCAAATGATGAAAGTGTTGATGCGGAAGAACATATACCACTGATGAAATCATGGGACACAATCAAATTAAAGCGTAGAGAGAAACTAGAATTGGGTATGGGAGGATTTGGTAGGCTGCCTATAAAGAAAGGGTTTGAGTATATCATACCGCCACCAAAAAATAAAACAACAAAAGCATCAATCCGATCGAGAATGGAATCACCAGGTAATAAAAAAATATACCACATAATACAATTGTGTTGATTAATTATTTATTATTTTGTTTGTTTTTTATTTTTTCGATATATATTTTAATCAACATCCAAATAAAAAAATATAAAAAATATGCTGCAGTTAAAGCATTGGAATATACCAAAGATGACATCATCCGTCATGTGTACACACCAAGGATTGATCTTGCGGATGGCATTTTTTCGAATGTTGAAAGTTCATACAAGATGGAAGCCATTAAGATATTTCAGAACAAGTCAGTAGAGGTAATCTCATTTATACATTTTTTTTAGTTAGATGATGATTTAGATATATAAAAAAGGTAATTTATGTACTTAGCGTATTAGGTTGTTTAGCTATTAGGATAATAGTGTTCGTTTTAGGGTTTTTTTATAAATTTGTAGATGTTGATTGACTGATATCTTTATTGAACATGGGGAATGTTGTTTGACTGTTATCTTTATTGTACATTTTTTTTATTTAGACATATGAGTATATTTTTGTTAACATGGGGAATGTTGAATAGATGAACAAATCATGTTTGTTTTATTATTCAAAAAAGGGCATCTGTTATTCGCAGTTAAGGCATATGTTAACAAATCATACCATTATCTTTATTGAACGTTTTTACCCAATATAATTATGACACAATTTGTAACAGGAAATGATGAATGATATCAACAACACATTGGCCTTCACAGAAGGTGTGCGAGACAAAGTCGACGAGATGTTGGAACTAGCAACCATCTCATATCCTGAAAACGAAGCAATTGCTGGTTTGATCAAATCAAGGTACGAAAAGATGGTGATTGCATTTAAATCTGGTAAAATAGCGGCTGAATTCAAACAGTTTAATGTGCATACTAATGATGACAATGCGGAAAAAGAACCAGTCATATCCATTACCGAAGAAACAGATGAGTTTTTGCAGCCACCACAACATGAAAAAAATGGAATGGACACAGTCGGGTATACTTTAGAGACAAACAAAGACAAGGAGACGAATGTGGCTGTTCACGAAAATGCAAATGATTTGGAAGACCAAAGCTTGTTATCATTGGATGATATGAACGAAAGTCCAAATGATGAGGAAATACAACCACCAAAAATGGATGAAAGCGTCACTGAAAATACAAACAATATGACGACTATGATGATACAAGAAACTGCCAGACGTGTAACTAGAAGCCAAAGCAAGGATGACAACAGATCCTTAAGCCAGATTTTGACTAAAATGAAGACTCCAGCAAGCGCAATACGTGATGGAAAAGAAAAGTCTTGCAATATAGTGATGGAAGACACAAGTTCAATCAGCATGCTCGTGTCTGGAGGTAACAATCAACAGGCTGATGTAAGGACTGTGTCGGATGTTTCAAAAACCAAAAGGCCCGCTTTTGATTTCGAAGCGCCTGATTTCTCACCACCAACTTTTAATTTACTTACTCCAACTCCACCTGACCAAACCGACGACATATCAAAGGTGATGAGTCTCCCTATGCTTCAACCAGAAGGGGTCGTTAGGAATGAATTGCAAAACAAATCTGGAATAAACGAAGGTGTAATCAACCAAGCTCCCGTACGTGAAAACGTCAACACAAGGTCCACTAAATCCCCCCATATTTATTATCTTAGGAAAAACAAGAATATATAACCATGCACGTTTTGTTAATGTTTAACTATTCGGATATTATGTAGGTTTAATTAGTAGGATATTTGTCGTGTTGCATGTAAATTAATAACCGTATGTCGTGTATTGTAGCTTGTATAATATTAACTATTATGGGTTGTAAAACATTAAATATTAAGTATTAATAATTTTGGTTTGTGAATTATGGTGTGTATTTGTGTAAACAATATTATTATTATTATTATTATTATTATTATTTATTTTATTTTTATTTTTATATATATATATATATGTTTTTATGATGAATACTAACTAATATATACACAATAGACAGCAGATTGAGTTTTGTATTTGTGACATCAATTGGTATAATCTAAAGGTTTTATTTATATATATTGTATAATTTTAACTTAAGGATATAAAAAAGCGCATCTATTTCATTTAAAAAAAGGCATACATTTGACTTGTAGTATGTGCATTGTTGTTTGTTTTGTGTAGGTTTGCACATGTGGATGTCTAAAAGGGGAACACAAATGACACAATAGAATCATCAAAGGAATTTGCATGCGCAAAAAAAGATACACAATCAATCATACAACAAGCTTACACAAAAAATGCAAAACTTAAGTTGAAAAGGAAAGCAGAAGGAGATGTTGTAGATGTATACAACACGGTATCGACAATTGGCACAACACAAGAAGGATCATTTTCCGGTAGTATGATTGGGCAAGACCAACATGATGTGAGACCAGTTGGAGCAATCACAGCAGTTCCAATAAGCTATGTCATGCCGACAAACGATGGTGGAGCTCGAGTGAGAGATCAAAGGATTCGTGAATTTCCAGAATCAATGTGTTCGCCTTATATCGACAGAAAGGTTAGCATGACAAAGTACTTACAACATGATGAACAGCCAGTGGCTGACAGCATATTCACAGCAAGGCTTCCTACAACGTAAGTATTATAACTTTGGCGTATCATTTGTTTTGAAATTATACTATAATTATATTAGGGCATCAACATAATAAAATTAGTGTATCTATTTGTTTTTAGTTATTATTTATTTTTTAATTTTTTATATTTTTTTATATGTTAATATTTTTTTTTATTTAATTTGAATATGTCATTTGTATAGGGATATAATTTTTAAGTCGCACAACATGGAAGTTCCAAGAGCCGCTTTTGAGAGCATGCATACAGGATTTGCAGTAACAAGCGCCACCATTGACGTTTGGAGCATAATACAAAACCATGAAGAACGACTTAAAAACAAGACGAAAACAAAGTTTTTATACTACAAAACTGGAATGATGGTAAGTACATAATATTTACCAACATAAATTTCAAATTATTATGCAAAATTTAATGTAATGCAAACTGTATATGTATAACGTGCATATAACATGTATTAAAGATATCGTCCAAGATGGCAGAATTCAAGACGAATATGAAGGAAGCTTTGGAATATACCAATCAGGAAACTCTTGAAAATTTTGAGTTGGTAAGTTTTTTTCTAACAACAAAAAAATACATATATTTAATTTGCATATACAATAAAAAATATATGAGTAAACATGAGTTTTAAACAATTGATTTAACGATTCAATTTTTTTTTTAAACCAGGTATTCTTTTCAATAATGTTAGCTGAAGAAGGACATAGTCACTATTTTTTGATCGTGTATAATCTCAAGTCGTTTGAGATAGATATAATCGATAATGTGATGCACAAAGAGACAAACGTGTACAACCGATACGGTCAACTTCCGGTATTGCTGGTAAGATTCAATTTGCCATTTATGTTAATGATGTATTTAGTAACTTACTCATCATAATGATTATAAAAATATAATGTATTTGTGTTTAAAATGTACACTTATGAAACTAATGAACAAATAATTGATATGTGATAGACGAACCAGCTGGTTGCGTACCTTAAAGCAGTGGATCACAAAAGTGCAGACAAAATATCTAAAACGATACCAAAGATTTTGGACATTCAATGGAAAACTGTATTCAATGAAATAGATTCTGGGATTTTTGTTATGCGACATATGGAGTTATACAATGGACGAAGAAAGCCTTTCAACGCGGGGTTCAAAAATGAAACATCTACTGTCCAAATGAAGCAAATAAATAATCTTCGCCAGAAATATGTTGTGAAGATGTTGACAACAGTTCTTAACGAAAAGAAGGCTCAAGTTGATGATGAAACGCACAGGTACACAAAGTTTAACAACAATCAAAAGATCAATTTTAAAGCATACGCATTCAACAAACTTCAAAAAAGAGTGACGAAGTATTATGATACTCATGAAACAACGATCAAGCAGAAGTGGGTATTTCTCAAGAAAAAAAGATGGGCTTAAGTTTTTAAATCGTCTATAAACAAGTTTATATGGAGTTATGGTTGTATATTTGAAACTTTTATATACACGTACGTACCATGTATTTCCGTTAGTATGTCATATACGGTTGTATGAATTATTTACTGTTATTATGATTGTGGTATATCAATGATTTGTGTTTATCATATTATTATGGTAAAATTAGAACATCAGTTTGATATTTTTTAGTGCATCAGTATATTTTGGGGTGGAGTATTGTATTACAAGCTAAACTCCAAATTGTCAATCTTATTTTTTTTATTTTTTTATTTTTTTTATTTTTTTTATTTTTTTATTTTTATTTTTGATTACGTGTTAATACTTTATTGATATGTGGAGTTGGTGTGATTAGTTTGGTGTTGTTTTTGTTTGACATTGATTAATAAAATATCATTGGCTTACCGTTATACACAAAACAAAACTAAAATCTAAAAAACGTACATACAATATCCACCAAAACAGTAAATATCAAAGAAAAAAAAGTGAACCATTTCATTTTAATTCGAATTAACTTACATAGTTTGTTTGTGTTTCTATATTATAAATTTACTGTTATTATAGTTTAAACAAAGAAAAAAAATATACAAAAAAAAAATATATACAAAAAAAAATATATATACAAAAAAAAATAAAAAAATTGTAACAAAAAGTAGAAGTCAGGACTCGAACCTGCACCCCTACTATCACACACAAACATACTCACCACTGCGCCCTAGGGTCTTTATCGTTAAGATATGCCCTAGAGTTGTACTTAATGGTTGATCTAATTATATAAACATAAATCATTTCAAACCCAAAATAAACAGATTATAACTTATTGGATTTGGCTTTATGCGTTTTGACATTTTTACTTTAATAATTTTACCATTTATGATTTATAGAAAATAGAATAAAATTTGTTGTATTTAGTAATTTATTTAATAAGACTAATTTAATTTTAAAATTACCAAGTTAATATAAAAAATAATAGAGTATTTGTAATGATGATCTTTTAATTAATTGTATTTATTAATATATTAAGGCATCAGTTTAATAAATTTATATGCATATATTTGTTAACAAAAAAAGGCAGAATTAACAGTATATTATATAACAATAACAAATATTAAAAACATCAAAAAAAAATAAAAAAAAAAGAGCAGATTAACCACACAATTATAATCATTAATAAAAAAGTATCATTTGATTTCAACTGCGTAAAAAAAACGAAACCAATGACAATTGTAACACCCCCAAATTTATACAACACAGTACAGCGGAAGACTAGTTGGTGTTACGGGATAGCACATTACTCACATCATAGACAACGCATGAAAATCGCGTCGTTTAATAATAAATCATTTCCATTCATAATTATCAAAGTTACATCGGTCCCAAGTCATTATATTTCATACAAAGTTTTACAAAGTGTTTGAATGGAAAATATTGTTTAAGTGCGGGCCATGAATTCTTGTCGTCTTCCCGAGAATTACCTTCAAGTACCTGAGATAAAACATGTTAAAAGAAAAGGGTCAGCGATAACGCCGAGTGAATTCATAGAGTTTAATAAATTCCATCAATATAACTTTGGTATAAAATTTGTACCAAAAATCAATACGTATAAATCATTGTAATAGGCCGTAAAATAGCCAAAATCAATTTACACAAATCTTTGTAATAGGCCATAAAATAGCCGAAGTCATTTTTATACAAATCCTTATCGAAAATCATAATATAGGCATTTGCCTTAAAAATCATTATACGAGCCAATGTCGTAAAAACATCATACAATACGTTTCGCACCGTTGTATAGATTAAATAAAAACCGTTATAAGAATATGGTTATGAAAACCAAAATACGATCATAATATCAATAGTATGACCCTGTATTGCTAGTCAGGCAATACATCGTAATTCGGAGCGTCTATTATTATTTTGTTAACTTGGATTATTATAAGCCGCATGACATTGTTACCTTACTAAACCAACAACGGGTAGCGAACCCGATACCAATTTTGCCCATCTAAAGTAGCGTGTCGTCACAAAGGTCACGCTATTGGAAATCTTCTCATACATAAATTCGCTTACCAATCAATGTGGCACGACGGGGATCAACCGTCAAGGCGCGAACTGGGGTGATCGTCCCCAAATAGTACTATTAAATGCATAAGCGTCTACCAACTCCCGGTAGTTCACAATTCATGCTAATGGGACTTTTAGTGACATAACCTAACTTTAATAATCCATTTAATTTCATCTATCGGGTCCTTTATTCATTTATCGGGTCATACAATCGGGTCATTCAATCATTCGGGTCCAAAATCAATAAACAAACAATCGGGACAAATGGTGTCCTAATTTATAAAAACTAACATGTTATCTCCCTCGCAGGTTTATACAACATTTATAAAAACATTTAAAAGAGTGCGAGGCTATGAACTCACGTTGATGTGGGAAGGCGGGTTATCGGCGATTCGGACGTACGGTACGTGCTTCAATCATGGAGACCTAGACAAATAATACTCGGTCTTAGACTCATGTCCAATGACTTTATAAAAATAACAAGTATGTAAACATATGATGATTATATATATATGATGATCAAGTGGGTTTACATATTCTCGTTTACTCATTTTTAGTGTTATATGTCGATAACCTTTATACTAGCTTACTAGTTTTACCCATTTACGGGTTTTAAGTCCAATGAACTTATTATAAGTTATTTAACTTATTTTAATCCATTTTGTACCTATATTATCAGTATGTATACTTTCAAGTTGGGCCCAAATGGGTTAAGCCCAATAGATTCTTTTTACAAGTTTTTATCCTATTTAGTCCATTTATTAGTCCAATATGTTTATTTAACTTGTTAATGTCCGTATGCCCTATAGTTCGGGTTTTATCGGTTTTTACTTGTTACACATGTCTATATATATCAGTATATAAGTTTTATAAAGTTTTCATTAGACGGGTCCAACCATCTAAGTTTTATTTAACAAAAACGTTAATTTTTACGGCAATAGCCGAAAAAGTCGTAAAAATCATATTTATAGTTTTTATTACTTATAAACATTATTTCACCACCATTTATATAATTTATCCATTTGATTAACCTTATATATATATATATATATATTTATAAATAAGTTTTATAAGTTAGTGGGTTTTATTTTACATTTTATATATTAAAATGTGAGTGCTTATATAATAGTATTATTCTTTAATTTCCAAAAATCTGATTTTTAACTTCATCTTCACCAAAACTGCCATATCTTGAGTTCTACATGGAGATAGAAGCTCAAATTTTTATCACATAAACTACATGATATGTGCTACATTTAACTCTTCTATAGCTACTGTTTAATCATCCTTTTAGTATTTTCTAAAAATCGTCCAAAACAGTAACTTCAGATTTATACCTTAAACTTGTTTTGATCATGTCTCACTCATTATTTTGATTCCATTGCATGGCCAACTCTCACATGTGTACAAGACCCATAGCTTACTGTAAATCCATTCTACTTCATCATTTTATCAGTTTAAACATATGGTTCTTTACTGTTTTATACAGCCATCAAATTTAACCAAGATTTTAACCTTGTTTCTTATGGTTTTTCACCTTTTTATCCATGATTATCAACAACAAATCCCCACATAACATTTTTATCATCATATAATCATCATAAATATATACAATAGGAAATAAAATACATGTTTACATAATCAAAATAACAAGAAGTTGAGGAGGACAATCTTTATACCACCAAGTTGATGTAAGTTATGATTTTGACATGGTTTTTGATGGAGAAACTTGTAGACAACCATGACCATCTTCAAGACCACCATGCTCCATGAACTCCTTGTGGAAAATCAGCCTCATGACACCATGAAAAATCCTCCATGGATGTTATAAGTACCACCAATCAATAGGGTTTTGAAAGGGCTTCAACATATGCAAGTATAACATATGGTTTCATGGTTGAATCAAGATCAAAGGGTGTTTTTGGGAGAGATATGGGACGGCAATCTAGAGAGAGAGAGAGGAGAGTTTGTGAGTGGTATTGCATGTATGGAAAGTGGAATGAGAAGTTGCTAGTTGTTTTTGGTGTTAAATGGTAAAGTTGGTGCTTAAAGTGTAAGCTAAGCTTACACTTGTTATGTGTTAGCTTCACTTGATGCCACCTTAGTATGTGGTGTCAAGTGTGCCGTCCATAATAAGCTAGTGGGATGGGACAATGTATTTTGTCCCATCTCACTAGTTTACGGGTATTCCTCGATTCTAGTTTCCTCGATTTGCGTGCCCTCGGGTCGTTTTACGAAAAACGTTTTTATAAATTATGAATCAACGTCACAAAACGAATCCAATAAAAATTGTTTCATCAAAAACGGAGTTCGAAAACGTAAATACGTAATCCTAAGGTTTCTGGTTTAGTCGTAAAGGATGTTAAAATAAAATCGTAAGTCACCAAGGACGGTGTATGTAAACGTAAGCACGTAATCCTAAGGTTTCTGGTTTAGTCGTAAAGAACGTTAAAATAAAATCGTAAGTCACCAAGGACGGTGTATGAACCAACACAAATTTAAAACTCCAAATTAATATTCACGGATAAATTTATTTTCTGAAATGTCGGACTGTCACCAAGGACGGTGTATGTAAACGTAAGCACGTAACGTTGAATCCTCCGGTTTAGACGTAGTCGATGCTACTTCAAGACGTAAATCCAAATTTCTTCCCAAAAATAAGTGAGTTCATATTGTAACATTAAAATAATATTTTCAAATAATATTTGAGAATAAAATATCAATCGTAAATTGACGGATTGTCACAGCATTTACCCCTAAACAGGATCTTTGTCCTCAAAGATCATCTTACTACTCGCTTCTTATAGAGTCTAAGCCATGTGGGTATTTCCTCCACATTCGGTCTTTTCTCACAAGTTTAATTCATTACAATACGCGAGTTTCTATCAAACATAACTACGGGAATAAGATCAGGCTTAATGTTGACTTACTTTCTCTATCCATGATGTTCACGGGTTCTTGATGAATGCAACTTTTCGCCGATCTAAGCTCTATTAAGAATAATCAGAATTTGATAGATATTCCATCAAGTGCGATTTACGAAACATAATTTACGCAGTCTTTGAAGTCCTAGGGTAGATCCAGCTTGTATGCCTTTAAATCCCAACTTTTACATCATCTCAATGGTCCCAAACAACTGGGACTTATATCCCATGATTTGTCAGATCATGAATTCATCTTTCCAAGATTAAAAATTGTGGCATAACTTCGCTACCCATTTGGCACTTCAAGGTCTACATTTCACATTCACATCACCTCTTGCCCACTATCGGCAGTTAATAATCAAATTCTAATTTCAACAATCATTTCAGATCTCGCGGGTCGGGTATTTTGCAAGGTTCGGTTTGCCATCATAAGAAACCTTAAACCTAAAAAAAAACATGTCCAACTCACAATAGGTGTATGTCGGATGTCTTCATCTCAACTCCTGCTTACAGATGCTCTAAGATTCAGATCCTAACAAGATTCGATCTCGATCCTAATACGATGATTATCAATGATAATCTCTCCAAAGGAAAACGATTATACGGTCTATTACCAAAGGTCATTCATTCATACATAAAACAATACTTATATTACTCTGTATCGTTACTTTACCTCGTCCCTTCGATTTGGGATGGTACATAGTACTTTCATCAAGGTTCGTTCTCAATGATTTCTGAGCAAATCTCTAGAAATTCGATGCGAAGCGAAGATCTTGATAAAGATGTTCGATACAGGCACACTATGTTTACATAATTCTTTTGCATTTATCATTAACGAGAATGATATTAGCAGATTTGGTCAGTCTGTCGACGATGACCCAAATCGAATCAAATTCAGATGATGACCTTTGCAATAGCTAGACGTTTACTAATGTATGAGGCGATGTCTGCCTTCATAATTTTCATCAGTACAATTTCTTCAGACAAAGATACTTTTAGTCATAAATGACATAAATAGAATACTTATACTTACAAATTCCAACATAACTATATCTCACAATCTTCATATTTAGACAATCACAAGTGGTCTTTTATACATTCAACGCTATTGGCTTCATAATTCTAATGGTTCACATTAGCCACGAACCACTTTTTATTATTTATATTATCCTTTTCACAAACATCGTTTATTTTTATATTGTTTGGCAATTTATTTTGTACCTTCATTATTAAGGAACACGTCCTAATGGATTCTTTATCTTTTCTACATAATGTGTCGGTATCTATATTCACCTCTCATGAATGTTAAAATTTTCATGTCCATAATTCACTCAGATATTCTTTCTATATTATGCGTCAGTAATTACGCGCACCTTCCTCATGAAATAAATATCACAACTGTATTTATTCAAAATTCTTTCTTCATATCTTCTATGTTTTAGTTTCGTCTTTACTATCATTTTTATCCGTTTTACTCAATCCGTCGTCTAAAGCGTCGATAATTATTATAATTAACCAAATATTAAATATTCAATTTTTATGAAATGTAAACGTAAAAGTTTTAAATTTCTTAGTTCGACCAACTATATAAAATGTTCAAAGATAATTTGAATTTAATTAACAAGATTTTTGTTGATTCATCGAAAATATTTAATAAGATTCGTAAATGTTCGAAAAATCTTTGGTTTATACTTTGGTCAAAATTTTCTTAGTTGAAAAGCAAAAAGTGTCGTTTCAAATTTCAAGTTATGGTTTAAATGGTTTTCCTCAATCCTTTTTAAATTATCTGGAGGTATACACAAACATTTACCCCTAAACAGAAGTTTAGTTAAATGGTTTGTGTATAAGGGAATAATCCCTTAAAATCCTTTGTTAAAACATTTGTCAAAACATATTTCCATTTCTTTTTGGTAAAATCTAAAGTCTTAAAAGAGCTCTTAATTTTTGAAGAGTCTATATGCATACATCTTACCATTATTAATCCAACGGTCATTTTATGTAAAGGATTAAGTTTTTAATCACATGTTAAATATTTAAGGTATAGGTTTTCATTGTTTAGCCAATTCAGGGCAATTTATAACTAACTATTAACTCATTATTATTCTTATATACAAACAATTAGTCCTTAATGATCGCAAGCATGAATTTATCAAATTACAGCCTACTCACATGATTCATCATAATTATGAATACTACATGTGCATTGTCAATCCAAACGACACCACGTGAATCTCATAACGTTCATCACAAGTTCGAGATGTGATGATTGGAATAGATAATCTTCTTCGCAGATGCGAGGTTGATAATAACCATGCCGTGGATCAAATCTTTAGAACATACGCTAGAACCTTGTAAATGATCGAACAAATCTTCCATTTCGAGTTATGGATATTGTTTTCGATTGTCAATTTAGTCAGTCACAGTAATCTATAAATATAAGGAGTGATAACACCATAGCTCTTCAGGATGACAGGCTTGGTATAATAAAATCTTTCTCCGACAACTCTCTCAGTTGTACGGTAATTCCTTAAATTCAGATGGTGCTGACGTACAGTGTACAAGCCACAAGTACAGCACCGGAAATATAATCAATACCAATTTCAACTTGCCTTAATGGCAAAAGTCTAGTTAATTCGTCAACAAATACCTCCTAAAATGTCAGATAACAGAATTATCTTTTAGTATATTCATATTTGGTTCTTTCTAGATTATAATATCTATAACTAATTCACAACCATTCATGGTATAATTTTAAGTCTAAATACAGGATATGGTCATCCATCAAGAATTATTTAGTTCACTTATGATAATCAGCATCTTATCATTTAGGGGAATTCTACTCGAGTTCCCATCAATTAAGACAATGTCGTCATGTCATAATCAATCAATTCATTCTACTGGCACTATCAACTTTCCAGTTGCATTGCCGTCGATAAGATGTGAACTTCTCAAAAGACTAATAATAATTCATAATTCTTCACAAATTCAAGGATATATGGAGACACAACTACTATTAAAAGAGCAAGGTCAACGCATAATCTACGCGAGAGAATTTCAAATCAGATTCAGACGAAAACATTTAACGAATATGAATATATCCCATGTTTTCATCATTTGAGTACGCATTCGAAAGCTCCTCGGATCGTTACCCAGGTCATTCAAATGAAATCAAATCATAAGAAATGATAGGAACGTCGATACATCCAGTCGGGTATCAACACTCGGTAATCAAATACTTTTCCTAAGAATCTCACTACAGGAGAATTGGACAAGAAAGAATTGTCAATTGTCAAATAAGACAATTTCCACAGATGAGTAAATTCAACTCAGAAGAATAGATGCTACAGGCACATATGTAGGTGTCCCTAACATTATGTCCTTATTTTTCACTTTTTGCAGATCTCATAAAAATTTTAATCTTTCACAATCTTCAAAGAAAATGTAGTGTTTATTTATTAGTTTTATGGTGACTACTAATCAGTCTTGCATAGTCCATTCCAAATTGTATGTAGGCGCGCAACTATATACAATTTCAAGATTAACGATGCAATACTCAGTTCGTCAAAATTTTATCATCCATGTTTATAGTAAAATCATTTTCATGCTTAATTCTTAGATAAGAATCAAGAATAAATTTACAAAGATTTTCTTTGTTATGGAAATAATTAAGTTTCCAAAGCGTTTCATAAACAACTTCATTTTAATATTAATCACTTATAAATCTCACTTTAAATAATCCTTATTGTGATGAAAATTCAATTTTTCTCAAGGAATACTGTTTTATCTTTATAAAAACAATGAGTGATCTGCAGAAGAGTGATGAAAGCTTGTTCACCAAGAACTAACTACAATATGATAAGAAATGAGTTTAGCCAATTAATCATGAGGTTCATGACCTTGATGGCACTCAGGAATACAAAGAGAATAATCCACAACGTAACTCAAATCGAGATGAGTACTTGTTCAACGGTTGCATTACTAATGCGAACATTAGGAAGAAGCAAGAACAGATAGATAACATCGATACATGTAGAATTTAGCAATCAAAGGTAGTCTTTTCATTAATCACAAACAAGTCAAATTGTACCGTAACACATTACGTGTCACTATGTCATACAATTCCAAGAACTCATCCTACCAACTGATGTCTCAGTTAAGTTAGGGATTATTTTTAAAAGATACCACAATGAATACTAATCTACAAGAGTCATTAGGTGTTCCACATGTCCCAGAAGATCCATCGGTCTCAATTCAGAAGAAGATTTCTTCAATTTATTTCTTGGACACTGGGCATCCTCGTTAGTGGACAATGGCCTAGGAACAACACTTATCACAAACTAACAATCATTTAAAACCTTATAATTCAATCACAAAACTTAACGACTTCTATTTATAATCTCATATTCCATACGGGTTAAATTTTGCTTTATTCAAGTTTCAACCAATTTTATACTTAATTCAATATCCTTCCTCATATTCCAATACTTACAACCTTATTCTTCGGCCTTGTAAAGGCAATACAATCTCAATATGAATCAACACTTAATTTCCAATCCTATAACTCCTTTACAACAACAATTATCAAATGAGTCATTAATATGAAATGACTTGATCAGTCAATTAGACTTCTCGGAAAGGTATTAGTGGCATGAGGCTTTTGGGTAATGGTTCCAATAACAGCCTCAAGTGCAACATTCACCCTTTCGATTTCAAATTTAAGAATTGGATGACAACGAATCAGATGACATCTTTCTAGGTGGTAACGTTTTGTCAAACTCCACTCTATAAGAAAAGATCGTCATGACATCGATATCAGATTTAATCTCGCCAATCCTTTTTCAATATCACGATCAACTAATATCTACATTTCTACGAATATCAACCATTTGTCGGGATCATAAATATCCACAACTTGGTTTAGATCTAGGATAGCTAGAATTCCTACGAGAATAGCTTCGATTAGTTTACTAGGGGATTTAGGGTTTCTTGTGACAATCGACGTCGTATAAATACCTCGTATAAAAATCAAAATAATCATCAAACAATCATGTAATAAAATTACATCATATATATATATATATATATATATAATCCAAGTTATATATATATTAAAATAATACTTCTCAGTCTTGGCCTTGTCGGTAACTCGGGAATTCTTCGGCACCGTTATAGTCAAAAGATTTTTAGACATTTTTAGAAAAATGTTTATAGTTAAAAGATTTTGAAATGTTTTATTCAAAACCTTGGTTTTAAAAATCTTTCGTTCTCTATAACGAGAGCTCTGGTACCAAACTGTAACACCCCCAAATTTATACAACACAGTACAGCGGAAGACTAGTTGGTGTTACGGGATAGCACATTACTCACATCATAGACAACGCATGAAAATCGCGTCGTTTAATAATAAATCATTTCCATTCATAATTATCAAAGTTACATCGGTCCCAAGTCATTATATTTCATACAAAGTTTTACAAAGTGTTTGAATGGAAAATATTGTTTAAGTGCGGGCCATGAATTCTTGTCGTCTTCCCGAGAATTACCTTCAAGTACCTGAGATAAAACATGTTAAAAGAAAAGGGTCAGCGATAACGCCGAGTGAATTCATAGAGTTTAATAAATTCCATCAATATAACTTTGGTATAAAATTTGTACCAAAAATCAATACGTATAAATCATTGTAATATGCCGTAAAATAGCCAAAATCAATTTATACAAATCTTTGTAATAGGCCATAAAATAGCCGAAGTCATTTTTATACAAATCCTTATCGTAAATCATAATATAGGCATTTGCCTTAAAAATCATTATACGAGCCAATGTCGTAAAAACATCATACAATACGTTTCGCAACGTTGTATAGATTAAATAAAAACCGTTATAAGAATATGGTTATGAAAACCAAAATACGATCATAATATCAATAGTATGACCCTGTATTGCTAGTCAGGCAATACATCGTAATTCGGAGCGTCTATTATTATTTTGTTAACTTGGATTATTATAAGCCGCATGACATTGTTACCTTACTAAACCAACAACGGGTAGCTAACCCGATACTAATTTTGCCCATCTAAAGTAGCGTGTCGTCACAAAGGTCACGCTATTGGAAATCTTATCATACATAAATTCGCTTACCAATCAATGTGGCACGACAGGGATCAACCGTCAAGGCGCGAACTGGGGTGATCGTCCCCAAATAGTACTATTAAATGCATAAGCGTCTACCAACTCCCGGTAGTTCACAATTCATGCTAATGGGACTTTTAGTGACATAACCTAACTTTAATAATCCATTTAATTTCATCTATCAGGTCCTTTATTCATTTATCGGGTCATACAATCGGGTCATTCAGTCATTCGGGTCCAAAATCAATAAACAAACAATCGGGACAAATGGTGTCCTAATTTTATAAAAACTAACATGTTATCTCCCTCGCAGGTTTATAAAACATTTATAAAAACATTTAAAAGAGTGCGAGGCTATGAACTCACGTTGATGTGGGAAGGCGGGTTATCGGCGATTCGGACGTACGGTACGTGCTTCAATCACGGAGACCTAGACAAATAATACTCGGTCTTAGACTCATGTCCAATGACTTTATAAAAATAACAAGTATGTATACATATGATGATTATATATATATGATGATCAAGTGGGTTTACATATTCTCGTTTACTCATTTTTAGTGTTATATGTCGATAACCTTTATACTAGCTTACTAGTTTTACCCATTTACGGGTTTTAAGTCCAATGAACTTATTATAAGTTATTTAACTTATTTTAATCCATTTTGTACCTATATTATCAGTATGTATACTTTCAAGTTGGGCCCAAATGGGTTAAGCCCAATAGATTCTTTTTACAAGTTTTTATCCTATTTAGTCCATTTATTAGTCCAATATGTTTATTTAACTTGTTAATGTCCGTATGCCCTATAGTTCGGGTTTTATCGGTTTTTACTTATTACACATGTCTATATATATCAGTATATAAGTTTTATAAAGTTTTCATTAGACGGGTCCAACCATCTAAGTTTTATTTAACAAAAACGTTAATTTTTACGGCAATAGCCGAAAAAGTCGTAAAAATCATATTTATAGTTTTTATTACTTATAAACATTATTTCACCATCATTTATATAATTTATCCATTTGATTAACCTTATATATATATATATATATTTATATAAATAAGTTTTATAAGTTAGTGGGTTTTTATTTTACATTTTATATATTAAAATGTGAGTGCTTATATAATAGTATTATTCTTTAATTTCCAAAAATCTGATTTTTAACTTCATCTTCACCAAAACTGCCATATCTTGAGTTCTACATGGAGATAGAAGCTCAAATTTTTATCACATAAACTACATGATATGTGCTACATTTAACTCTTGTATAGCTACTGTTGAATCATCCTTTAAGTATTTTCTAAAAATCGTCCAAAACAGTAACTTCAGATTTATACCTTAAACTTGTTTTGATCATATCTCACTCATTATTTTGATTCCATTGCATGGCCAACTCTCACATGTGTACAAGACCCATAGATTACTGTAAATCTATTCTACTTCATCATTTTATCAGTTTAAACATATGGTTCTTTACTGTTTTATACAGCCATCAAATTTAACCAAGATTTTAACCTTGTTTCTTATGGTTTTTCACCTTTTTATCCATGATTATCAACAACAAATCCCCACATAACATTTTTATCATCATATAATCATCATAAATATATACAATAGGAAATAAAATACATGTTTACATAATCAAAATAACAAGAAGTTGAGGAGGACAATCTTTATACCACCAAGTTGATGTAAGTTATGATTTTGACATGGTTTTTGATGGAGAAACTTGTAGACAACCATGACCATATTCAAGACCACCATGCTCCATGAACTCCTTGTGGAAAATCAGCCTCATGACACCATGAAAAATCCTCCATGGATGTTATAAGTACCACCAATCAATAGGGTTTTGAAAGGGCTTCAACATATGCAAGTATAACATATGGTTTCATGGTTGAATCAAGATCAAAGGGTGTTTTTGGGAGAGATATGGGACGGAAATCTAGAGAGAGAGAGGAGAGTTTGTGAGTGGTATTGCATGTATGGAAAGTGGAATGAGAAGTTGCTAGTTGTTTTTGGTGTTAAGTGGTAAAGTTGGTGCTTAAAGTGTAAGCTAAGCTTACACTTGTTATGTGTTAGCTTCACTTGATGCCACCTTAGTATGTGGTGTCAAGTGTGCCGTCCATAATAAGCTAGTGGGGTGGGACAATGTATTTTGTCCCATCTCACTAGTTTACGGGTATTCCTCGATTCTAGTTTCCTCGATTTGCGTGCCCTCGGGTCGTTTTACGAAAAACGTTTTTATAAATTATGAATCAACGTCACAAAACGAATCCAATAAAAATTGTTTCATCAAAAACGGAGTTCGAAAACGTAAATACGTAATCCTAAGGTTTCTGGTTTAGTCGTAAAGGACGTTAAAATAAAATCGTAAGTCCTAGTCTCTTCTCGTGAATTTGTGAGTTTATGAACCAACACAAATTTAAAACTCCAAATTAATATTCACGGATAAATTTATTTTCTGAAATGTCGGACTGTCACCAAGGACGGTGTATGTAAACGTAAGCACGTAACGTTGAATCCTCCGGTTTAGACGTAGTCGATGCTACTTCAAGACGTAAATCCAAATTTCTTCCCAAAAATAAGTGAGTTCATATTGTAACATTTAAATAATATTTTCAAATAATATTTGAGAATAAAATATCAATCGTAAATTGACGGATTGTTACAACAATCAATTACCATGAAACAATCATAGTAAGCACACTCATTACACCTGAGATTTATTATGCATAACTCTTAAAACTCATAAAGGAAAAACATAAAATAAAGAAAAACTGAGTTTATGCAGAAGTGACCATCAAGTTATCAATCTCTGTAGTCGACATCTGTGGAACGAGTGGTGCGTGTTGGACGTCTGCTAGAAGAGGACCCATCAATTGGCTGGTTAGTGCAGGTCCTGGAATTGTGTCCTTCAGCCTTTCCACACCTGAGGCAAGTTCTTCGTTTCTTTGAGGCAACGACTTCATTCCGGACCAACTCATCAGCATTCTTCCACCTTGAGCGAGAACCACTGCCCTTATTCTTTGACTGTCTGGGAACATGGATACCAACACTAACAGGCTCTGTCACACCAAGCATGGTACAGAAAACTTCTTTTCTGTCTACACGCTTCACAACTGGTACAACTTCTTCAGCCTTAGTCAACAACCCCAACAAATCTGTCTTGTAATTATCCATTTTGTCTTGAAACGGGACCAACCTATCAACTGTATTTTCAAAAATCTGACGAAGCTCACGGACACCAGCAGCTGAACTAGACTCGCACATCTCATAGCTGTTATCAAACCATTCATTATGTTCAGTTTTGGCCCACCTGTCAAGTAAATACTCATTTGGAAATTCTTCGACGTTGTTCATCCTCAAAACATAAAAAATATGGCGACACAGCAACCCATACAATTCGAATCGTCTACAAGAACATGTGACTGACATATCGTCTCCATACACAACCTGAAAACATTAAAGTAAACAAACAATACAAGTTAAATTGAAAAATGCAAGTATTAATGTATGAAATAACACAAACATGCATATAAAGATTAAATGTTTGTTAGGTTTGAATGTATATTTTAGGTGATCACGTACCTCATAAACTTCAAATTCATGTTTGTCGGTCCATTTTTTAAGATCTGTGTCACGAATGAAGTATTTTTCAAATAGACCGATTTCTTCAACACCGATAGACAAACAATGGTTCATAGAAGCCACAATTTCCTCCTGCACGTCATAGAAAACATTCAAAGTGTACAGTTCAGACGCATCCTTCTCCATCTTGAGCCTAGTACGTAAATCAGGTCGGTTGACACGCGACTCATAATCGTTTTTTCGTTGAGTATACCTGTTAAAATATCGATAAACATAATTATCATATCGTAACACATATAAAATGAAGAGTGTAACACATATAAAATGAAGAGTATAATAACAGATATAACAGCATATAACAAACAAATAAGGCATCAGTTTTAAAGTTTATTAAAACATACCTTTGTGCGTCCATAGCAGAATCATAATGGCTCAAAAACTCAACAAGTGTCAAATCATGGTTTGTCCATCTATTGAAGAAGCTATTTTCAGATTCAGATCTCGACGTAGTACGCATAAGACCAGATAAATCTTCATCACGCAGGAAAGCAGGAATCCATCGGTGTCTCATGGCAAAAAGGTCGGACAACCACTTATGATCAACAAGATCAAACTCCCTCATTATAGATACCCACTGTTCCTCAAACAACTCGGGCGATATGCGATCTGTCCAAACAATACTGCAAAACCGTCTCTTGAAATCATCTTGGCTGCAAACGGCATATCCAACCTGTTGAATAAACACAAAAGTAAAAAATTATATATATATATATATATATATATATATATATATATATATATATATATATATATTTTAATCAACATTATAACATCGTTTATAAACAACTATGTACATCAAAAAATTATAAATTTACCTTGGTCAACAGCTTCTGCATGATGTGCCACATGCAATAATGATGTCGTGAGTTTGGCAATTCGGTTTCGATGGCTTGTTTCATAGACGGGTCTTGATCTGTAACGACAACTTGTGGTGTAGTACCAAATGCCTTTTTGAAAGATTGAATGAGCCACTTGTATGAGTTGACAGTCTCATCAGATAATAAGCCAACACCGAATGTCACAGAACGGTTATGGTTGTCGATACCAGTAAATGGCACGAACACCATGTTGTATCTGAAATAAACATGGTAAAAAAAGGCATCAGAATGTAAACAAATAGTGCATCGATGTTATTGAATAATAAAAAATACAACTAAAAAACATCATTATTACCTGTTCGATCTGAACGTCGCATCAAAAGAGATCACATCACCAAACCGCCTGTAGTTTCTTTTTGCAGTCTTATCAGCCCAAAAAAGACCACACAACGCGCCGCCCTCACCCTGATAATAATCCACAAAAAAATCACCACACATTTTCGCTCGGTTCTCTAACTTCTCAACAGCTATTTGTGCATCCCTATTCCCGATAAACAAATTCATATCACGCTTAAAGTTTTTACAATCAACTGCAGTAGCCCCGATGTTCTCAAAACCACCATACATTTCTTTCATAAGCTTAAAAGCCCTGACTGGTCCAACATTGGTGTTTGAAACTTGGCACAGGAATTGCTGTTTTGAAAAGTTAAGTTCTCTAGAACTCAACATAAATTGTCGATCATCGGGTGAAACCAAGGGATGGTTGTGTTCTTCAATAAACCCATAAACCTCAAAAAGGTCACCATCTAACTTCCTAACACACATCCGAGCTAAACAATCAGTTTTAGACGATTTGTTTTTCCTAGGTGTCCTCTTATAATTTGAGTCACCACACTTACCACTAGCACTATCATCGACAGAAACATCTAATTTACCACCCTTACAACTAACACTATCACCAACAGAAACATCGACATTTGCAACACCATTAGGATTAACATCAACGCTCTTACCCTTATCACTAACGACCCCATCAACATGAATACCTTTTCCCTTATCATTAATGTCGACAGCTATACCTTTTCCCTTTCTATTAGTAATAGCACACTTATCAACAAAGATGTTTTTCCCTTTAGCATTCGAGACATCAGCACTATGACTATCGTATTTTGCTTCCTTTTTTTACCACCCCTAGAACAATGAAAATACTTGATGTTCGGATACTCAGTAGAATGGTAATTTTTTTCAGTACCTAGCTTAATATCAAACCCACCAAGTTTACCGTAGTGCGCGTAAAAGTCATGCGCTTGGCGCAAAGAACCAAATACATGCCCCTTGGTGGGTTTCATATCAGGGACAACATCTGGAACCCAACTCCTATTACGGTTGACAACACTTGAAACTTCCAAATCAAATAAACTAGTGCTGCCAGACGAGTTGACGCCTGATGTACTGAAAGATAGTGCTCTGCCCACACCAGATGACACTCCCGAGTTTGATGGATGCCTCGGTGGGAGACCTACAAATACATATGCGTCAGTCAGTTGTACATGTAAGAATCATATATATATATAACATACAAAAACAGAAATATAGCGTAATTTAGCCCTTAAAAAAAGCTTACAAACGTATTAAAACTTATAAAATCATACTTATAGTTGGTTTTCAGAAGGTTATAAGCTCGTTTGTTGTAAATATTTAAAATATTGTGGCATATTGTTATAAGCTTATTATGACTTAATAAGCTTTATATAAGCATAAAAAGTCAGAAATTAAGCAACAAATTAAACATTATAAGAAACATCACAGTTTATCGAACCAAATCAAATACTAATCCATAATCAAATTAAACCATTTCCGTACACAAATTAGTTTGAGCTTAAACACTGATAAAACCACATGACGTCACACACCGATAGAATCAATCTCCAAACCCTAATCAAATCGAATCAAATAAAGGCCCAAAAACTTCTAAATAAACTTTTGATGTTCGGCTTATTAAACTCAAACTCATTTTTTAGCTTATTTGCAAACTTTTAGGTTCGCAAAAACTGATTATGATTTAATAAGATGTTATAAGTAATAAGACGAAAAACAAATAAGGCATTAACCGTAAACAAACAGTTAGTGTGTTCAGCTTATTATTAATAAGCTCCTTTTTTTTTAATCTTATATTTCAAACTTTTTAAGCTTATAAAAGGTTATTAGACTTCATAAGCTCAAAAGTGTGAAAAACAAACTACAAAACAGAGCTTATAAATAATAAGCTGAAAAAACCATTAAGTCATCTAGTTAGGGTTTTGCGGCTTATTATTCATAAGCTCCGTTTTCTTTTAAACTTATATTTCAAACTCTTAAGGTTATAAAAGCATAGTTGATTTAATAAGATTAGAAGCCTACAAGTTTGAAAAACATGATACAAAAGAAAGCTTATAAATAATAAGCCAAAAAACCAATAAAACATTAACTATAATCGAACAATCAGGGTTTCGGCTAATTATTAATAAGCTCATTTTTTTTTGTTTGAAGCTTATTCTTCATACTTTTTAAGCTTATAACAGTTTATTAGTTTTAATAAACTTAAAAGCCTAAAAGTTTGAAAAAAACAAGCTACAAAAATATAGCTTATTAATAATAAGCCGAAAACCAGTAGTCCATTAACCAAAAATAAACAGTAAGGGTTTCGGCTTATTATTAATAAGCTCATTGTGTTTGAAACTTACTTTTTAAACTTTTAAGATTATAACAGCTTATTAGCTTTAATAAACTTAAGAGCCTAAATTTAATGGAAAATAAGTTACAAAATATAGCTTATAAATAATAAGCAGAAAACAAATAATCCATTAACCAAAAAATAAAGAGTAAGGGTTTCGGCTTATTATTAATAAGCTCCTTTTTGTAGCTTATTTATCAAACTTTTAAGCTTATAATAGCTTATTAGATTTAATAAGATTAAAAGCCTAAAAGTTTAAAAAACAAGCTACAAAATATAGATTATAAATAATAAGCCGAAAACCAATAATCCATTAACCAGAAAATAAAGAGTAAGGGTTTCGGCTTATTATTAATAAGCTCCTTTTTTGTAGCTTATTTATCAAACTTTTAAGCTTATAATAGCTTATTAGATTTAATAAGATTAAAAGCCTAAAAGTTTAAAAAACAATCTACAAAATATAGATTATAAATAATAAGCTAAAAACCAATAATCCATTAACCAAAAAATAAACGGTAAATCAATGAATAACGGTAAGAAAAAACAAATAACCAATGAATGTGAAGATTATTCTTACAATTAGGGTCTGGTTCAGCCATTAAAATGTTTGATTGATGAAAAAAAAACCCAGATCCCAGAAATTCGGGAAGAATGATAACGAATTGTGTGTGTGAGATATTCCTGGATATATGTTTGCTCAAATGAGGTGGAAATAACGGCTTATAGAGCAAGTTTTATTTTTCGCAAAAGGTGGACATTAAGTTTTGAAAATTTTCAAAACGACCCCTGAAGTTTGGACGGAAAAAAGAAGGGATGGAAACTTTTGATCCAAGTGTTAAAACGCAAGTTTTCTAGGTTTTCTACAAAAAATAGAGTTTTCTATCGATCCCATCTCTCTCTATCTATATATATATATATATATATATATATATATATATATATATATATATATATATATATATATATATATATATATATATATATATATATATATATATATATATATATATATATATATATATATATATATATATATATATATATATCTTTATATATATATATATATATATATCTTTACATTATATATAACAGGAGGGATTTGCCACGTCATCTATCAGGGCACTAATCACAGTCATCGTATTTATTTATTTTTTTATTTTAATTTTTGTTTGTAATAAAATTCGGCTTTTTTATATAAAATTTTCTTTTTTTAAATTTAATGTCATGTTTTTTTTTTTATTTAAAATTCGGCAGCATGTTTTGTAAAATAATTCGGAGAGATTTTTAAAAACCGTGATAAACATGGTTCGAACTCGGGTATTTAGTGGTAAAAGACCTCAACCACTAGAGCAACTATACTTTTATGTTATTTGTTGGCAAACCAAGACTAATAAAGAACTTACATTATATAATGTCGATCTTTACCTTTAATAGATTTTATCATCTATATCTTCAGAACATACCCTAACAAAAAAACATAGGTAAAAATCTGATAGAAACGAATAAAAAAATCGTAGATCAACATTGCTCTTCTTTGATTGAACATAAGGTATGTTTTTCAATAAGTTCAATGTATGTTTCTTTACAGGTACTTTTTTTATTAATCTTTCAAATTGTTGATTTTTTATATGTTGCATGTTAATTTTCTTACAATGGCTAACTGTCGATATATGCTAAATCTGGGTTTACTTTGCTTTTTCGATGTTGGTTTTTTTGTCTATAAAGCATGCACTGTATATGTTTTTGGTTTTACTTATTGGTATCAAATGTTTGACAGGGCTTCAAGATTCATATGTTTTGGTGTCGGTTTATGCATGAAGAAGCATGTGGTGATTGAAGAAATAGTTGAAAGCTCATAGGAAGAGGAAAGCGTCTAGAAGAATTGCGTTATTGGTAAATTTATGATCTTAGGCTTTCGATATGTTCTTTCATAAATTTTTTTGTGTTACATAAATTTATGATGTATTATTGTTCTTCTTTGTTGTGTTCTTTTTTTTAGGTTGATGTAAGTTTGCATTAAACTGAATTAAGACCTTCACTGTTCAGTTATTAAATACCATTCGCTCTATAATTCTGGTTGCGTCTCCTTCCTCAACACTTTCAAATAAGATTTTTCTTATCAAGGGTGACTACCCAGTGGGCCCCATTTGTAAGCAAAGGATCAATTGATGTTTTACTTATTTGATGCAGAAACTAACATGAGGCATACCACCTAAAAATCAGAGGTTTAGTTCTGAATAAGGAATTTGCAAACTACCGAGGCTAGATGAAAGATTTAGATGTGAAAGCAGGCGCGGCGAAGGCAGGTTATTAGGCCACTATGTGAAAACAAACGCGATGATGAACTCGGTACCAGTAAAGGGTCAGCGAAGAATTGGTGTTTCTCTGAGCAGGTGAGAAACAAGAAACATTGGCAACAGATTATGAACCGTTCTGTCATTGTTTCTTCAGGTAATTCTGATTCGTATTTAACTAAATGGTGATATTATGGGTGGGTCACGAGAATTCTTCAATGGTTTTAAACAGGGCTGGATTGAAACGGATGGGTCAGAGGGCTTGACCTACAAACACTTTCTTTTCTTATCAAAAACCTTATATCGATAATGAATGTGTTAATTATAACTACAAAATAGTTTGTGGGTTATCACATTAATAAGCTAACTTATATAATAGAAACTATGGTCGTCTTTCATTCCGTTCAACCATTTGACATGTTCCTCTTTTAGTTATACTTTCTATTTGACCTGAATGAGAGAAAATACAACCTTAATCTAATCATATATTGGTTATTATAGCTGATGAGAAACACTATAGACATAGTAAGAACAGTGGTCTGCACCATACATCAGCTAAGTATCGACATCTTTGATTCTTTTGATGAGGTAACTTTATATCACATACACATATTATGTTGTCGGTCTCAAATATAACGAAATCGATTACAAATTCCTTTTTATATATATAGTTATTATCATCAAAAGAGGAGGTGAAGAGATATATGGTGGTAGTCCAATGCCGACATTCTTCTCACAATTTAACCCATCATTTAGTATTTTGTCTACAATATGTTCTAAAGTGTTTTAGATAATTGTTATTTTGTCTTAACTATAGACAGGTAAGTTCTCAAACATCTCTTGTGTAGAGTATTAAGTATATACCGAATTCAGCAATGATGGATGTCTGCATATGTAGTTCAATTCTTAACTCTAAAGTAAAAGGGCTGGGTCAAAGTTTTTACCATTATATATTAGCATCTTTTAGTTTTTATTGAAACCATTTTAGTTTATAATCTGCAGTGGCAACCAAGAACGATCTACCCAATTCTGGTGGCTTTTTATAATACTAAAGTTTCAGGTGGGGGGAGTGTGGGGTGCCTGCTGAGACTATGTATTATTCTCTGAACGAATCTCATCCTGTATACTTCTTGCAACTCATGCTTTCTTTGTAACTGGATTTAAGGGGGTTCTTGGAGATGCATCAAGAAGAGACCAGCCGAGATGACGCCATTACGGGTTAACTTCGCAGAAAAAGCAAGAGATCAATGAAGCATTTGACCTATTTGATACTAATGGATATGGTATGTTGCTATACTATAAATTCGGGGCGTTTGGAGTAGACTTTGTAGGAAATGGATATTTTTATATGACCTTGTCTCTTATAGGTTAAATAATTTATTCTCTCCTTTTTATTCTTCTTCCAACTCAAGCTTTCTTTGTAATTGGATTTAAGGAGCTTCGTGGAGAACCATCAATAAGAGACCAGCGCACAGAGGACCCCAACATGGGTTAATTTCGCATAAAAAGCAAGAGATCAATGAAGCATTTGACGTATTTGATACTGATGGATCTGGTATGTTGCGCCGCTATATGTTCGGGGCGTTTAGATGTGCATTTTGAAAATGGTTATGTGTGTTTATGAAGCTTTGCATGCAGTTCTGTTGGATGATTGAGAGCCATGAAACTGACGTAAACATTGATGAATTTGAACGGATAGCTGAGGTAACATGGCTGCTATTCTGTCTTTCCACCCCTTCGAACCAAAAGACCAATTTCACCCGTTTCTTCATAACCTATTTTCTCATTTACTTTAGAGAAAGCATCAGGCTTGAATCGGACATTAACGAGAGGTGAATTTCATCACATTTATTTGATGTTTCCCTTTTCTAAAGGAATATAACAAAAAATTAAACTCCCTATACACAATACTACGTAGCAGCAGGCTTGCTGGTAGTCAACGAGTCCTTTTCCTTAGGCGTTTCCTTTTGCGTCTAAACTTCAATTCCTACTTTGAGGTAGATAGGTCTCTAAAACTTATTTATTCAAGTTGACTCTCAAAAATAAAACTTCTGATCTTTTTATGTTCTTATTAAATGCGTAGACAACTGCCCGTGGTACTATGAACGTGGTGCTATCCCTGTGGGTTTAATGTTACACATACAATTTTCTTAATCTTTGTTTGTGAAATTTTTGTTTGCTATGAACGTTGTCCATCATATTAGTGATTATTTAGATCAATAGAGGACAATTTGATCTGAACAGTAAACTATATGGCATTAAACCCACTGATATGTAATTTTGTGAATGTTTGTTTCAGTGATAGTTGATCCACGTGGTGGAGTATTCATCTCAGATCCAAATATACCAGTACATAGAGATTGACTGATAAAATTAAGTGTTTGACTTCACGCACAGACCAAGAAAACTTCAAAGTATTTGCTGATGTATCTAAAATACCCGTAAATAAAGATTTGGTTTGGAAAAGTACAAAATCCACTTCTTCAAGAACATTTGTGCAGACTTTTAGTAGCTCCAAAGCTGAATTGCATCTTGAAATGTCATGAATTCCCTGATTGATAATGGGAGTGTCATTTTCTTTATGAAGAGAATCATGTCATTGGCTTTTAGCTGGAATACTGTTAATCAGTTTTCATAGTGGTACATATAAGTCGGAGTTATATGTACTAACTTAAGCTTGAACTTAATAAAGCTTAAAAACAAAACTAAGCTAAAGAAATATAATGAGTTGAGTTCAGGTGTGTATTAGAAGTCATCTTTCCATGACTCATTAAAACAAAATCAAATCTTACAAGGTTACTGCAACATGTCATATTTACATGAAACTGAGCTAGCATCTGTTTTCACCTAACTCTTCATGTCACATATAGTTCACAAATATTATATTTGGAGCATGTTTTCACCTAACTTTTCATGCAGGTTCTCTAAGGTTCGTCCAATCAATTGTGTTGCTGCTTCTAAACTTTAAAGCCAGCTTGGTGGATACGATAACACTACTGTTGCTCGCAGAAAATGATCGAAGAATGTTATATCGAAGCCGCAAGCAACCATAGTCTAGGTAAATGTTTCTAAGTGATTACCTTAAGTGCTGACTATTGAGTAGCTAGATAAATATTTACATTAACAATTTATATATTTATAGGCTAGCGTGTGGTCTATTCTGATCGGCAAAAAAAAATTTGCTTGAAGTAAAAACAATCTTAGAACATCGACACAATGATACTAAACTAATTGCGGTTTGAAGCTTTCCTTGTTATGCCAGTTCAAGCAATGACTCAACAGATTGATAACATATATTTTCATATGTGATTCTATTTAGACTATGAGAGTTATAACAAATGTTGTTGCAATTCAGGTCAATGCTCGCTATACATATTAGACAGGTTTATAGTGAGCTGATTTGATATGTTTCTCTTAGAGGGTGTTTTGAGATAATTATTTTTAGAGAAAATAAGTTGTGCGTAAATGAATAAAACAGCCTGCCTATTTTAGATTATCCGCATAAGTTCATGAGGTACTGAGTTTACACTTACCTTAACCCTTTGTTTATATGTGTGCCCATCTATTGAGTTCATGAGATAGATTGTGGATTACATAGCATTTGGTTCGAACATAAATAAACCAAGTATCTAATTATCTGATGAAGAAAAGGAGTTGAACAAAAAAAAAGGAGTGTGTATTATAGGGGGTCATATAAGAGGCTGTTTGGGATTGCTTTATTTAGCGCTTATCATCATTATTGTAAAAAGCTTGAATTTGACACCTCTTGAGGCATGTGATATTTTTTCTTTGTAGATTCGTCCCCATCATGTCCTGCAGAGGAAATATTTCTTCGTACACTCCTCAATCAGAATATATTGGACAAGATGGTGGTGAAGAAAGTCTTGCTTATATCAAAGAATCACTTGCCTTACGGTATTCATCCACTCTCGAATTGATGAAATTGTTAAATGATTCGATACAGATCCTGATAGCTTAAAAGACAACACTGAGCAATTTATGTATGGCAATTTATCTACAGAAGGTTGGTATTTACCTTCATTACATGTCAGCCTTTTTAACTAAACATACTTATACATTACCTCACATACCTGCTAATGATTTGACCTTGCTACATATTTAGTTCAGTTATTTAGTCATTTATGATTCACAACTAAACGAAAGCAGAAGCTAAACATTCACAAATAGTCATGGATGATCTTCACGTTAAGCATAAATAATATGATGGTATGATTCCGAGTTATAGTCATGCTCTGTGAAACTCTTTCTTCGTTATTTAATGTTCTTCATCCGGATACTAACATGGGTGGAAGAACCGGATTCCCAACGTAAAAATGGGTGGCTGGAATAGGTAAAATATGAACACGCTATTATTATGTATAGAGATGAAATCGAAACTGTTACAGGTGGCATTTACGACGGGTAAAACATGAGTTACTTAAGTACAGGGGGAAATGGGTATGTTGAAAATGTGGAATTTTACCTTTTGGCCGGTTTATAGACAGAAGAAAATATAATCCGTCGACTCATCCATACGTAAATTTGTCAAATTTTCAACCTTCATAGATAAAGTATTGTAACGTTTTGTTCTATTAGTTTGTTCCCTCTAGGGGTTTTGAATATTTTACATATGGAATCCAAGACTCAAATGCATACTATTTTATAGGACAAAAATGTGGGTTCTATAATTTTTTTACTTTGGTGAGGATCAAGTTCGTTGCCATATAAGCAAGGTAATCACATAAATGTATTTTAAGAGATTTTGACTTTTTATATATATATTTACTGTTTCTTGACTTGCGTTTTCAAAATTGTTTCTAGCTTTTTAAACTTTGTAGAAATTTGTTAAAATGTTCAATCAAGCAAATGAAAAAAATGTTTCTTAAAAAATCAAATGAAGAAAATGCTAAGCAATTACAGGCGTAAAAGAAGAAGCTTGAAGTTAAGAAATCAAATTTCAAGAATTATAATCTTTATACAAAATTTAATAGAGATTCGGGTTTATCAGTTATTTGGAAGAACAAGAACTGTTGAATGCTGTTGAAACATAACTGAAGTTAAAACGGGTACGATTTTAACTGTTGGTTCAGTTAGAAATTATATATTAATAAGATAAATTTTGATTATTCAGACTGAAATTCACATTTCTAGGTTATGTGCAAGGGTGATAGTCAGGCTCAAGTAGTTGGTGTGTATGCTCATCACTCATGATTATAGTACAATTTCATAGGTGCCAATATTTGCAGAAGTTATGAGGATTTGTTAGCACAATCGCTTAGCTGGACGTCAAATTAGATATTCATGATTAGGTGTGAAAGCCTATGAGCGTACATCACAGGGAAGTGTTTTACTACTAGGTTGTCCAATATGATTTTATTTACTTATTTATCTAGATGGAGAAAGGGTCGGATCCTACCGATTAGCATTACTTAGAACATAATGTGATACCAATTAGTTAGCCAAAAATTTTTAATTATAGTAATCGTATATAAGTTTTCTGGATCATAATTTAGGCAGGATGGGTTCTTTTATTATTCCATAACTACCATCTAAAGAATCCTTTGTGCTCATGTTACCATCCATCTGGTGTTGTATAAAATTGCAGTTGATGACAAACACCAATTTCTGAAGATAACGTTATGTCTAAAGCCGTTGACATTGGTGAAAAGGAGGTTAAATCTTTGATATTTTTTTCACATTTTGAAACCAGTGAGATAGTTATTACTGATGTTTTAGCAACAATGAGGGTAAATATGATGACAACATAAATACAAGCCAGAATTGGAGTGTCTTGAAAACTGATGTGGTAAGTGAACTTATAACTACACGAATGCAAATACAAACACTCTTTTAATATTCATAGTGATTATTAAAAAAGCTCAGCCATTCTAGGAATTAAAGATGGCGAATCATTAAGGAATATAACTAGGATAAGAATGTCTAGGTTGGTTTGTGTAATACGAGATTACTGTCGGGTTTAAGACATTTGATAGTTTCTAGTTGTCCGTACAAGTGAACTTTGTTGCTGCTTTGGTGAATTTGTCGCAAGAATTATTCCACCTATGATCGAAGTTTTACGAGGCGGGTTTTCTGAGGTGCATTGTTTAGTTTGGCGCTTGATGATCAGAACAAAACTGCTATAGGACTTCTTGGTGTTTTTCCTCCTTTGCCTCACGCGCTTAGAACGGGTTCGGATAGATGCCCTGATGATTTGGCTTTAGCTTTGAATCATTTATTGCTTGTGCAAAGTAATAGGTCGAAGTTACTTAGTTTTCGAATATGGTAAATTCAGGTTATATGAAGGGTCAGGTTATGTTAGGTTATGTTGGTTTTGTGTAACTTGGCTGTGAGTGTGGAACTGTGGAAGGATTGGCTACAATGTTGGATGGTGTTGCGGTTGAATGATTACTAGGGTTATTGAGTCATGGCGAGCTTAACACTTGAGTCAAATCAGGAGTTTTGTTTGGGGTTTTGTAGGTGTTAGTTTTAAAGAGCTTGCGAATGAGGCGGAGGAATTTCTGGTGCAAGAAGAGGAAATGGGGACGGATCGATGTAAAGCGAAGACAAAAAAGATAAGGATAGATGAGCAGAATTATGAGGAGGAAGAGAATGTCGATCGAGAAGCTTTGCTTAAGACGGATATATGTCTCTAATATCTTTTTGTAAAGCATTGGCTTCATGATATACTTTTGGTTTCAATGATGAACTGAAGCTTCTGTTATGATGCTCCTTTGGTTTAGTTTCAGTAAATGTAATCATCCAAGCCATTTCCATGTGTAATCATAAACAAGAGATATATCTCATCAAATAAAAGGGATAACGAAAGGGATATTTAGTCTGTTAGGAAATTAAGGGAGATTTTAACCACCAGCCTCCAACTAACACTTTTTGAATGTGAATTTCTATTTCAGTATGTTGTTTTCGTGTTATATTTCTCTTTGATACGCTTATCACAACGTTTATAATTTTTTTTATTTGATACATTTATACGCTCTATGTTCATGTAATAGATTTTTGCTAACCATTAGGAACCGATAGTAGTTAGGGGTGTCGAAAAAGTCGAGTCGACCTGAACCTGACCCGACCCAAACTCGAATAAATTTATTCGGGTTGGGTCACTCGGGTCCAAAACTTATTCGGGTCAATTCGGGTTGACCTGAGTTTTAAATCGGTCGGGATCAAGTTTATATTTTTTAGCTTTGACTTGAATTTACCCGACCCGATTTGACCCAAATTGAACCAATCTGACATGATTCGAACCCGACTTGACCCGACTTGAATAATACTTTTTAAAATGTAAATATATTTAAATAAGCGACGTTTTAGACATTTTACTTATACTCGGCTTGACCCGAACCACAATTGAGTCGATCCGAATTGACGAGAACTCGCGTGACCCGAGTTTTACTTAGCCTCGAATTCGAGTATATTTTTTTAGCTTTAACTCGAATTGACCCGACTCGAGTTAATCCGAACACGACTAAGGGGCTGTTTCTTTTCTACTTGATACATCCCTTAGTAACAGATTCAAATGGGCCCACTTGTTTATTGATGTTTCTTTTTCTTGCTTTTCTGTCTACACGTCTAATTATGGAGAGAGAACAAAATGAAGTCCTCTGAAGCAACGTTTGAAAACCTGGGTCTTAGATCGACTCGGTCGAGTCGTCGGGTCCGGGTCAACCCGGGTCGACCCGGGTTAACCTGGTTTTCTAAAAAGAAAAAAATTTAATTTTTAATAATTAACAAAATTATACTTGTCAAAACCATAAAAACTTACGTATATTGAAAATATAAATTGTTTACCAACCAATATAATATTTAAAAATAAAATTTCGTCGCAAATACGTAAAATTAAAAAAAAAATTAAAAAAACCCCGAAAAATTCGAAACCCGGCCGGGTCTTGAGAACCGGGTTGACCCGGGTCACCCCAAACCCGCCGGGTCAAGCCGGGTTTCGAAAATATGAAACCCGGGTTAATATGACCCGTTTTTCGGACGGAACCGGTTCAACCGGGTCACCGGGTCTGAAAACATTGCTCTGAAGTCAGACGCTCATATCCATCCTTTTGTGCTACTTTCTATAATCCTTTACTAGATTACCCTTTTTACCTCTTTCTTTTTTGTCTTTATTTCAATACACCATTTTTTTTTCTTTATCAAGATCTCTACATAATCAAAAATCTCAGGATATCTCCAATCAATCCTTTCACCTTTTACATAGTAATAGATTATGTACGGTACTGTTGAAGTTAATTTTATATTTAATTGTATCATTGATCTTTAATTCATAACGGTGGCTTATGTGATGGTGGGTTTTCTTTGTTTCTTTACTACAATCTATTTAAAGAGTGGTTGAAATGATGATGTCTATTAGTTTTGATCGAAGGTATCACAAAAGTTGTTTATAAATGGATAGATTTGAGTGTATCCAATGTGATTTAGGAAGGATGTTAAAAATGTCATTTACTTAAAAAGCATAATGTGTATTAAGTAGAAAAAGAAACAACATATTTTTATTTTGATCTTTGTCCATTTAGACACATATATCCACAAGGAATCTATTTCCAGCCAGATAAAAAAAAACGTCCCCTAAGTCAATCCAAATTACACCCCCTAATAGTAGTAGTTGAAAAAGTATTTTATAATATTTTTTCAATAATTTTTATTTTTTACCAATTGTCTAATAAATGGCCTTAAATGACTCATGAAGCATATGTTTTTATCAGCTCTTATACGAGTCACATCTTTTGGTAAAAGTACTTAATTTAATAACGATATATTTCCATTCTTTGTAATTATTTACACGGAAACCGACAACAAACATTGCGTACAATATTAAGAATTCGAACTAAAAACATTTATTAGCTTTTATTTTCCCTTATTAGATAACTACTAATTTTTTTTATCGCACTAAATAAATATACGTTCATAACCGATTAATCGTTACTTAATTTATTCTTTAAATATTCATAAACTCTTTCTTTTTATACCACATTTAATCTACATTTTTTTTTCTCAATCACTTAATAAATATATTGATATTACTATTTTACCTAACTCTTTTTATAAATCATATTTATAAAACAAGCCCGCCCATCGGGCGGGCCTTGCAACTAGTATATATATATATATATATATATATATATATATATATATATATATATATATATATATATATATAGATTGAGGTTCTTGTAAAATAGTGCTTAAAATAAGTTAGTGTAGGAAGTTATGTATTATGTGTATGTTCATCTATATTTATCTATAAAAATGTTACTCGTAGCAAGGTACCCGCGTTTCTTTGTATATTATGTATCAAAAAGTTAATCACGTTGAGAAACGATGTATCTTTGTAGATCATGTATCAAAATGTTACTCGTAGCGAGCTATCGTGTATCTTTGTATTATGTATCAAAAAGTTACTCGGGACGAGCATCACCAGTTCCTTTCATGTTATTTACAACATGACATTTACTAGAGTTCATCAAATGACATCATATACTAATACATCTAACGATTCACGTTACTTCCTATACTTCCTACGTTAACAACTATCCTACGTTAACCTTCCTCTCTCTCTCTCTCTCTCTCTCTCTCTATATATATATATATATATATATATATATATATATATATATATATATATATATATATATATATATATATATATATATATATATATATATATATATATATATATATATATATATATATATATATATATATATATATATATATATATATATATATATATATATATATATATATATATATATATATATATATATATATATATATATATATATATATATATATATATATATATATATATATATATATATATATATATATATATATATATATATATACTAGTTCCGTAACCCGGCCAACGGGCGGGACCGGTTCGTAAATCTTTTTGATACAACATTTGTCGATTAGTTATAATGATAAAAATCTTTACTCCTTTCATGTTTTTACACTTGACAATGTGACATATAGGTGTTTTTGTTAGTGTGAGAATACCATCTTTGTTAAAAGTAAATCTATCTTTGATATTGTCTGGCCTTGACACACCCACGGATTATGTTTGTTTATAAATCTTGTTTTGAAACAACGTTTGATATTGTGTATCCTTGTCTGACCTAACGAACGGGTACAGTTAATAAATCTTATTTAGAAAACATTTGATTGATTATTTTCTAGCAAACACATGAAGAAACGCACAAGATGAGATGAACCTCGTCATAGAATCAACTAATTTCGAAAATAAAGTTCATTTACAAAAATTACAAATAACGTGACAGGGTTCAATCTTGACTTTCATTAAAAACTATTAACTATATTTTGCTCGTCATTTCAGACACTTTTTTAGTTTAAACGAAACTTTCAAAACATGTTGGAACCCAAACTAATATGGCCTAGCCTAAAATGGTTTAAAAGACAAATAATCTTATGTGCTTTAGTAAGTTTTACTTCTTTGATAACAATTATAAAATTTGAAGTATGTTTGTTTTTATATATTATCGAAAATTATGTTGTATTTTTCAAACAAAATAATGTGCAACAATCTAGCATGAGTAACTATGTTTGTTAGGTGATACGTACTTAAGTACCTATTTTTGTTCAAAACATTATTGTTGTTTAAATTGTTTATTTTTGTTTGTCATAATTCTTCTTTTTTTGACATTTTGTAGTACCTTTGAAAGCTTTTTGTCATTAGATTAATTTGTGATAGTTTTTTCTCATTAGATTGATTTTTTCGTCATAATAAACTTGTATCTTAACTATCATAATTATTTTATGACCTATTGCGACACATATGAGAAAATGTTAAAGTGGATGTTATAAACTGAGTTTATTAAATGAAGAGTTAAAATTCAAATAGAAACAAAATAATCAATAAATATATCACTTAATGGAAGTTTTATTATAATAATCATAATTTACATGGTATGAGAAGTCAAACGGGCAATAAACTGCGCTGTTAGTCTTTTTGTATAGCAAAACCAAGTTTATTGAATATAATGTTTGTTGATTTAAGTGTCAAAATAGTAGTTTTCATAACACATTGTATTTTGATAATAATTTCATTGATGTGAATCAAATGAAAAACTAATCTAAACTTCACAATCATAACGTCACATTTGTTAAACAACGAATCCAATTTTCAATAAAAAGGCAAGACGAGTGATTTCACTCTATAAAAAAGAATAAAGAATTTAAAAACTTGCTTATTGGAGTTGTATTTTTCTTTTTTCAAAAATAAAAAGTGTTTAGTTGTAAAAAGAAAAAAATAAAAAAGAGTAAAATAGTGTTTTTTATTTTTTGTAAAAGCGAAGAATGCATTTTTCCAAAAATATTGAAAGAAATACGATTAAACAGGTTTTTTATTTTTTCATTTTTTATAAAAACTTTTTTTAAAAAATAAGATATTTTTTCTCCAATTAAACACCCGAGTTTTTTAAAAGTACTACGGTGTAACATCTTCATTGATCCGTAGCAATACCTTCATCAGTAGCCGTTGCACGTAAATAAAAGTGTGGTCTACGATAATAGGCTAACCCCATAAAATAAGCTAATTAAAGACCTCCTAATAGTGGAAGAGTAAAATTATAAGCATTTAGGAAAATGGTTGAAACCAACCAAAGATAAACACTCGAAAACATTAACTTGGGTACAGTGGTAAAATGTTGGTTTCACTTTATTCTAGATGCATATCATTCTTGCTAAAAAAACTTACTGGAATGTAAATTACGAACACAAAATATAGTGTAGAATAAGTAGTGTGCATCATATTATTTACATGAAGACTATAAACTCCTTGTTGTAAGGTTCTTTACCAAACTAATCACATGATACATGTCAGCTCATTCATGGTCGTAGCTTGCATATAAAATATGGTATATATAATTGCCTATCAAGAGCTTCAATAACTTTAGGTGCTTCAAGATTACCCACAGTGCCTAACAACAGCATATGCAGGTGTTGTTTTTCCCAGCCTGGTGCATCATAGTCCTAGTCATAGTCACATGGAACGGGGATCGCTTCGGTACGGGATCGCGGTTCATTATTTCTCAAACTTCCGGTTCGATCGAGGGTAGGCTCATTCCGGTTCGCTTCGGTTCGGTGTTTCATATATTTCGGTTCGGTGTAACAAATACTTTGATGGTTCAAGAGTATTGTTTATATAAGAAAGAAAAATACATTATAAATATAAGAAAACTTTCACGCTTCTCATTGAAACACATTTAAGAGCAGTTAAGAAAAAACCCTTTAAATCCGAATCAAAAATATTAAATATAAATAAACCCTCACCCTTCTCATTTACGCATTTTGTATTCAGGGACGAAGCTAGACTAAAACAAATTCCGCTATAATAACATACAAGTAAAAAATGTTCAAATATAATAGGTTTTCTTGTGAAAAATACTTAGACTAAGGGGTTAAACAATACTTTTAAGTTTTAACCAATGTATAACAATAATTTATTAAAAATACTACGGAGTAATAAAAAGCACATTTTTTGATGTCGGGTTCATCTCTCTCCTTCATCTCAAAACCAACATTGAAACACATCTACTTTTCTTACATACCTTCTAAAAAGATTGCGTCTTCTTGGGAATCCCCTTATCATAGTAATCAAACACGTTTTTGATGCCTATAGATCGCCGATTTGCAAAGTGTTGGATCGTGATCCGGTACGATTGGGAACGACAATTGGTGCGATAGGGAACGACAATTTATGGGTTTCGGTTCGCGATCCCTGGCGATCCGGATCGCGATCGTACCACGAATGGGATCGCTCGTACCAGATCGAAATTCGCCAAGGGTTTGGCGATCCATGTGACTATGGTCCTAGTGTGGTTGTTGTTCTCTCAATTCGTTCGTAATATGTATGAGTAAATATGATTAAACTAAATTACAATGTTAGTTAGAATTACAATGTAAATATGATTAAAGTAAATTGTAAATAATCGAGTAAAAGTTTCTAAAACGACTCCATCAAGTTTCTACATTTTCACAAATTACTGGAAGTTTGTTTCCCTCAGCAACTTGGGCCTGTAGTGACTGCCTCACTTAATGATCATTACTGGCTCCTTCACATTCTTCCTGAGAGCTTAAAAATAGACATAGCGGTTTCAGTTCAGCAAAATTTGAATCTTATATCAAAGGCAAGTGGTACGAAGCCTTGTTGATTTATTTAAAAAAAAGGATTACAGACTCCCGTGTTTTGGTGGTACTTTTGCAAGCAGTGGCAGCACTTTTTGCCTCTCCTGCAGCTGAAAACATAAATCAGATAAGCTCGCAACCTTGAATATAAGGTTTCTCACACAATTTATTTTTAAGCAAAAAAAATTAGTAAAAGAAGCAATAGTGACCAATTATATGCTTATGGTCAAGCACATCAAGGTGTTCCTATTAGTAACATGCAGTACATAAATGAGTATAGACAATCTCAAGCTAGACTACTTCAAATAATGTGATGATTAAACTTCACAACATACAGGTCAATTGAATCTTAGTTACGGTTCAGGACTTGATTGCTTAAGTTGGTAGCAAAACATGTTTAGGAATATTACAAAATAATAAAGATAAGGCAAACAAAATTCTAACGAAAGCATAAAAGTTTTAAGCAATAATAGCGACTTACTTGATCACCCTCTAACAACCTGAACCAAATCACATTGGAGATTAAATCAGGACTGGGTAAAAAAAGATAAGACTTGCTAAACATGTAATTGAAGATTAATTTTCAGTCAATAATAATAATCATACATAATAAGACGAATGAATCATATATTCATATGCTAAATCAATATTACGAATTGAAAAAAAATAGACAGTAAAAAAATATAGTAATAAACACATAAAGATTAAAAAATATGATTCCCCTAAGATAGTTTGTTTATTTTTATAAAATGGGTCAAACTATCTTTAAACATACCAGTTGGATCCAAGATTGAAATGTTTCATAACTTCCTTGTAACGAACAGTGTCTCTGATGTCGATATTGGCACCAAAAGGCAGAGTCATAACAACAGGATTAAGGTTCATAAGTAACATGTAATCATTTTTTTCACAAGCCTACTAAATAAGTGGAATAAACTTTCTATTAAGATAATAACATTTTTGCACCTATAGTCTAATTTAAAACATGTTATGTTTGTTTCTAAGAGTACAATCAAAGGTATCAATCTCTTGTATGTGTATATAATTTCATTCTATCCTAAGAGCTTAACTTAATTCAATAAGTCATTCTTCGATATCAGAAATCTAGAAATAAGAGGATGCTTATCATCTCCTAATACATCATACATTTAACACTAACAAAAGACACTATGTCATCTATTCTAAAAACTTTCCAAACGAAAACTCTCTTTCAGTTTCGCAAACTACACCAGAATCAAAACCATCTGCAGCACCTGTGCGAATGCGACGCAGGCTATCATTTGATCCCCACAATCTCATAAACTAATTCAGGGGCTTTACGTAGTTCTAAGTCGGTATCTGCAATGGGGGGATCAGAAACTACTTCTGTCAGAAACTGGTGGGCTTCTGGCTAGGCTTGGATACTGTCCAGAAAACCAGTTTTCGCGCAGGATTTAGAAATGAACCAAGAAACTTCTGTTCTTTGTTGTCATAGATCCCTTGACACCACTGCCCAAAATTGATGTTTGCTTCTTGCTGATGTGTAGGCTGCTGCTGCTTCTACTGATCTTATATGCTTCAAAAAGACCAGGTCCCAGATGTTTACGTAAGAGGCGAAACTAATAATCAAGTTTTAAAAGCGAAACAAGTTCAGTCAAGCCGGAAGACTTTTATGGAACGAAGATATGATGTTTGTAGTTGTTGGACCGTTTGAAGACCATTTTGTCCTGACTGTTGAAGATCACGTCGGACCGGATAAAGATGAGATGTTAGGGATGATCTACTCCCTCATATAATCTTTCTATATCTAAGAATTATTATGTAACTGAGAACATAAAGTGAAAGTCATGTTAATAATAATTCTACTACATCATCTGTCTTATATATAAAATACCGTAACAACTAATTTCACCTCGATCAATTCTAAATCGATACGTCCAAAGATCCAACCCCAATGAAAAGACATGACTCCCTATTAACTACTTTATTGAAATGTATGGATTTGTAGACACTTTAAAGAAGACGTTTAATTTTGGCATCCCAATCAACACGCTAGGTATACCAATTATATTTATTTAGACACTGAAAACTCAGATTAATAAGGGCGTAAGATCAAATGCTATAGTCACCCTCAGATTCCAGATAGAGAAAAGATATACATTGCAATCTTACTACACTGATAAAGAATCAAAAGTTTGAGTCAAGCAATCACCTGGACGATAACACTACCTTCTGAACCTCCCTCTTCATTAATAATATACAAAAACTCTTCTCAAAATCCCCTTCAATGACCAAAATCGTATGTATTTCCTCGGCTTCACGGGTTAGAAAAATGAGAAGTAATAACGCCTCATCAGAAGCAAAAACTGAAAATAATCCAAAGACTATAATTCTTTTAAACCATATCAATACTAATGAGGAATAACTCAACAGTAAAGAAACTTTTCTTGTATGTATGGACTATTCAGGTTTTATTAATCATATCAACATCCAAAATACAGCAAGATCAACTACTTGAAACATAAATAAATATACAATATTAGATTAATTAGAATGGATAGGTGAACTTACTTTTCCCACCAAAATAAAATATAAAGATATCGGACGTGTTGGTGTTGGTGAGTCACGTGTGCTCTCGGGGTTGCGGTTTTTCGGTCAGGGTCTCCCTTCACCACACTAAAGTCTACTGCAATATCAAACCTGTATACACATGAAGATGATGATATCAACAACTGACAATACCACATCAGCTTATACATAATACAAAAGAAGTTGAAATATTGTGCTAATATGTTGGTCTCTTTGAATAAAAATCAAATTAAAGTTGAAACAAAGTAAAAAAGAACCTGGATTGTATTTGTCTTTTTTGAACTGGTGGGTATTAGGATAAATCAGTAACAACAACTGAAACATCAAAAACATGCTTAAATAATACAAAAACACAACAATAACATTGCAAAAAAGTGATACTTCACGATGGATTACCCTGCATAAAAAAGGCCAATGACGTGATACCGTTTGATCAAACCATAAGCAAGCTTAATGAATAGACCAGAAAGTCATTATAATACTCTAGAAAATCACCTGATTTATTACATAAATTCCATGCTATGACATCCCATTTTCACACACTACAAGAAAACAAAGAACAGATGACGGGGTTTCCCTGGCGACACAATGTCGCCAGGGATAACCCCTTTTCACTGGCGACAACGCTGACGTGGCGGTAAAGTAGATTTACTTTTTGGTCAAAGTTTGACTAGGGTTTCCCTGGCGACATGTCGCCAGGGATCAGATACCAAGTGAAAGAGCGCGAAATTTTCCCTCCAAAGTTTCCCTGGCGACACGTCGCCAGGGATACTTTGTCCCAACTTATCCCTGGCGACATGTCGCCAGGGAAAACTCGTCCATCGTATTTAACAAAAACTAATTTTGCTAATTACCTGTCAAGATTATCCCTGGCGACATGTCGCCAGGGAAACCTTTGCCATTTGTGATTAGTTTCAAAATTAAACACAAAATGTGTGGCGGGCTTTTACCCGCCAAATCCCAAATGTTTCCCTGGCGACATGTCGGCAAGGAAACTTCCTGTCATATATTTATTTAGTTTCTGCTTGTTAATTATTATTTTAACTATCGATCCGATGTTATTTAATTTTTGCGACGTTTATATAATAAAAATGAGACATTTATAAAACAAATATTTATTTATTCCAAATAATTATTATTTTAACTATCGATCCGATGTTATTTTATTTTTGCGACGTTTATATAATAAAAATGAGACATTTATAAAACAAACATTTATTTATTCATAATATTATACATAGCCCTTGTGGAATCAAATGGAAAACTTAAAAACAGACATTACTAATCAACTTAAAGTTCGTGAAGTAGTGCAGCCGATTACTACCCAACGCTAAGATTTTCCATTTCATTTAAAAGCTCATGAAGTATTGCAGCCGATTGACATGCGTGGTCTTCAGGATGCCTTTCCATTTCTAGTCTTGCCTCTAACATCTTTATCTTTAGATCTTTGATCTTGCAATTTGAGCACTCAGTGGTTGTAGATTCAGAAGATCCTGTAGAAGAACTTGGATATATTGAACGCCTTGAAGGAGAACCTTGAGGTGTTGAAGATCCAGAGGAAGATCTTATACGGAGTTGTAGACCTAGATCATCCTTCCATATAAAATTTCCACATCCATAATCTTGTTTTTTTGGCTGTTACAAAATAAAAAAATGACATGACATGTTATTTTAAAAATCACACGTATTACATAAATAAAAATACTTTAGATTGTTTACATTCGAAAGAGGACATGCATAATAAAGTTTACCAAAGCTATGGTGTTGATGTGACTGTCTCAACACTATATATCCATTTCCACATGTACACTTATAAGCTTCACGGGGATCCATCTGCTACCAAATCAGGTGGTGGTGGTGGTGGTGAGTTTGGTAGGAGATGATAAGTGTGTGTGTGTGTGATCTGCTGATGATAAGTGTGTGTGAATCCTTTTATGGTCAAAAAGTAAGGGAAATAGTTAACATTTTCCCGCCAACGTTTTCCCGCCAATAGTTAAACGTTGGATGTTCAATGGATGGCCCGGTTTGTTATGGTTGTACGTTGGATGTTCAATGGATGATCCGGTTTGTTATGGTTAGACGTTAGATGAGCTGGCAACATAGCTATGTTGAGCTGGCAAATGACTATACTCGTTGTGTAAGCTATTTTGGTGAGGTTACATCAAATGAAAAGCTTATTTCTTTTGTTCAAACTTACGCGAAAGATTCTGATATCCCTTATTTATCTCCACCTAATGCTGTTGTTCCTACTATGTCATCCCCGTTAACTAAATCAAATACGTTCTTGCTTCTAAACTGGCTTAAGATTTTAAGGACAACCGGGACTTGTTTGCCGGAACTCTTTTTGTCATCGATTTAAAACGGAAGCTGGTTAAAGATTTATTTGAATGGTTGTTCTGGGTACAAACCACCTTCTGAGTCGTTCATGCTTGAATCATCACTGGTGTATAATCTTCATAATGAATCGGTGCTTGTTGATATCCTATTGGTAGATGAGAAATTTTATGGTGATGAGATAAAGAATTACAAAGACGAGTTGAAAACAATAGGTGTTAGGTTTGAGATTCAAGAGGCTTGTGAATTTACGGGGAAGCATCTCAGGTCTCTTGCAGCTTCTTCGAAGCTTACGAAAGATAGTGTTTTGGCAATACTTAAATTTATCAAGTATTTGGGAGAGACTAAGCTGTCTAGTGAGGACTTTATCAGCAGTATCAAAGGAGGAGAATGGGTTAGAACGTCTCAGGGTTATATGACTCCAACCGGTTCCGTTTTGCTTAGTGATGAATGGAACGCTGCTAAGCAAATAAGTGACGTTCCGTTTATAGATCACGCTTATTACGGGAACGGAATATTTTCTTTCAAGAAAGAACTTGAAGTGCTTGGCGTGTTAGTGAATTTTGATCACAACTGTTACCAGATTGTTTCGGACAACATAAAGTCCTCAACTTGACAACAAACTTGGGGTACAAATGCCCATCGGAATGATTTTTGTGGAACCCCAAATCTGAGTGGCGTTGCCTACTGCATGTCTTCGGGTCATTCCTAGTTCTTGATGAAACGTTTTATGGAAACATAATAGTTTCAATGTCAAAAGAACTAAAGAAACTCGGTGTTTTGGTGGAATCTGAGGATACAATTAAAGAGTTTACTCGAACTTTCAAGCGACAGGCTTCGTCATCTTCAATTAGTAACCAAAATGTTTTTTCGTTTCTGGAGTGCTGTAGAAAGTTGAACAAGATGGAGGTCAAATTCCCTTCAGAACTCAAGGATTGCATATCGGAAGAGAAGTGGCTAAGAACAGAATTAGGTGACTACAGATCACCCAATGATTGCATTCTTTCCGGTACAGATTGGTTACCCATTTCTTCAATTGCACTTCTTCCGTTCATCGATGACAGTGATAATTCTTACGGAAGTCGGATACATCAATACGGATTGGAGTTAGGGAGTTAGGTGTGACTATCGATTTCTCGATAAACTGCCACAGAAAAAGTGGTTAAAGACCAAATGCGGTTATAAAAGTCCGAATGAGTGCTTGCTGTTCTCTTCTGAATGGGAACCTTTCTTGAATTGCAGTGCTGGTCCGTTCATTGATGAAGAATATTACGGATCTAGTATTGGGTCCTACAAAGAGGAGCTCAACGTTTTAGGAGTGATAACTGATATCAGCAGCGGATGCCGGTTGGTTGCCAGTTGCCTCAACTTTCACTCAGATTTTGAAATTGTTTGTCGAATCTACAGTTACTTGTGTGATAAATGCTGAAGAAAAACGAATGATACATTGGGACAAACTGAACAACAAATTCTTTCTGCAGAAGTTGGATAGATCTTCCAGCTATAAGAACGTTATGACATATGCTTCTCAGTTTAGTGAAGTGATAGCGGACGGGATGTTGTGTGAGAATGAAGAACATGTAACCAAGCTTGGTTAACGTTAGATGTTCAATGGACGACTCGACATGTGTTGGTTACACGTTAGATGTTCAATAAATGAGTCGGCATGTCTTGGTTAGACGTTAGATGTTCAATGGATGAGTCGGTATGCATTTGTTAAACATTAGATGTTCAATGGATGAGTCGGTATGTTTTGGTTACACGTTAGATGTTCATTGGATGAGTCGGTATGCATTTGTTAAACATTAGATGTTCAATGGATGAGTCGGCATGTCTTGGTTACACGCTAGATGTTCATTGGATGAGTCGGTATGCATTTGTTAAACATTAGATGTTGAATGGATGAGTCGTCATGTCTTGGTTACACGTTAGATGTTCAATGGATGACCCGGTTTGTTATGGTTATACGTTTGATGTTGAATGGATGAGTCGGCATGTCTTGGTTACACGTTAGATGTTCAATGGATGACCCGGTTTGTTATGGTTATACGTTTGATGTTCAATGGATGATCCGGTTTGTTATGGTTATACGTTGGATGTTCAATGGACGACTCGACATGTGTTGGTTACACGTTAGATGTTCAATAAATGAGTCGGCATGTCTTAGTTACACGTTAGATGTTAAATGGATGAGTCGGTATGCATTTGTTAAACGTTAGATGTTCAATGGATGAGTCGGTATGTGTTGGTTACACGTTAGATGTTCAATAAATGAGTCGGCATGTCTTGGTTACACGTTAGATGTTCAATGGATGACTCGACATGTCTTGGTTACATGTTAGATGTTCAATGGATGAGTCGGTATGCATTTGTTAAACGTTAGATGTTAAATGGTTACTGAATTAGAATAAATCGAGAAACTAAACGGAATAAATCGGAATGAATTTAGAAATTAAACTGACCGGGATGATATAGTTATTTTATAAATAATAATAATTATTTTATAAATTGTAATAATAATAATTATTATTTTATAAATATTAATAATAATATTTTATTACTAATTATAATAATACATAAGTAACAAGAAATTTTATTTTCACAAAAATTATCCCTTGCGACATTTTCTACTATCCCTGGCGACATGTCGCCAGGGATAGTTTCCCTGGCGACATGTCGCCAGGGAAGGTTTGGGAGATACGACAAAATGATTTAGGTACCTGTATATGCCTTGAAAAGTCAAAGGTATCCCTGGCGACATGTCGCCAGGGAAACTTTGTCACACCCCTCCAAAATATTTCAATCACGCGCGCTTTTGGCTAAACGACAAAAGTCAAAAGTATCCCTGGCGACATGTCGCCAGGGATTGTCGCCTGGGAAAAATGGACCTTTTTTGACCAGATCCTCACTTTTCTCATAACACTTTTTCTTATCCTAAAAACTAAAACCCACGCAGCTATCACCACCATCACCACCTACTATCACCACCTGCTATCACCACCACCATCTTTATCATCACCACCATCATTATCATCACCACCACCACTCACCACCACACCTGCACACGTGCACTACCCCCGCCTTCTCCATCCGCCAGCAGCACCACCACCGTCATCTACGTTCACCGGCACCACCACCACTCCATCTCCGTCCTCTATTAAGGTTTTTTATATAATGTATATTATAATTGATAGTTTAAGGTTTTTTTTATATATATATTTTTAATTTATATTGTAATTGATTTTTTTATATAACTCATATTATAATTGATAGTATTTTTGGTTTTGTTTTTACATATCCGGTCACCACAGCCGAGTCCCGACCGTAGCCGAGCCCGACCACAGCCGAGACCCGACCGCAGCCGAGCCCCGACCACAGCCGCGCCCCGACCACAGCCGAGACCCGACCACTCTTTAACGGTATGTTTTTTTAACTTTTAATTGTAATTGATAATACATATTGTTTTTTGTTTAGTTTTTTTAGATTCCCCGGCGACATGTCGTCCGGGATGTTTAAACTTGTTAATTTTTGTTAAAAGTAAATCCAAACACTCCTTATGTTACCTATTTGATGAGAATAAATTATAATAAGCTTTTTTGGATAAGCTGATTTCAAACAGGTTAACCTGGCTTATCAGAATAAGCTGTTTGATAACAGCTTATCCTAATAAGCTTATCAGGATAAGCTGTTTGATAACAGTTTATCCTAATAAGCTTATCAGAATAAGCTGTTTGAAAACAGCTTATCCTGATAAGCTTATCAGAATAAGCTGTTATCAAATAGCTTATTCTGATAAGATTATCGGGATAAGCTGTTTTCAAACAGCTTATTTTGATAAGCTTATCAGAATAAGCTGTTTGAAAACAGCTTATCCTGATAAGCTTATCAGGATAAGCTGTTTGATAAATGCTTACCCTGATAAGCTTATACTGATAAGCTTATCAGAATAAGTTGTTATCAAACAGCTTATTCTAATAAGATTATCGGGATAAGCTGTTTTCAAACAGCTTATTCTGATAAGCTTATCAGAATAAGCTGTTTGAAAACAGCTTATCCTAATAAGCTTATCAGAATAAGCTATTATCAAACAGCTTATTCTGATAAGCTTATCAGGATAAGGTGTTTTCAAACAGTTTATTCTGATAAGCTTATCAGGATAAGCTGTTTTTATTATATGATATAAAAGTTTTATTGGACTAAGCCTTAGGAATGTTTTAGGATTTTAGCGATTAATTTCAGAAAATTCCCGTCTGAAATTGATCAACCTATAGAAAACCCGTCCGAAGTTAATTTATTAGGAATTAACTTCGGAAAGTCCCCTGTTTGGGACTGCTTTTTGAATGTTTTGTCTCATTTAGGATATGAATGCGTATAACCGATTTAGTATTTGAGATGATTTCGACAGTGTTTCTCCTTTACTCCTACGAATATGTCTTTAAACACATATTTGGGGAGTTGAGGGGAAATGCTGCCGAAATTTTCTCAAATAGTAAATCGGTTATACGCATTCATATATGAGACGAAACATTCAAAGGGTGGGTTAGGATTTCCTTCCATAGTTGCACTAGGTGAACATACTATTTTCCAATACTTGATAATTATATCTTTTAATAAATATTATTATATAATTATATACTTTATAAATAATAATTATATATTTTATAATTATTTTTTATAATTTGATATATACATATTATTATTTATGAAATATATAATAATTATTTTTTAAAATTCCTTGTGTTAATTAAGTTGCATATAATAACTAAATGTATCGTTAAAACACAGTTATGGTACTCATTGATAAGAGTTGGACACGGTTAGAGCGTCATCAGCCAGAATTTATATTGGGTCTTGCCAGTTTTGTCAAGCATTCCAGGAAGTTTGTGAATCGTTTGAATGAGATACCATGTCCATGCAAGCGTTGTCGAACAAGACTCCTGGTAGATATTGACCTTCTTTCGAACCACGTTATGAAGTCCGGGTTTGACAACAGTTATACAACATGGGTACACCATGGTGAACCGGCTCCTCCTACACCTACACCTCCTCCTCCACCACCACCACCACCACCGCCACCACTGCCAATAATAGATAACACAAGACAACCTTTTATAACTGACATGACATCGTTACTTGATGATCTTACCTATATGCCTCCGGACTATATTCCTCCTCCACCTCCTCCCAACTCAAGTAACAGACGGACTCAAGCTAACGAGTTTGAAGAGTTATATCACAGTGCCAATGAGCCGCTGTACCCTGGTTGTGTAGAAGCGAATCGATTAGACTTCATGGCAAAGTTTACACATTATAAGGCCAAAGGTAAAATCACCGATACCATATTCAATGATATTCTAGAGTGGTTCCTAACTATCTTTCCCCCAAGCAGAGGATTCAAGCTCCCACCGTCATACTATGCAATAAAGAAGACATTTAAAACGATCGGGTTAGGGTACGATTCGATACATGCTTGTGAACACGATTGTTGCTTATTTCGGGAAGGATACGTCGATTTGGATTTCTGTCCGGTGTGTAATACAAGTAGATGGAAAGACACTAACACGCTGGGGAAGAAAGTTCCTAAGAAGGTGTTGCGTTACTTTCCGATCATTCCTAGACTACAACGTTTGTACAAGTCTAGTAAAAGTGCAAAGGATATGATTTGGCATGCTACTGGAAAGTGTACGGAGCCCGGTAAGATGCAACACCCGTGTGATGGTGTGGCTTGGAAGAAATTTGATGCCAAGTATGGTGATTTTGCTGCAGAACCAAGAAATGTTCGATTAGGGTTGGCTGCTGATGGTTTCAATCCATTCGGAAACCTTAGTCAGACTTACAGCATGTGGCCGGTGATATTGACAACATACAACCTGCCTCCGTGGTTGTGTATGAAAGATAGTTCTTTAATGCTGACGCTGTTAATTCCTGGCCCTAAATCCCCGGGCAAGGACATTGATGTTTACTTGAGACCTTTAATTGATGATCTAAAACTTTTATGGGATGGTGTGAGTACTATAGACCAAGCTACAAGCGAGGCATTCACCATCAGAGAGATGCTTTTATGGACCATCAATGATTTTCCGGCTCGAAGTAGTTTGTCTGGGTATAGTGGGCAAGGTTACAAGGCTTGCCCTACATGTAATGACGACACTCCATCTCTTCATGTGGCAAGCAAAATATCTTATGTTGGCCACAGAAGATTCTTACCGCCCCGCCATAAATCCAGGACTTCACGTTTATTCAATGGTAAACCCGAACACCAGCCCCGTCCTAGATTATTTACCATGGACCGGATTAACGAGCAATACGCTTCACTGCCAAATCGACTGCCCGGTAAACATAAGAATTTTGGGGGTGTGAAGATAACACGCAATTTTCGTGTTGAGCCTAACTGGTCTAAACGGTCTATTTTTTACGAGCTTGAGTATTGGCCTTTTCTTTCACTAAGACACAATTTAGACATCATGCATATCGAAAAAAATATGTTGGAGGCCATCCTGAACACTTTGTTGATGAATGACAAATCTAAAGACACTGTCAAGGCAAGACAATACTTGGAAAAGTTGGGCATTCGAAAAAGCTTGTGGCTCACCCAAAGTAAAAACGGGAAGTGCAAGAAGCCTCAGGCTTCGTATTCCTTCACACCAGAGAACAGGAAAAAGTTTTGTCAGTACATCAAAAGTGTTAAACCACCAGATGGGTTCAGATCCAACTTCAAGCACAAAGTGACCGATAACGATACCAATATAACGGGCATGAAGTCTCATGACTGTCATATAATGATGCAACGTTTACTTCCTTTCGCACTTCAGGAATACTTGCCTGCTGAGATTGCAAGACCACTGATAGACCTATGTAACTTGTTTAAGCAAATCTGCTCTGCAACTTTAATGGTGGATGACATGTTGACTTCTGTAAAAAAGGTGGTTGACATTTTGTGCGATCTTGAGCTCATATATCCTCCTGATTTCTTTGACATTATGGTTCACTTGGTTATCCATTTACTTGATGAGGCCATTGAAGGCGGGCCTATCCGCCCCTGGTGGATGTATCCATTTGAAAGATACATGAAAGAGCTAAAAGGTTATGTACGAAATAAAGCTAAGCCAGAAGGTTCGATTGCGGAGGGTTATGTTGCACAAGAAGCATTGACTTTCTGTTCTAAGTATTTTCGGGATGATGTTACCACAAAATTTAATCCTCTCGACCGTAATGTGGACCCCCCTCCCCCAACGTGTCAGTTTCAGGTGTTCCGATCGGTATGTAACCCGCTTGGGAAAAAGTCGTATATTCTGTTCCCTTATCAAGAGTTCAAGAAAGTGGAATGGTATGTACTAAACAACTGTCCTGAAATTGACAAGTATATTTCCGAGTTCAAGAGGTACGCGTTTTTTATTTTATTTTGAAACTTCTTTTTCTTAACAATAGCGACTTATTCTAATACCATGAACGTTTTTCAGATTATATCCTGACAAAGACACGAAAAAAGAATTCTCCGCGTGGTTTGGGAAAACGGTAAACTTAGACTTATCTTGTGTACTTACCTGTAAAAAAATAATATTATTATAAATAGTTTTCTGTACCTAATCCTTTATTCCTCATAGATCCGTCAACGTCACGTAGACAATGACAAAGACCCATAGGTTATCCAGACCAACGAGTTATTCGCTTTGGCTTGTGGACCATCACCGCATCCAATCTCAATAAAATCTTGCATAGTCGACGGTGTGAGGTATGTCGTGCACAGTCGCGATGAACGTCGTACAACTCAAAACAGCGGCATTTGTGCGCCTGTCCCTGAGAACACAATGGCTTATGGTCAGCTTCAACAGATCCTCATGTTTCGTTATTTGTCGTTTAGTGTTGTGTTGTTTAAAGTTAAGTGGTTCGACACTCGCCCCATGTTACGTAAAAAACGTCTTATCTATAGAAACAACATGACTCAACTCACCGACACAAGAGCTGAGTTTTGGAAAGATGAACAATACATTCTCGCAACACAAGTCAAACAAGTCTTCTACATTGAAGATAAGAACAAACCCAACTGGAAGGTCGTTGAACATGTTAATCATAAAAAGGTTTCCAACGGGGGTGTCATAGTGTCAGATGCCGTTCCTGATATTATACATTTCGACAACTCATCTGATCTACCACTTTCCACAGATTTGAATGACTTGGGTGATGTGACCTTGAATATAGATGGCCACGAAACGGAGGTTGATGCACCGCCAAATATCATTGATGTTGATGATGAAGACGATGGTATTACTGATGATGAAGACGTCCCTCATGATTTAAGTGATGAAGAACGTGTGAATGATGATGATGGTGAAGACAGAGTTTATTCCAGTGAAGAAGAAGATTGACCTTTAGTTGTAACTTGCAAAAGACACTTATTTGTTTGAATGAATGAATCTAATTGTTGTGGATTTTTTAAATGTGTATATTTATTTGGATGTGTTGTATTTGGATTTGTGCATGCTTATATTATTTTGTTCATGAATTTGTCTATGTTATGCTAATTGTACTTGTACAGATGTCAGCAGATGTTGTAGGATCACACGGTGGTGACGGTGGTGGTGAGGATGAACCTCCTACGCCAAACATCCGCAGTGGTTGTTTTGCCTTATTTAGAAATAAAGGTAAGAATATTTGGATTATTGTAACACAATCAAAAATTTGGTGCATATATATGTTGCTTGCCTTGAATTTTTATTACTTTGTCACTCACTTGATTTTTGCAGGCAAAGGCAAAAGAAAAGAAAATTTGGGCGGCAGAGAGGCCGGTAGAAAGACTCGAGGCATTAGCCGATGTATCGATTTGTTGGAGGAAGTTGGTGAGCATGGCCCTGTCCCGATAGATTTTGAAGAAAAATCTTTCCAGCCTCGCGGCGCGCATGCTCAGCATTTATCTAATTACATCGGGGATTGTATCAGGAGGCTCGTGCCACTGTACTACCCAAGTTGGAATGATGTCCCTGATGAGATCACTACGTTGGTTTGGGCGAACATAGAGGTCAGTTATCGTTTTTATGTTCATAACATTATTGTGTTTATTTATTTAATGATGTATATATTTAAATAAATTTGTTTATTTATTTATATCATATAAATAAATAACAAATTTAAATAAATATACAAATTGTATCTTATTTATTTATATCAAATAATTTTTTTTTAAATATATATAAAAAAATTCGAATAAATATAAAAAAATTTAAGTAAATATATATTTGATGAGAATAATGTAATAAGCTTTTCGGATAAGCTGTTTTCAAACAGCTTTTCGGATAAGCTGTTTTCAAACAGCTTATCCTTATAAGCTTATCAGAACAAGCTGTTTGAATACAACTTATCTTGATAAGCTTATCAGAACAAGCTGTGTGAAAACAGCTTGTTCTGATATGCTTATCAGGATAAGATGTTTTCAAACAGCTTGTCCTGATAAGCTTATCAGAACAAGCTGTTTTCAAAAAGCTTATGCTTATCAGGATAAGTTGTTTTTATTATAAAAAAATAAATAAATATATAAGCCATTAAATAAATAAACAAAATAATGTATAAATTATATCTCTAACTCTAACTCTGTGTTTGTTTTATTTGTTGTATATGAATGCAGGATAAGTTTAATTTGACGCCACACAAGATTGATCGTGCTAGATGGAAGGATATACGTGGCGACATCAATCAAATGCTTACAAAGAGTTACAATTCTCGAAAAAATACGCTCAAGACAAAGCATTGGGTCCAAGACATCGATACCGGCACGATAGATATCGGCAGAGTCCGCAGCGAGCGTCCAGAGGAAATTACTTCAGAGGACTGGGAAAAACAGATCGCACTTTGGAGTAATCCGGATTAAGAGAAAAGATGCCTGACGAACTCCCAGAACCGGTCTAAGCAGAAGACGCCGAGTCGGCAGGGATCCCGATCGTTGGCACGCCTTCGAGACCAAGTGGTAAGAAATTCTATAATTAATTTACATACATATATGTCTTTGATTATATGTTTTGGTGTGTTGTGATTTTTTGTTTTGAATTTGCTTCATTCTATATATGCGTGTCTATGTATGTACAGACGCAAGCTGCAATTGAAGCTGATGTGCCACCCCCGACTGTCATTGATCACTTCTTCATTGCGCACACCGACTAGGATGGGAATTTTCCTTGCGATGCGGACCGCGTTATGTATGTAAGTATTTTTTTAAATTAATTAATTAATTAATTTTTTTTTGGATATGCCTTGGTTTTTTACTATTCCCTGCCGATAAATAATGTACCAACCCGACTAATAAATAATATACTAACTGTCGTTTGTTTTTGTCACTTCATTAGGAGGAGATGCTTGCGATGAAGGCTGTAGGCAAACATACGGACGACGAGATCAACCGTATCGTCCGAGGTGGAAAGCAGCGAGGCCACATGCCCGGTGTCGGCCAGATAGTGCCGAGAAGGACTGCTCACTATATTCCTCCTCCTCCTCCCATCGACCCACGGTTGGAACAAGCGGCTCAACTGTTTAACTTTATGAGAAGTGACGATAGGTTTGCCGATGCGTTCTCAGCATTTCTATCGGGTGGTGCTAGCGGGAGTGGCACGGGAGGCAGCGGTAGTGGCGTCGGTGGGAGTGGTAATGATAATGTCGACGGGTAGAATGGCAATAATGGTTAGTATGCTTGTCTTGTTTTTCCTACCTTAGCATGCAAGTTTAATAATTGTAAACCCCGAATTGCAAGTTTAATAAGTGTAACTAGGAACTTTGTACTCAAGTTGTGACATATGTATTTGTATTGATCGAGAGGTTACATGTTATTGTGTTTTGGTACTAGATTCGTGGTAGATTTTTAGTATTTGTATCTTCAGATTTTGTATTTGTATTCCCAGGTTTTGGTAGATTTTTTCCGGAAAAATTCTGGAAAAAATCTGGAAACAGCCTGTTGTGCAGGCTGCTAAAAAAATAAAATGTCAATGTTTCCGTGGCGACATGTCTCCAGGGAAACTTGGGCTCACTTGACTTTCTAAAAAGTCAGCCAAGTTTCCCTGGCGACATGTCAACAGGGAAACTTGGGCTCACTTGACTTTCTAAAAAGTCAGCCAAGTTTCCCTGGCGACATGTCGCCAGGGAAACTTGGGCTCACTTGACTTTCTAAAAAGTTAGACAAGTTTCCCTGGCGACATGTCGCCAGGGAAACTCTAGAAGAACATTGACTTGTCAACGCCAGGCGTTGACTTGTCAACGTTACGAATAGTTTCCCTGGCGACATGTCGCCAGGGAAAAGTGAGGTTTAACAATCTTTTTTACTTAAGTTCCTTAATCAGCCAACTTTTCCCTGGCGACTGTCGCCAGGGAAACTATCCCGCACCAACTCCAGCGTGGCACCAATTTTTGAACCAAAGAGTTGCGGGGCCCACTTTGTCGCCAGGGAAACCCTAATTAGTCGTCAGGGAAACAATCCCGCACCAGCCTTTCTTGGCGACGTTTCCCTGGCGACATGTCGCCAGGGATTCACCTTCCCTGGCGACATGTCGCCAGGGAAACGTCGCGAATTTGGCCAGGGAAGGGGTCGAATATTGTAGTGACAACATGAAAAAAATAAATCAAATTTTCAATTCAAGATTAATATTTAGAAGCTTTCGGGACAGAAAGAGTAGATGTGCAAAGACTTACGCAATGAGTAGGGTTTTAAGAAGATATATCATGGTTTCTTGATAAACAAAAGGACCACCTGTTACCAGTATCAATAGAAGTAGTTGTATAACAAAAATTATATTGATCCCTGAAAATAATCTAAAAACACAGATCGAGCCGTTGCAAACAAAAACAAAAGAACTTAATCGTTAGTGACATTAGGGCTATGTAATAAACAAATAATCAGGTTATGTGTAATAGGTTCAACATGTGTGGATCATATGCGTTGTATAGAGAGATACATACTTTTTTTTGGATGAATCACGAATGGTGTGTTTTTGAAGTTGTCGACTGATATTAAGGTTATTATTAGGGTTTTTGAAAAAAGATACAATATTTTTTTGAAGCCAGAACATATTAGAATTTCGTATAATATATTAAAATTACCCCTGGTAGCAATATGTGAAGGTACGAATGAATAAGAAGTTAGGGTCAGTGCCAATGAATTTGGAAAAATATATACCTTATATGCATCAAAATAATTCTGCCGATTAAAAAAATATAGTTTCTAAAATAAGATCTAAATAATTCTGCCGATATTTAGAGATCTAAAGATCTACTTTCCAAAATAAATTAGATATAACCTAATATCCAATAAGAAAATGCCACGTAGGATATAACATGGCGTCATCTTATTTTCCTATGTCAAACTTAGCCCCATATATATATATATATATATATATATATATATATATATATATATATATATATATATATATATATATATATATATATATATATATATATATATATATATATCTTTACATTATATATAAGAGGAGGGATTTGCCACGTCATCAATCAAGGCACTAATCCCAGTCAGCAAGATTAATTTAACTTATTTTTTTATTTTTCATTTACTCAGTTTTTAATGTAAATTCGAATTTGTGAAAAAAAGTCACTTTAAAGAGTCGAACTCGGGTCTTACAAACCAACACGAAGTGCCTTAACCCATTGAACTAGATCAATAGATGTTATACAGATTACAAAATCATATTCATAAATGCATGAAAACATTAAAATTTAAACCACCGCTCATTGGGTTGGGTTGATATTTACTGTACGAGATTACAAGGTTGATATTTATATGGTCGATTTTCATCTAAAAAGTACAACCTAAAATCCATCCGAGAAAACCAAAGCCGAAGATCACATAATTCATCTGGTCGGAATTGTCGTGGGTGCAGCTGCAAATCTTGATGGTTGAGTGATATTTATTTTAAGTTCAATTGCAGATTTGAGAGAAGTATGACTGTGCGGGTGGTGGTTCTGTTGCGCTAAATAAGGTGGTGGATGTTATGGAACTCAAGCAAAATCAGCTAGGGCTTTGGCTTATTTAATTGTTGATTATAACGGCTGGCAGAGGCTGTTCTTAAGAGATCTTCCAAACTTGCTTAGGTTTATCTTCTCTGGTCATCCTTGTCACATGTATTATTATTGATTGCATGTTAATTAGTTATAGGCTCGTCACAGGTATTCTTATTGATTGCATATTAATTGTAGGCTCGTCACAGCTATTATTATTTATTGCATGTTAGTGATAGGCCGAGGATAAAATAAAAAGCAATCTGCGTAGGAAGCGTAACAAGTAATTCAGTTTTGTGGTTTGCGGCTGTGGATAAAAAGAAGTAGGTGGCTTGGATGGTGGACATAACAAAGGTAGTTTGAGGCATTTCCCTATTTGCAGACGTCACTATGAATAAGAACAAAGAGACGGCACTTAAGTGTGTTCACGCTGCAAACCAGATACAAACGGATCAAAGGTATTATGGTACTCTCAATACTTATTATTTGACCCCCTTGAATGCATCTCCAAACACACCCTACACTTCTATATGGTCTAAGGCTGCGTAAAATACAAACACGGGAGTCGAGATTTCTTCTTCATGGACACAATTTTGTTGATAATTGCCCCCTTAGTCAAGCATGATATAAATATAAAGTATCCTGTTATGCGTCAAATTTTTTTTGTCATCAATTGAGCTTCCAAGAGCTATTTCTATCAAAAAAAGAATCACATTCATCTTCAATTAGCGGTTCTGTACCTACACTTGGGAAAAGTTCTACCTTGTGACGAGGTTTGCTCGAGAAACAACTACCCGAACTATCTGGTGAAAGCCTCTTTCATGATGTTGGAATTAATGAGAACAAGAATAACCAGTCTTCCCAAGACATGCCTCATGAAATTGCCTCCCGTGATTGGAGTAAAGCTCCTGTACGGCTGTACCTTCTGACCCACTTGAGGTAATATATTTTTCTAGAATTAAAAATCATATTGTGTTCAAATATATGTTGTATAAAAGTTAGTATGTTGCTCAAACTTCTCACATTCTTGATGGATGTTTTGCATACTGTGTTACTTTGAGACAAGACTCCGTGATCGACTTGATGAGAAGGTTTCATATAAGTTTTGGAGCTACCACAAAGCTCAAAATGATTCGATTAGAGTGGATAAACGTACATCATTGCTATCATGTGTTGATCTAATTGAACCGACAGCCAAATTTAAAGCATTATATATTTGGGACACAGGTTTAAACTTTTTCGTTATGGGATTTACAGTCTCTAATACTTTAGGTTTGAATTCAGGTTCTATACATGGACAGGAATGACTTCTACGAGGGAGAGTCAAGCTCACTCAGCGTTATCCAGGTTTTTGTTGTTAAACGCTTATTACAGTACAATGTATAACATGACATTTCATATTTATTTTAGTACATGAACTATTAAAAATTTACAGCTCTAGAAGAAATTTAGAGGAAGTGACAAACCTCCAGCGTCTAAGAGGTATGTGCCTATTTCTTTAAAGTATAGTTTCTACATTTTCTATTATGTGTGACATACTTCAAGACAATTGATTTATCATATTTTGAGTCTGGTCAACAATGTGGGAAAACGAATGACACTCCAAGAATGTTGGTGTGATATCTCTGTGTGTGCTAATTTGTGAGAGTTTAAAATGATAGTAAGTTGGTGGTCTACCTCCCTAAGTAAGCACATGTGGCGTCTATTAACAAATCAAATGCCGATAAGGTTCGCTTTGTAACCAAGGCGAAATACATATTGATATGAGCAAACAAGTGAGTTAGCAATATAACCAACTAAAAAGTCATGTTAGTAAAAGGATTCGTAACAGAGCAACCAATATATGAAACAAAAGCATCGTAAATTTGTGTCATAATATATAAAGTGTTTGAAATAACCGACTGTTAATACGAAAAGTACTCAAGTGAATCTGTTCGTAATATAAAACTGGAAGAGTATAACCAAGATGAAATCGAGTCAGAGGTAAACTCAGACCTGCTCAAAGAAAATTTCCACAAACAATGCTGACAGGATGGTCCAGCTAAACCACAAAAGGCAAACAACAATTGCGTCATTGGAACATGGGTACAATGTTCAAAAAAGAAACAATGACATCGGTTCATCTTTTGCAATACAGTTAAAAAGTAGAAGATGCACCTACTTTGGAATCAAGGCAAAAAACTGTTTTAAAAAACTTGACCAAACAGGCTCACGGACTTCCCGGGCCAAGAAGGATGGCCAAAAAGATCAATTTTCATCCCAAGTGGAAGATTCTTGGAACACTACTAACTAATGGGACAAAAGGAATCTGCCTACTGAAACTGCTTATTTAGCTTAAGTTTGTAATCTCAGGGTATTTATTTTAGCTTATTAAAGCTCATTTTAGTGTTTCTATGAACATATATTCTTTGGCTTATGTGTTTAGCTAGATGGTTTTTGATAAACTGCTGCTTGTCGTCTTTTTTCTAGGTGTGTTAGAACACATTGGTTCTCTATTACTGATCAACGCGTTGTTCAACAAAAGTTACAAAATGTAGAACAAGAGTAATGTATTGTCTCACCCGTCACACTAACAAAACATAAGATTATTTATTTTTATTTTTATGTCCACCAACCAAGTAATGGAGCTTTTAAAGCCTCTTATATTTGATAGTAGCATACTATTGGACAATAGATTCATGCACTTATAACGTAAAGATGTTTTTTTTTGAGGTTTCCTCATAGACTATGTTTAGTGTTAATCTATTGGACAATAGATTCAAAACCTTTAGGGGGCGCTTGGTTAATTTGAGAGGAATGAGAATGGGTAAGGGTAACGGAATACAAAGGAATGTAATGAACATTTCTTGGTATTATCATTACCATTGTTGGTGCTTGGTTAATATAAGATGTGGTGTCGGAGGGTGGTGGTGGCATCGGAGGGTGGTGGTGTCGGAGAGTGGTGGTGACGTTAGGAGGGTGGTGGTAGCAACAATGGTGGTGGTCAGTGGTGGTGGTGGCGTTTGAGAGTGGTGGTGTCCGAGAGTAGTGGTGGCATTAGGAGGGTGGTGGTAGCGACAATGGTGGTGGTGACGTGGGAGAGTGGTGGTGTCGAAGAGTGGTGGTGTCGGAGAGTCGTGGTGGCGTTCAGGAGGGTTGTGGTAGCGACAATGGTAGTGGTCAGTGGTGGTGTGGCGTCAGAGATTTGTGGTGGTGAAGAGTGGTGGTGGCGTTAGGAGAGTGGTGGTAGCGACAATGGTGGTGGTCAGTGGTGGTGGTGGTGGTGGTGACGTTGGAGAGTGGTGGTTTCGGAGAGTGGTGATGGCGTTAGGAGGGTGGTGGTAGCGACAATGGCGGTGGTGGCGTCGGAGAGTGGTGGTGTAAGAGTGTGGTCGTGGCGTTAGGAGGGTGGTGGTAGCGACAGTGGTAGTGGTCAGTGGTGGTGTCGGAGAGTGGTGGTGGCGTTAGGATGGTGGTGGTAGCGACAATGGTGGTGGTGGACTGGGAGAGTGGTGGTTTCAGATAGTGGTGGTGGCGTTAGGAGGGTTGTGGTAGCGACAATGGTGGTGGTCATTAGTGGTGGTCAGTGGTGGTGGTGGCGTCGGAGATTGGTGGTGGCAGATCGTGGTGGTGGCGTTAGGAGGGTGGTGGCGTTAGGAGGGTGGTGGTAGCAACAATGGTGGTGGTCAGTGTGGTGGTGGCGTCGTAGAGTGGTGGTGTTGGGGAGTGGTGGTGGCGTTAGGAGGGTGTTGCTAGCGATAATGGTGGTGGTCAGTGGTGGTGGTGGCGCCAAAGAGTGGTGGTGGTGGTGTTAGGAGGGTGGTAGCGACAATGGTGGTGGTGGCGTCGAAGAGTGGTGGTGGTGTCGAAGAATGGTGGTGGCGTTAGGAGGGTGGTAGCCAGTGGTAGTGGTGGCGTCGGAGAGTGGTGGTGTCAGAGACTGGTGGTGGCGTTAGGAGGGTGGTGGTAGCGACAATGGTGGTGGTAACGACAATGATGGTGGTCAGTGATGGTGGTGGTAGGTAGAGACACACATATTCATACGTCAATCTATTACCTTGAATTCATTCCTCCCAATTTAAAGGGGAATGGTTCATTACCCAATACTGGATAATGATTACCTATATTTTTATTAACCAAGCAGTATTAATCATTCCCTTTCCCATTCCTTACCCCTAATACCATTAACTAAGCACGCCTTTAGTTTTTTTCCGCTTTTATAAGATCTCGTGATTTCCAATGAAGTAGAGGTGGTCAGTTTCAGGCTTTTTCCCTTTTCCATGTTACTAATGATTCAAAGTTCAAACTTTTAATTAAAATGGTTAAATTTTGCTCATTTTAATAAATATAACATTTTTTGATATTTTTTTTAAAAATAAGTTATTTTTTGCTTATTCATTATTATTAATGGGTTAAACCAGTGTACATATAAAAAACTAAGTGAGCTTAATGGAGGCACATGTAAAAATACTAATTAAGCGATCTTTCATATTTAGCTTTTTATCCGTGGCTTTCAAAATTATTATTATTTTTTATTTCTACGGTTTTATATTTTTTTTATCTGTTTTAACTTGCGTTCGTTTATCTCGCGCCCGTTTAGCTTATCGTCCGTCAGTTTTGCCACCTCTAATTTTAATAATAAATGACACTATCGCTCCATCTTTTGTATGGAATTGGTCCCACCTTTGTTGATGTTTAAACGTGATTTGAAATTTTATTGTAGTTGGGTTATTATTTGTTGGTAACCAATTTGTTCATCTTAAAAATCATATAACCTCAATTTAGGTTTGATAGTTTATCCCAACAGAGGACGATCATACTTTTTCAATTTATCTCTATTATGTATTAAGCATTTATTATTTAGATACGTTTACTTGAAATTTTGCAAGTAATACTATCAACTTATCCTGCGCATGACCATTATCTTTTTGTACAATAAAATACTTCCAAGTTAAACAAAAGACAATATTTTTTTATTTAAGTTCATTTGGATATTATATTTTTCTTTGGATATGAGAGGTATCATCGTACCATCCATCTTATTTTAATCCAACGGATAAATATAAATATAAAATATATTTGCACCATTTTTTTTCAAACATTAATATTTTTTAAATCGTTAATCGTTATGCGAAAAAAATATACCGTTACGAAGAGCATTTAATTATCTTTCTATAGATATGCTATATGATACACTTTCGACAAAAAAAAATTTCTTCATTTTTTTCACGTTTTCGAAAATTATCGTATATTATACTAATATCATATATGATGTATCACCAGTATCATATATGATATAGCGTATCATATATGATAGAAACTCATATCGTATATGATTTAACAGTGTTATCATATATGATGAAACAGTTTTATCATATATGATATTTCACGTGAATTTTAACAAGAAGAAAAAAAATGAATTTTTTTTTCTTCGAAAGTATATCATATTGCATATTGGTAAAAATATAATTAAACGCTCGTCGCGATGATATAATTATTTTCGTTTAATACTTAACGGTTTAAAAGATATTTAAATTATAAAAATAGATACAAAATAAAATATATTTAATCTCATCCATTATATGAAAATGAGATGAATGGTGGAGATGAGTCCTCTCATATCTATGGAAAAGTATGGTATCCAAAATAACTCTTCTCATATTTTTTTTAAATGTATTTTGTTATGACAACTAACAAAAGCTAAGGCCAAACATTATTGTAAGTTGGTTTGATTCTCCAAATAATATCTTTCAATAAAAAAATTAGAAACAACAACTTTCCAATAAAACACGTAAACGAAAATCACAAATCATACCCGTCCATCGGACGGGTTTTGCAACTAGTATATATATATATATATATATATATATATATATATATATATATATATATATATATATATATATATATACATACATATATATACATATATATATAGGGTGAGGTTATTTTCAGAACCAAATAAATGTACAGAACTGCGAGAACCAATATGGACCAATCATTTCACTTTCCAATTTAAATATTTATTTTTTAATCTAAAGGGCATTATGGTCAAATTCAAGTTTCTAGCTATTTAATAAGTTATAGAAACCAATTATTATTATTTATAATTTATAACTGGTAACGTTTAACTCTTTGAAATTATTTATTATTTTATTTCTCAAAAATAACCAATTTGTTTCTACAATAAGCTTTGCACATCAGGATAGTTAATTTGCAAAAGCATTCAAATTTGTTCATATACTAAGTGTAGGAAGTTTAATCGATGGTGACAAATTTACTATTTCTAAACACAAAATACAAGTGCACAAACATGAATACTTTTATTTTCAAGACAATGCTATTATCATACACTAGACGAGTACCCGCGCATAGCGGCGGAAATTGTCTAGCAACAAATAATTAACACGATGCGATATTGTGGTAAGTGTTTCGGTGAAGTTCAAAATATAACGTCAAAAGATTAAACTTTTATTTCAAAGCGTTGTAACATGTTATAATTCAAAATATGTATGTTTCAATTGGATGAAAGGGTGTCATTTGTTTAATTAACGAAAGTTTATATCTTTTTTAATGAATAAGATTTGCATGTAGTAGTTTTTAATAGGACCCACATTTTTCAAGCATTCAACATTTTCAACTTTTAACCAAATGGATACACCATTTATAATGTAATATAAATATACATTAGTGGGACCCACATTTTTCCAGCATTCAACATTTTCAACTTTCAACCAAGGGATACACCCTTTATAATGTAGTATAGATATAGATTAGTGGGACCCATATTTTTCAACCATTCAACATTTTCAACTTTCAACCAAAGGGATACACCCTTTATAATGCAGTATAGATATAGATTAGTGGGACCCATATTTTTCAACCATTCAACATTTTCAACTTTCAACCAAAGGGATACACCCTTTATAATGCAGTATAGATATAGATTAGTGGGACCCATATTTTTCAACCATTCAACATTTTCAACTTTCAACCAAAGGGATACACCCTTTATAATGTAGTATAGATATATATTAGTGGGACCCACATTTTTCAATCATTCAACATTTTCAACTTTCAACCAAAAGGATACACCCTTTATAATGTAGTATAGATATTATCTAACATCATAAAAATAAAAATACGATACAAGGGTCTACACATGTATGCACTGATAATCATTAGTGGATTTTATTTTACGTATGCATGCACATGTATTTCTTCGAGTTAGACACTCCTCAAGCACTGTATCAAGTCCACTCATAGCCATTTGGGTACATGTGTATTCAACTACTATTTCAATGTATTGTAGATTCTCATTTATGAGAACATTTTAGAAGCGTCCATATATGTACACACGTTGTGTAGATTTCGAGAAGTCAAAGATATGTGGCAACTTCTTGTCAATTATAGGCGAACACATGTGCACACTCTTTGTTGTAAAAAATTTTGGAATTCCGCAAATCACACCTGAAAACATACACAAAAGACAAATATATAAGATTAGGAACAAATTAATTTTATAATAACCTTGAGTATATATGCACATAACTCTAAAAAGTACATCTAATAATACATGAAGCGTAAAACACAGATGCACACTCTTTTATTAAATTTATACAAACAATAAAATACATATGCACATCAGCACATAGGTTGGTATGTTTGCATCCTGCAACAATTATCGAGAGAAAACATTTAAAACGTTCTTAGTGGATTTTTCATCTTTTGGGCTGCTTATTTTTGTATCACACAAGTGTTCGAAGAAAAAAAGAGAACGCAACGTTATAAAGTTGTTGATGTCGTAGATCTGCTAAACATAACGTCATAGAACTTAAGTTTAAATCGAAAACCATTTTCATCTTCAAATCGAAAACAAAAACAAATTCAGACCCAAGGAAAAAATAAGATCTAAAGTAAAAAATTATTTAGATCGAATTCATGATCATATCAAACCTCATATTTTTTCAATATAAACAAGATCGAATATACGAACCTTCACCACAAAACAGTATCTCGGTCAATTGGGATCTCGAAACACCACCAGCAACATCTCCATAATGAACAAAACTTTTATGATGAATTTAATATGTTGATTACTTCAAACAAAATAAAAACAAAATAAAGAATATATAGAGGATAAATTATGGGGCGTAGTTTACATTTTGTCCAGGGAGAAAGAAAAGTAGACCCGAAGGAGGAGATCGGGAGTTATTTATGATATGATGATTTCATAATTAAATTATTTATTTAGTGGAGCAGTTGGATATTATGAAATCCCATTAATACCCCCAAATTTCCTGGAAATTAATACTTAATATTTAATTTAATTACAAGTCTGTCACTACTCATATCAGCCATAGATCAAAAAATCAAAGGTCCAGATTGGTTCTCGCAGTTCTGTACTTTTATTTGGTTATGAAAATAACCTCACACTATATATATATATATATATATATATATATATACATATATATACACACACACACACACACACATATATATATATATATATATATATATATATATATATATATATATATATATATATATATATATATATATATATATATATATATATATATATATATATATATATATATATATATATATATATATATATATATATATATATATATATATATATATATATATATATATATATATATATATATATATATATATATATATATATATATATATATATATATATATATATATATATATATATATATATATATATATATATATATATATATATGTATGTATATATATATATATATATATATATATATATATATATATATAGAGAGAGAGAGAGAGAGAGAGAGAGAGAGTTAGGTTAATGTGGTGAAGTATCATAAAATTGTTAAAATAGAAAGTAATATTAGCCATTGGATTTACTAATTGGTGTTAGATGAGATTAATTGTAATTAATAGCAAATAAATGATGTTAGAGGAAATAAAAAGTGAGTAAAGGGTAGTTTGGAGACATAATCTAAAGAGAGTAGATTTCATTTATTTCTTTTATGCATGCGTTTTCGATTTTGTTTTTCACATATTTTCTGTGCGTGCTTTTTTTCCTCACTTTGTTAAGATCGTTGATATCTAGATGCTGTTTTCATTTTCACAAAATAGAAAAATATTTTCTTCATTATTAAGGTACACAAGAGTGCAATATATTTTAAGACTAATGTACATAAAAAATCAAACAAAGATTAGAAAAAACAAAGAACGCATCTGGTGGTAAATAAACACATATATCGAGTTTGTAAAAAAATTGCGCATACGTAATACACGATGTCGAACTCGTACACGAAAAATAACTCGTACACGAATAGCAACTCGTACACAAAGAACAACTCGTAGATAAAGAGAAACTCGTACACGAAGAGCAACTGATACATAAAGAGCAACTCGTACACGAAAATCAGCTCGTACACCAAAATCAACTCGTACACGAAGAGCAACTTCTACATAAAAAAGCAACTTGTACATAATTTCTTTTTGCAATTCAAAATATCAAAATAACCAAATTTTTACTAACTGGTATAACACATACGTAAAAAAAGCAACTACAAATTTAAATTCATATATTTTACACAACTATCTATTGTGACTTAGATGACAAAGGTAATACAGGCGCATCTCTCTTACATGAGTAACAACAAGTACTACATTAACAATTGATACATGTGCAACAATAACAACATATACATGAGCAACAACTTGAACAGGTGGATGATATATGAATATATGATACACGAGCAATAAAAGGTTACATTTAGAGTCATGTCGACGGGCGAGGGTGGTCGCATTTGTGATTCCAAGGACGTAACATGGCAGGTAGTTGATTACTGTTTCGTCTTTAACATTTCGATGAAGGTGATATACGTCACATCACGATAGATCATAGATATTAAGATTGGTCAATTGTTGTGTCATCAAGTCAACCTCAAATCCACGCGGTAACCACCGTTGTTGCATACAAGATTTCCTGTCGAGGCGACAAAAGTTCCTGTCCAACGAGATGTATAATAAGTTCGTGGATCTATGAAAATATAAGGTCTAGTGATTTTTAATAAATACTACATCAAAATCATTAATCTATAAAAAAAAATAAGATGTAGAAGAAAACATGTAAAAGAAATGCAAAAAAAAAGATGAAAGTAAGTCAAGTGACGTTTAAGGAATTGAGAATTTGAGTAAATGAGGTCCACCAATTTTGTATTTTCAAGAGTACAGGTTCTAAGAAAATGTTGGTTACCTAAATTACCCTTTTCAATTTAGGTTTATTTTTTTTAATTTTTAGTTTGTAACATAAAAATGTATTAATTAAATGTCACATGTCACTTTGCTCTTGCTTTTTACTTTAAGAATTTTAAGCAACACAACCATTTTAACTCAAATCTATATATATATATATATATATATATATATATATATATATATATATATATATATATATATATATATATATATATATATATATATATATATATATATATATATATATATATATATATAATCCAAGTTATATATATATATTAAAATAACACTTCTCAGTCTGGTCTTGTCGATAACTCGGGAATTCTTCGGCACCGTTATAGTCAAAAGATTTTTAGACATTTTTAGGAAAAATTTTTATAGTTAAAAGATTTTGAAATGTTTTATTCAAAACCTTGGGTTTAAAAATCTTTCGTTCTCTATAACGAGAGCTCTGGTACCAAACTGTAACACCCCCAAATTTATACAACTCAATACAGCGGAAGACTCGTTGGTGTTACGGGATAGCACATTACTCACATCATAGACAACACATAGAAATCGCGTCGTTTAATAATAAAGCATTTCCATTCATAAATATCAAAGTTACATAGGTCCCAAGTCATGGTCATTTCATACAATTTTACAAAAGTTTTGAATGGAAATTGTTATTTAAGTGCGGGCCATGAATTCTTGTTGTCTTCCCGAGAATTACCTTCAAGTACCTGAGATAAAACATGTTAAAAGAAAAGGGTCAGCGATAACGCCGAGTGAATTCATAGAGTTTAATAAATTCCATCAATATAACTTTGGTATAAAATTGTTACCAAAAATCATTTCGTACAAATCATTGTAATAGGCAATAAAATAGCCAAAGTCATTTTTATACAAATCCTTATCGAAAATCATAATATAGGCATTTGCCTTAAAAATCATTATACGAGCTAATGTCGTAAAAACATCATACAATACGTTTTATAACGTTGTATAGATTAAATAAAAACCGTTATATGAATATGGTTATATAAAACCAAAACACGAACATAATATCAATAGTATGACCCCGTATTGCTAGTCAGGCAATACATCGTAATTCGGTGCATATAGCAGTATTTCGTTAATTGGATTATTATAAGCCGCATGACATTGTTACCTTACTGCAACAAACAACGGGTAGCTAGCCCGAAACTCATTTGCCCATCTAAATTAGCGTGTCGTCACAATAATCACGCTGGTGTAAATCTTCTCATACATAAATTTGCTTACCAATCAATGTGGCACGACGGGGATCAACCGTCAAGGCGCGAACTGGGGTGATTGTCCCCAAATAGTACTATTATATGCATAAGCGTCTACCAAATCCCGGTAGTTCACAATTCATGCTAATGGGACTTTTAGTGACATAACCTAACTTTAATAATCCATTTCCTTTCATTTATCGGGTCATAAAATCATTCATCGGGTCATACAATCATTCGGGTCCAAATCAATAAACAAGTAATCGGGACAACTAGTGTCCTATTTCATAAAAACTAACATGTCATCTCCCTCGCGGGTTTATCAAACATTTCATAAAAACATTTAAAAAGAGTGCGAGGCTATGAACTTACGTTGATGTGGGAAGGCGGGTTATCGGCAATTCGGGCGTACGGTACGTGCTTCAATTACGAAAACCTAGACAAATAATACTCGTCTTAGACTCATGTCCAATGACTTTATAAAAATAAAAATTATGTATACATATGATGATTATATACATATGATGATCAAGTGGGTTTACATATTCTCGTTTACTCATTTTAGTGTTATGTGTCGATAACTTTTATACTAGTTTACTAGTTTTACCTATTTACATATTTTAAGTCCAATAAACTTATTAGAAGTTCTTTAACTTGTATTAATCCATTTTATACTTGTATTATCAGTATTTATACTTTACATGTTGGGCTCAAATGGGTTAAGCCCAATAAATAAGTTTATAAGTGTTTTAGCCCATTTTGTTGTATTATTAGTCCAATAACGTTAATTTAGCCCGTTAATGTCCGTATGTTTTATAGTTCGGGCTTTATCGGTTTTTACTTGTTATATATGTTTATATATCAGTATATGAGTTTATAAAAGTTTACATTAGACGGGTCCAACCGTCTAAGTTTTATTTAATAAAAACGTTAATTTTACGGTAATAGCCGAAAAAGTCGTAAAAATCATGTTTATAGTTTTATAATTTATAAAACTTATGAAACTACCATTTTTATAAAATGTCCATTTATTTATCCTTATACATATTTATATAAATGTATTATATGAGTTAGTGGGTTTTAATTCACATTTTATGCTATTTTTATTTGAGTGCTTATATAATACTATTATACTTTAATTTCCAAAATCTGATTTTTACTTTCATGTTCACCAAAACAGTCATATCTAGAGTTATATATGGAGATAGAAGCTCAATTTTTTATGACATAAACTACATGATATGTGCTCCATTTAACCCTTTTATAGATGCTGTTGAATCAGCCTCTAAGTATTTTCTAAAAATCGTCCAAAACAGTGAACTCAGATTTGTACTCTAAACTTGTTTTGATCATATCTCACTCATCCTAATGATTCCATTGCATGGCCAACTCTCACATGTGAACAAGACATATTACTTAATGTATAAACATTAATCTATGCCATTTTATCAGTTCATCACATGGTTCTTTACTGTTTTATACAGCCAACAATTTAAACAAGATTTTAGCTTTGTTTCTTATAGTTTTTCATTTTTTTAACCATGTTTATCAACACCAAATCCCCACACAATATTTTTAATCATCATTCATCATCATATACATATACATAAGTAATAGAAATACAAGATTACATAATCAAAAATAACAACAGGATGAGGAGAACAATCTTTATACCACCATGATGATGTAGGTTATGATCAAGACATGGATTTTGATGGAGAAACTTGTGATAAACCAAGACCATCTTCAAGACCACCATTCTTCAAGAACTCCTTGTGGAAAATCAGCCCTAAGACTCCATAAAAACTCCTTCTTGGATGTTAAAACTTGCACCAATCTTCATCTTTTTGAATGGAGATTATCATATGTTAATTATAGCAAATGTTTGAGGTTAAAATTGATCAAAATGGGATGGATGGTGATGGAGTGGGACGGCATAAATGAGAGGGTGAGAGAGAAGTGTGTGGTTTTGCATGAGAGAATGAGAGCAAATGGTTTGTGATGGTAGTTTTGATGTTAGGTAGCTTACAAGTTAAGCTTAGGACAAGTGTTAAGCTCCATTGTGAAGCTTTTGACACCAAGTTGGTGTGTTGGAGCTTGGTGGTCGTCCCATGTGTATAGTGGGGTGGGATAAATTAGTTTGTCCCATCCCACTAATTTACGGGTATTCCTCGATTCTAGTTTCCTCGATTTGCGTGCCCTCGGGTCGTTTTACGAAAAACGTTTTTATAAATTATGAATCAACGGCACAAAACGAATCTAATAAAAATTGTCTCATCAAAAACGGAGTTCAAAAACGTAAATACGTAAACCTAGGGTTTTCGGTTTAGTCGTAAAGGACGTTAATTTAAAATCGTAAGTCCTAATCTCTTCTCGTAAATTTGTGAGTTTAACACAAATTTAAATCTCAAGATAATATTCACGGATAAATTTATTTCCTGAAATGTCGGACTGTCACCAAAACGGTGTATGTAAACGTAAGCACGTAACGTAGAATCCTCCGGCTTAGACGTAGTCGATGCTACTTCAAGGTGTAAATCAAAATTTCTTCCCAAAAATAAGTGAGTTCATAATATAACATTAAAATAATGTTTTTAAATAACACTTGAGAATAAAATATCAACCATAAATTGAAGGATTGTCACATAACTAATGCATTGCATGAGGGCATTGCAATGGTCAAGTATATGGGATTTGATAGGTGTGAAAACACCCATCCTGTTACCACTTAAGTATAATAATAACTAAGCCAAAACGTGTATTTTATGTCGTAAATGTCAGAATTATGTGTGGTTTGTGTTTTTATTGTGTTTTAGGACCAAAAGATGAAAAAGGAAGAAAACACGGGCTTTCACGGGCTTTTATCGATGAAAACGAGAAAAGACGAAGTCAAAAGATCAAGAGTGAAAAAATAACGGAAGTCCAAGGCCTATTCTGAAGATTTATCGAAGAAAGAGTCTAAAGACGGAAGTTTAATGAAGTCGACGAAGTCAAGTCTAATTATTGAAGAAATTATAAGACAAGTTCAATTTATATCGACAAATCCCGAGACGACGTCGGGAAAGAAAAATAATTTAAATCAAGTCGAGACGAGAAAGAGAAAGAAAGAAGGAAGCAACACATGCACTCCCTACTTCCTATATATACCCTCCTAATGACACGTTAGAAGTGTTAGTTAGTTATTAGTTAGTCTTCATTTTTTTATAGCTTTAATTTTTAGAGGGAGAAAGTGTTTAACTTTCTCTCACTAGGAACTTCATCTTTCATCTTCCTTTCTTGTCTTAATCTAATCTTTACTTTTAAAAAGTATAATCTAGTTTTGATCTTAATCTTCTTCTACCTTTCTTTATTTTGTTTATCTTTGGTTTGTGATAATCGTTGATTTTGTTTCATCTTGGTGTTCATGTGATTAAAAAGTTTATCTTTTTATTAATCTATAAGTTTTAATACAAATGAGCTTTGAGCTTGACATGCTTATTAGCTTATTTTGTATTTAGCTTATTTGTTTTAAAGTTTTCTTAAAAGTTTTGTCTTTTTAAAGTTTGATTTAAAAAATTGCTTATTTAGAGTTTTGTAAGTTTTATTCGTTCTTTTTTAGTTCGTTTAAATATGGATTTGATAATGTTTTGGATAGTGCTTATTCAAACATTGCTTATTTGTTTAGCTTATTACGAATTTGCACACTGTCGGAAAAGGGTTTCCTTTTCCGACCATCATTCTGACAGCCTTCACTAGTATTCCGATGGAACCATAGGATTAGGGTTTGTGATTCCGACGCTTATTCCGATTGGATATTCCGACGGTTTAGTTTATCTTGCTTTCTGATAGTCATTATTCTGACAGCTTTGAGTTACAGTTTTCCGATCGTTTTTCTTTTTATTGTATTCCGATAAGATTGATTCCGATAGCTTTAGATTGTTTTTATTCCGATAGAACTCATTTTGCTTTTCCGATGGGATTTCTTTTGATATTCCGACCAAACGCATTCCGATGGATTTAAGTTCTATTTTTTATCTTTTAGTTTAATTTCTAATTTATTTTTCCCGCAATTTTTACTTAGTGTTATTTTAATTGTCTTAACTAGATTTATTTCGAAGCTTTCATTTTTATTTAGTTTTTAAATTTACTTTTTAAAGTTTTTAATTTTTCGTCATTTATTATTAAGTATTAATTTTAGTTTTAAATTTCAAGCTTCCACTTTTACTTAACGACATTTACATTTGCTTCTACATTTTTCATTTATATTTTCATTTTAGTTTTAAAATAGATAATCAAACCTTTTTATTTTCCACCAAGAACGACTGAGTCGCACTCTTAACTAGTAATTAATTCGAAAAGACTGGATTCAACGAACTTTTATAACTGAGTAAAATTCAGTTATTAAACATCTCGAATGGAGCACAATTAATGTTGGCGTGCTAACTGTTGTTGTATGCAAACTCTACCAAATAGATGTAATCGTCCCAATCTCCTGTCCATTCCAACAAACATGACCTCAACAAATCTTCCAGTGTCCAAATCGTTCGCTCCGATTGCCCGTCTGTTTGAGGATGAAAAGCCATGCTAAGCTTAAGTTTTGTACCCCAAGCTTTCTGTAGAGTCCTCCAAAATCGCGAAGTGAAAAGAGGATCTCTGTCCGAGACGATACTGGATGGAGCACCATGAAGTCTCATGATCTCCTTCTTGTAATTTTCGGCGAGTTTGCTGACCGGATCATCCTTGCGGATCGGTAAGAAATGAGCTGACTTAGTAAGTCGATCAACGATAACCCAAATCGCATCATGCCTCCTCTTTGTCTGCGGAAGACCGGTAACAAAATCCATGGTGATCTTGTCTCATTTCCACTCTGGAATGTCCAACAGTGATAGTAGACCAATAGAACGCTGATGCTCGATCTTAACCTGCTGGCAGGTAAGACATTTGGAGACGTAAGTCGCAACATCCTGTTTCATACCACTCCACCAAAAGTATTGCTTGATGTCGTGGTACATCTTGGTCGAACCAGGATGAATGGAGAATGTAGAGCTATGAGCTTCAGCTAATAATGCTTCCATAAGAGTAGGATCATCAGGAACACAAAGTCTGGTGCCCTGCCATACGATACCATCGTCATCCAACCAAAACTCCGTCTGCTGCTCTAAGTTCTGAATGATCGCCCAAATTTCACCATCATCCTTCTGAGCTTCCTTGATCCTAGAAAGTAACTCAGGTTCCACTATGATTAGCCCAGTAACCGTACTGTCCACGTACCATAATCTCGATGTCTAATCTCTCTAAGTCTCTTATAATTTCCTCCTCAATTTTAATGTTGTTTATCATACCGGACTTTCTACTAAGTGCATCTGCCACTACATTCGCCTTGCCAGGATGATACTGCAGATTAATGTCATAATCCTTCAACTGCTCTAACCATCTCCTCTGTCTCATATTCAGTTCACGTTGAGTGAAGATGTACTTCAGGCTCTTGTGGTCTGTAAAGATGTCACATGATTCTCCATACAAGTAGTGCCTCCATATCTGCAATGCAAACACGACTTCTGCAAGTTCCAAGTCATGCGTAGGGTAATTTTCCTCATAAGGCTTAAGCTACCGTGAAGCGTACGCAATCACCTTCCCATGTTGCATGAGAACACAACCAAGTCCCTTCCTTGGAGCATCACTGTAGATTTGAAATCCACTTGTACCAGATGGGAGAGTAAGAATCGATGCATATACTGACTTTTGCTTTAGGTCTTCAAAGCTCTTCTCTCTTTCTTCAGTCCAGACGAATTTCTCCCCTTTCTGCATCAGTTTGGTCAATGGTAGTGCTAAACGGGAAAAGTTCTCTATGAACCTATGGTAGTAACCAGCTAAGCCTAGGAAATTGCGAACTTCAGTCGCTGATGTCGGTCTTGGCCACTTGGTAATAGCCTCAACCTTTGCTGGATCCATGGTGATTCCTTCTGCTGATACAATGTGACCTAAGAACGCCACCTTGTCTAACCAGAACTCACACTTGGAGAATTTAGGATACAACTACTTCTGGCGAAGAATCTGTAACACTGTACGAATATGGTCTTCGTGTTCCTCCTTGGACTTAGAGAAAATCAGGATGTCATCAATGAAGATAATGACGAACTTGTCCAGGAACTCATGGAAGATATGGTTCATCAGATCCATGAAGACTGGTGGAGCATTGGTAAGGCCAAATGGTATGACTACGAATTCGTAGTGCCCATAACGTGTACGGAAAGCAGTCTTGGCGATGTCCTGTTTCTTAACCCGTAACTGATAATAGCCCGACCTCAGATCAATATTGGAGAAATGTTTGGCCCATTGGAGTTGGTCAAACAAGTCATCAATGCGTGGCAGCGGATACCTATTCCTGATGGTGATCTTGTTAAGCTTAGGATAATCTATGCATAGACGCACATCGTCGTCCTTCTTCTTTACGAATAGAACAGGTGCGCCCCATGGAGAAGCACTAGGACGGATGAAACCGCGTTCTAACAGTTCCTAAAGTTGTTCCTTTAACTCCTTCAACTCTATGGGAGCCATGCGATAAGGAGCCTCGGATATTGGCTCAGCTCTTGGGACGAGCTCAATATTAAACTCAACGTCACGAGCAGGTGGTATGCCCGGAAGTTCTTCTGGAAACACATCTGGGAATTCTGACACGATCGGCTGATTCTGGATAGATGGAGCTTCAGCCTCCAAATCATGAACAGTAGCAAGATATCCCTCACAACCATGTGACATTAGTGCACGTGCTTGCAAGGTCGATATGATTTGTACAGACCTTCCAGGTACGAACCCGTTGTGAATGTACTCTGGTGTATTTACATCACCGAAGATGACCCATGTGTATGGCAGTCTATGGTGGCATGATGTTTGGATAGCCAGTCCATGCCCAATATCATGTCAAAATCGCACAAATCCAGTGGAAGTGCGTCAACAGGACGAATCTTGTCGTCAAACTCTAGAGGAAGGCTCTTGTACACATGGGTTATGCGTACAGAGTCTCTTAAAGGTGTGGAAATGTTTAGTACCTTCTCTAATGGCATAGGGGGTATCCTAACACTCTTAGCGTAAGCAGTAGAAATGACCGAATGAGTAGCACCCGTGTCAAATAAAACACATGCAGCTTGACCATACATATACAAGATTCCAGTGATGGTACCTGTAGACTTGTTGGCATAGTCGCGAGAAGTCGTGTAAACACGTCCACTAGTAGGAGGCGGCTTGGAATCAGCATGTCCAGATGTTCCCTCCATCTCGCGACCAGTAAGGCCACACTTGTAGCATGTTTCGCTATCGCGGCGACATGGCCCTGGGTGCCTACAGTTGCAGGTAGTACAAAGAGGGTGAGTATACCCTCCAGCAGGTGCCCTTGCTGGCTGGGAGCCTGTTTGGAAAAGTACACATGAGACATGATCATAGGTACAAAAGGACAATGCAGAAAATCGTAGGATGTAGTACCAGTGATAGCTGGATGGTTAGGCTGTGAACCTCTTTGGTTCTGCTCCCTCCCGTTACCATGATTCCTGGTAGAAGATTGCTAATGTGTCCGAATTATGAATTATCACATGTAACATAAGGAAATGAGTAAGTGTAAGGACCTGCTGTTGTTGGAGTTTCTAGAGTTGTTACGGTAATTATCATTACCACGCTTATCCATAGCAGAACCGTCTTGAGTCTGACAGCTACCCTTGGGCTGAGTAGGTTGTTGCTGAGTAGCCGGTTGAGACCGGTCCCTAGTCTTCTGCCTGGAAGATGCAGTTTAAAGAGAGATATAAATATTGGATAATACTGAATAAATTCAAAATGGTCACCGCTGAATAATGAATAAATACCTCTTCTCGGGTCTCTCTGCTTCCCCGAACTCCTCTCTTTCTTGCAGCATCTCCAGCTTACGTGTTGCATCGGCAACTTGTGTCACCATGTTGAAAGTAGCACACACCAACTTGTTAGCGACCGATGTACGAAGAGCCCACTAGAAGTGGTATGCATGCTCTTCGGTAGTACCTGCTGCTGCGCCAAGAAAACCAGCCAAACGAAGAAAGCGCTGCATGAACTCGTTGTTGTTTTCCCCAGCTCTTTGCCTGATTCCGTGGTATTCCCTCTTAAGCTTGTCTTGCTCAGCCTTAGGGAAGAAATGTCCCATCACTAACTCCCTGAACTGAGCCCAAGTCAAACCAGCCACCCAATTGTCACTTCCCTCAGACTGCTTGTCTGCCTTCCACCATCCCAGTACATCACCTTCCAACTTGTAACAGGCCAACCTCGACTTGAAGATGGGGTCACAACACATTGCATCGAATATCTTCTCGATATGAGCCAACCAGCTTTTAGCTTCACTGGGGCTATCAGTTCTCTCGAAGGATCGAGGATGTTGCTTGTTGAATCTCTCCAGCCATGTGACCAATGTTGCTGGAGGAGGAGGAGGAGGTACTGGGTGCTGTTGCTGATTGTTGACATCCTGCACCTCAGCCCTGATTTCGTTCCTCAGCTGAGGAAGCAAAGCTTGCATCGCAGCTTGGACTGCTGCATTGAGTTGTTCTTGCTCGCTTATGAGAACCTTCTGACAGTATAACATAAAATACCTGATTAAACTGATCAAAACATAAAATATATACATGAAAAAAAAATTTATATCAATAAATCATGAGAAAAATTTTATGTAGGACAAATAGTGCATGATAGCATAATGCTGTTTATGAAAACTTTTATATGCGCGAGAGTGAACGCCTATGGTCAGTTCACTCAAAACAAAAGACATGGCGAGGGGGCGATAATGGGTCGGTCCCAAAGTTAAAAGTTTAGATAAAAGCACATGCGACTAAATAGGGTCAGTCCTGTACTAACCATTACTTAGTCATAAACCTGCGACAATGACATATACATGAACGCATGAAAACAATGAATGCATGAAAACTGACTATCAGTTCTAGGAAGACCATATTTACTACCCACTAATCACAAGTCGTGTTTTGAGAGCCTACAGGTTGAAGCCTTGGCTCTGATACCATAATTGTAACACCCCATTTTGGTAAATGGAATGTCATGCGTGATTATGGCGTGTCATCAAAGCATACAAGGAAAATGTCTTAAAACATTACATGAACATAATAGGAAATACCAGAAACAAACATCGGTACCCCAAAGTATAAGCTCATCACACACAAACATAAGTACTATAAAGGAAAAGGACTAAACAATGTCCATGGAAATAAGTATCAAAATGTAAGATGAAATGCATAAAGTAGAGAAGGCTAGAAAGCTTCCAATCCATATGCACGTACGCTTAAAGTCTACGAGCGCCCTTGAGTACCTGCCGTTTGGGAACATGAAAGGAAAACGGCTGAGCATAACGCTCAGTGCACGGATATGCAAGTATGACATGGAATAGCGTAAGCATATAAGACTAATAGCAGCGAAATATCATAAGTTCTAAGTTATCTGGATTCTTGTTTATAAAACTGGTTTTATAGTTTGAAAAAACTTATGTTTCTATGAAAATCTGTTTAATTAGCTAAATAGCCTATATAGGTCATGAGGTTCCACCGTGCATGAATACTTAGAGGGGAGACCTCGTAATGTAATTAGAGGGGTTGCCTCTAATTAAATAGTCTGGGTAGGAGGAATCAACTCCTAGTGAAGGATGAAAGGCACACATCGCATTCACTCTGATAATACTGCTAACATGTAACTAGGATGCACCCATACGCCACACATGATAATATAATATAATGGCCAAAACTGAAAAGGGACGCCACGAGCAATCACTTCGCCGTGGGGAAGTCATAACACTGGTGCCTCCAGTGTTATGGTTATTGTACCTCCGTAACTAGGTGACACTGGTCATGCATGTATATGGCTTAGGCTCTTAATCTAACATAAGTATCAAACATATAAAACAAATACTGGGAAAACAGTTGGCTGTAGACGGGGAATCCAAATAAGGAAAGAATGTCCATACTGAAAGGACGGGAAATCCGTACCTTAAGTCCAGTGAACGAAGAATAAAAACGGAAGAGAGTCACACTTTGATCTCACTAAATCTACATAAATAGTATACGTGTATAAGTATTCTGATTACTGAGTACGTAACTGACTTTATATCATGTCTTTGCTTGTTTTATATGTTCATGTCTTGTTTTACTGATTTTAACGTTATGTTGTGTTTATCATGTACTATGTATATTCTGATTAAGTATTACTTGTATTCCTTGTATTATTATACTTGTTGTGTAATAATAAGTGACTTTCTTAAAATAACAAGTTTCCTAAAATAGAAAGTTTTCAAAAATAGAAAGTTTCCAAAAATAGAAAGTTTCCAAAAATAGATTAACTGCTTAAAATAGATCAGTTTCTAAAAATAGAGCGTTTCCAAAAATAGTAAGTTTCATGATATACAAAGTTTCCATATTTAGAATTAAGCTGAATTTATATCATAAGTCATGTAGTTATTGTATAGTTTATTAATAATATTCTGTTAATTAAATAAACTATAGGTTATACGATTTAATTAAATATAATCATGATTTAATTAAATTAAAGTGTATAAAAATACTTAGGTTAAAATATGTATTAATACTATATTAACATAACCTAAGTCATGATTATTAATTAATTATATGTCATGTTTAATAATTAATTAATACTATAGTGTAAAATAAATAACTAAATACTTAGGTTAAAAAATGTATTATTTAATAATAATAACCTAAGTTTCATATTAAATTAAATTAATTATAAGTC